>VWZX01006416.1:870616-1456854 GCA_013399015.1 Galbula dea
GTCCCCCCCAACTCCGACTTACTTCGGTCACACTGCAGGAGCGTGGCGCCGCTGCTGCCGCCTTGCAGACACTAACCTGTACTGGTACATGGGGTTATTCCTCCCCAGGTGCATTACCCTACACTTGCCCTTGTTGAATTTCATATGTTTTTTCTCTGCCCAGCTCCCAGCCTGTCCAGGTCACGCAGGACAACCTTCTGGTGTGTCAGCCACTCCTCTCAGTTTTGTGTCATCAGCAAACTTGCTGTGGGTACATTCTAAACCTAAATCCATGTCATTGATGAATACATTGAACAGGACTGGACCTAGTACTGACTGACCCCTGGGGAACACCACTCATTACACACATCCAAAGTAGAATCCCACAAAATGGAAATTCTTGTTTTAAATTAAAACATGCTACTTCTACTGCATGTGCCATAAAGGAATTTAGCTGGAAAAAATCTTAATTTGACTGTAGGCAAACTAATTGTCTATTATTTTAGTTTGGGGCTGTTTTTCTTTAAAAATCAAATAATGATTTGGAAGAAATACAGCAAGTCATTTCCTCTAAGAACACAGAGTTCCCACTGACACTGGCTATTAAAAAGATTTAATGAAATCACCAGGACTTGTTTGAAGCTGGTCTAGATACATTTTATACTCAAGCTGCACATCAGTATTAATTCTTTTACACAGATGGAGGTTTTATTGGTACCCAAGGAAGGAAGTAGAAAAACAGATTACTGGAATTTCAAATTGCAAGCAGAGCACAAAGCTGATGGAGGAATGTGTGAAATTAGTCCAGTGAAACACCAATAAATATTAAAATGCAGTAAACAAAGATGTAAATTAAAGGGGCTACTGGACACCAATTGTGACCATTTTACCTTCCACCTAAGCAAAAATATATTTCAGTGACACCCATCTGCTTTGCTATGTTAAAGGTCTGCCAGTCAAATCATTATGTACTCTCCTTTTGCAGGTTCCATAATGTCTTGATTAAAATTTATTTCATTGCATTGCATCACATTGCATTGCATCATTTCTGAGAATTGTATAAAGAAAACCCCAAAATATAAACATAAAATCTGAGGTCTGATTCATTTTCAGCTTAAGTTTTGTCTACTTTTTTTTGTCTCCCACCACTGAGTATTCATTGACTAGCTTTCAGTTAAGGTAAATTGTCCAAAAATCTCCAAAAATATCAGAGTGAAAGAAAGGTCCTTTGAAAACTGTTAGTATTTGTTCTGTGTTCCAGGCAAAGGCCTTCTGATGTCTAAAGTAGGTTGAAAAGAGCAAGCACTGTGTACAAATGAGGTGGTAGGTAACATGCATCACTTGATCAGCAAATTGTGTGTTAGTGGGAGTAAACAAGGAGCCTAGAGCAGTAGGTTGTCTGCAGCAGTATGGCTGTGTATCTGCGATGGTAGAGTCCTGGAAAACTAGATTGATGGGCACAGGGAAAATATGGGGCTCTTGCTTTCTCTATCTTTCTCATCTTCTCATTTCTCTAATCTTGTATGTGTAATTTGGGAAATTCTGGCCCTGTTTTTAATAAGATCTGTAGAGTAAAGCTGTTTTGGCTTGGGTTCATTGTGTCAGTGGGATCTAAGCACCAACGGTACAATGAAAACTTCTGTACAACTCTCAGTGTCTTCTCTCATGAGAGTTCTTTAATTAATATTGTGTTTAAAAACAAATTACTTTTAAGGATTTAATTAACACAAAGTACTGACATTTTTCAGTTTGAGCTGAACCTGTTTAATCAGTAAATACCTTCATCATTCTTTGTTCTTTCTCCTTTTTCTCACTTTCTACTTGACAGTAGACACAGTTTGCTTTTTCAGTTTAACAAATACAAAATGTAGGAGATGATGCTTCAGATGCCCCTCTAAATATTTTTCTGTCTAAGGGAAGAAGATCAAATACTGAGATCAGATATTTTATTTTCTTTTAAGTAATTTTTCAGTCTTTTGTGCTGAAACAGAATTACCTCCTTCTAGACATGCCTACATTTTTCAGACTTATTCTTCCATTTCTTTCCTAGATTTTTGGAATAAAGTCTTTGGTATAGCATTGTTAGTCCTAATTCAGCAACACTTAATGGTCATTAAGATTTCAAAGTAGACCATATGAGCCTCTTTGTGTCAGAAGAAGTTGACTAGGCATATTTCAGCTCAGGAAATGGAAAAAAAATACCCACAAAACTTGTTTTCCTAGCTGTTGTTTGGTTGTTCTTGAATTCACCTGTGTTTTCAGAAAGTTTTCAGTAGGGAAACAACATTTGCTAGTCAGATTTCTCCTAACAAATATTGCTGACTTTCCACCTACTATCATAGGTGCTCTTATTTCTAGTAGCTTCTGTGAGTTAAACTCACCTTCCATCTCATCACACAGTAGCAAGCACACCATCTTCACGTGTTGACATCATCCTTCTCTTCCCCAGGAAGCTTTCCATTCTGAACCGCAACATATTGGACACGGGTTAAGGGCATGGTGGTGATAGTTTGACAGTTGAACTTGATGATCTTAGAGGTCTCTTCCAACCTTAATGATTCTGTAATTCTGTGATATTCTGCTTCCTTTTTCCAGGCTGATGTGGTCCATTTCCATGGCTGCCTTTTGCCTGGACATTTTCTTTCTGCCTTTATATTGCTTGGACATGAACTGGACATCTGTGCTCTTGGTTATTCTGCTTCTGCTTGTTACCTTGTCTCTGACCTTTTTTCTTTTGACAGTATTTGTTCTGAACCAGTGATTGGCATTGTTTGGAGTTTTTCCCCAGACAGTTTTGCTGTCCTTAATACTAAGATGCATTTCTCCAGGGTGAAAATTTTCTCTCAGCAGTTTCTACAGTCATGTAAGGTCAGACATCCCACAGCCCATCCTGTCAATTAATGGAGAATCTCTAATGTTTCCAAATTTAGAAGTGGATGCTGGAGTTTCAGTTTCCTTCATTTGCTTTTAGTTCTGGAATAAAAAAGACCCACAGTATATCTCTTGGAGATCTCATACTATCATCCATAAGAGCCATTGGACACCCTCCATCCTTCTTCTAGGAAATTTGCTGTTTCTGCAGGCAGTCCCACCCCATTGCATGAGCACCATTTCCTTTGCCTTACCTCCACTACTACTGAAGATCCATTTTTGAAAATAAATTTTGGCAGCAGTGCCTGGGCACTGTCTATGTGAGCAATTTCTGTTTGTTTGTTCTCTCTTACCTCCTGTGAGTCTCCCTAGGCTGGCTGCTGCCAATGCATTTTATGAATTATAGAGCTGAGAGACAAGAAGGCACCATGGTTTTAAACACATGCTGGTTATTTATTAAAACAATTGCTTTAGACATTCAGTCTCTCCACTGGGCATACCAGCCATGTGCACATCAGCAAATTCTCTCTGGTCCTGCCCCAAGTTTCAGTCAGGTGATTGCCATGAGATAAATGACTGAAAAAGCAAAGCATTTCATAGAGAAAGTTGGTCCTGCTTCCCAATAACCTTGCTGTTATTAGGAAATCATTCAGTTCAGAATTTCATTTTGGTCAGTGTCATCTCATTACAGTTAATTGTATCCCCCATTGCTACTAAATTATACTGTCACTCTTAATTTCAAGGACATCTCACTGTTATTATTTAGAATATGTGTGCAGCACAGTGTCAGTGCTGTGTGGTTTTCTCCAGCTAGCTCAGGTACCATTCAGAAGCAGTCCAGATGTCTCAATTCAACATCCTGACCTAGGTATCATCCCTAATATATTCACAATGCTCCCATGAAGGCTAGGTGTTATGGGAATGAAACCAGAAGTCTGTAAATAATTTGGTCTATAAATCTTGTTGGTTTCACAGAGTTGCAACTCTGATTTATTTCCTTTCTGTGTAAATTTATCACATAATGATACTGATGTGGGCTGGTACATAGGGGCTAATGTACAGCAGGAGACTGATCTGAGGTGTTTGAGACCTTGCTTTCAATCTGAATTTGGGATGAGGGAAAGCTGAGAAGCTGCTATGGTATGTTAAGCTGAACAGTCCTAAAGGTGGCAGGGAGAAGAAAGGGTTATAGGTTCTGTCAACCGATGACCTTCTCCAAGTAGGTCTGCACCTGAGTTCTATTTCTGGTTCAGCCACTGACCTTATACATCACTTAGAACTTCTAACACATTTCACCTCTCTGTGATAGCTATTCTTCTATCCTTGGTCTGTCCATTTAGGTCGTTAACTATCCAGGATATCACGACTTTATACCATAATGAATGAAATTCAGTCTTTTGCCTGACTCTCAGCTGCAGTCTTTTCATTTAAAGCTTTCAGAAATGAAGCCTACTGTCCCATGTTATTAATGTAACAATATTAAATACAATAAGCACTGATGGATATAACATTAAGTGTGAAAGCTGTAAGTAGAAATTCTATAGTCTGTATATACTAAAAGTCAGGAAGATAAGTTATTTTCATGCAAACATGTTCTTGAACACAGATATGTTATTCTCTAAATATCTGTCAAATCTATGCACACTTGTGAAGTGCATTTTGATAATACTTAACCTAGCTTGCCATGTCATATCTAAGCAGAAGGAGACACTGTCTCGTGGGAGTAGGAGGTAGCAATCCACAAAACCATACGTGAACAAGTAGTAAACAGTAGTCTAAGTGGAGCCACAGGATGTCTGTTCTGCAGCAGAGAATGCAAAATACTTTCCATCACTCTATGACAAACATTAGGCTGAGAATACAGCACCAGCACACACATCCTAGAATGCCACAAGAGCAGGGATCAAGAACACCACCATTGTTTTCTATCCATGCAACAGCAAATGTTTCTAAGGGACTTGTGTCTCTGTCGACTTTGCTCTGAAAACAACACTTTTCTGCCTTTGTTATTATGAAATTTGAGTCCTGAGAAAAACAAGGGACCAGAAATGGTGTATGATTAAAGGAAGACAAGTGTGGTATCTTTCAAATTATTCTTTTAATAACAAAGAGTACAATCCATCACAGAGAAGATCACTACATAATGAAAAGTACATGGTTATTGACCAAACCATCTTCTAACTTCAATGCTAGAGGAATATTTCACCATATGTGCAGAGGTAAAACTAAAAGAAGAGAAAGGCTGAAGAAATCTGAGTTAACAGTGTTCTTGCATCTGGAAATACTGCTTTCTATGTCATTGCCACTTTGTCATTATGACTGTGACTTGCTGCTTACCCACAGTTTCATAAGTGATTCTGATCACTGTAAGTGACTGTAAGTAATTGTCTTTCTGTTGTTGATTCTTCTGGTTTTCTATATTTCTCATTAGCTTGTGGTACTGGACTGCATAACGAGCACCTTCAGCAGTCTTGCCCCTTGACTAATAAATGCATTCAGTCACCTTCCTGAGCAATCCTGAGGACCCCAAATTTGCTTTTGTCTTATGTGTAAAAAGCCTTAAACTGGCTCTGTGAAAGGAGGTGAGTGGGAGAATTGAGACGAGCAACACAGGAGCCCTAAGTGTGGCTGTGTCCCACTGTTGAATGTTACTTGATTAAGTATATCATTGTCCCACAGACATCTTGGTTCCTATTGCTGGATGGTGGATCTTCACAGGAAGCCTGCTGTGGTGCCTCTGCAATGGTGCAGATGTGAAATGCCTGTGCTTGTCTCAACTACTGGATATATAGAAAAGCAAGCATTTCTGAGGTAAGTCATTGACATCCATTTCATGGATATAGATTCCAATAAAAATCCATCCTAGCAAAATGCCCAAGCAGATACACCAGGATCCCTCTAGAGCTCTCCAGAGCATCATTCAGAGCACGTAGACAGTGAATGTAACCTTCTCTAGGAACCTAAAGTTAGACAGTGAGAATACTCCCTGTTGTGTCTGCTTTCTGCTTAGCATTAAAGTTTTGAGTGAACTCTGCAGACTCAGGGGCATTTGTATGAGTTATTGTTGCATCATAGCATAAAATACAGTTTTCCTTACTGCAACGGGATTTCTTACTATGTCCTGCTCAAGTGATGCTCTGAGGTTGTGTCCTTTGAGACTGGTGACCTCTGTGAGGACAGAACCTATTCCAGGACTTTTCCACAAGTTACTCTTTTGCTGGGCTCTCTAGTTGTCAATCCTGTGGCTTTGCTTCCATCCAACCAGCAAATTCAGGTTATTACAAGCATTGCAAGTCAGTTAGAGCGAGCAGCATGAAAAATACATGTGCATGTCCCAGCATCCTACAACCGTAAATGTATGATGTGCTCAGCACTGTGAGAGCAAAATATTTGTTGCTTAAAAGCAATAGTGCTGAGCACTCCTCCTCCCAGATAAACCTTGCAATTTCTCTGCTGCTAAATCTTTTGCTCTTACTCTGTCATTGACACTGGCTGGCCTAATCAGCTCAGGGCACATTTTAACTCTCCTCCCGACAATTCAATCAGCCCAATGGCAGCTCTTTTCAAGCCCACAGTTCTTGCATAACAAAGACTCTAAAAAAGTGCACTGCAGAGCTACCTTGTCAAGAAGGAAAAGCCTGAACTTGATTTCCATCAGAAAGACTCTAGGCAAGTGAATAAACAAACAAATAAACCACTCCAAAGTCATGAGATGGAACTGTGGATGGAAGATTTCTTCTTGTGCTCCCTAGCTTCATTCAGATGAGGAAAACAGAAAACAGTGGCAGAAGCAGTGAAGGGGAAGGGAGCTAGAAATGAAAACAGCTCTGCTACTTTGCATGTTTCTGCCACTTTTTATCTAATGGTTTCTATCTGCTTTAGAAGTCTCACTGTGTGAAGAAAATGATTTAATGCTATTTTTACAGAAGAAAATGAAGGTGAAATTTAGGAGAAACTGAGGGAGGCTGAAGTTGCTGAAAGTCACACAAGAAATTGGAAGCATTCTAGGAAATGTAGTGAAGAGATTTTTTTCCTAGTTCTTTCTATTACCGGATTTTTGTTGTTGTTGTTGTAAATGTGCTAGATTGTACCTCAAGTCATATGTGGAAAGAAATAGAACAATCTTTTTCTTCTCCCTTCTCACTGCTCTACAAAAAGTGTTGGACATAATCTAGTCTTTTACATTCCATGGAATAAGTGTTAAATCTCCCAGAAGTCTGTATGTGACAGCAATATAGCTATCTGATTAACATTTTGCATCTTGTATCATACTAATTTAGTATAAGTAAGTCTCCTGGGTTAAGTAAAATGACCTTGCATTTGCTGAGGTCAAAGTCTTTATTCAGGACACTTATAACACAGTGTAGCTGATAGGAAAGGTTGGACTTATTTTCTCAGGGCTGCAATCTTATGCAAAACTGGTGGAGGTGGATTGGGAGTGAACAGGGTTGTTGCTACCTTACATACTGTAGCTCTTGGTAGAGCTGCCCTAAAAACAGAAATAGGAAGACAAGATAGTTCACATTCAGCTGGGAGAGAAGAGGTACATAGGTTAAGTGATACTAATCACTGAGCAATTGATTTAGGTTTGGATTCTGCCCAGTCCTGTGCCTCTGTCTTAGCTGGTTGATTTGGCAAGTGGTCTAAAAATAATATGCTCTCAAGAATCAGTTTATTCTGTCAAACTTGCTATGCTCAAATATTCCCCGAGGTGATAAGAGAGTGCCCCTGTGAAGCTTCAGGTCCTCTGCACAAGATATATGTCTCAACACCTGAAGGTCTCAGAGAATCCCATTGAAGGTTGGAGAGATTTCATTTGAATACGAGGTGGAATTTCATCTAGTAGGTTTTGCAGTAGAAGGAGGTATTATTTTACTTGGAAACATGAACCTAAATAATCTTGGTGTCTTTTCTGACTTGCTGAGTTTAAGTTGCAGTGTTCTTGTTCATTGATATTAACTTCAGCCAGAAATGGGGAATATGACAGGTAACATTACTGTACAAATCTTCTAAGTAAAGTGCATACAGAGGATGATATGGACATACAAACTGAGTTCATCATAACCAATGTTATTATTCTGAAAGTCAAAGCAACAAATAGTGGCTGGCATCTTCTGTAGCAATGCCAATATCTTTGACACAAGCTGAGTGGCAATATGTACTGGTTCCTCAATGAACGACAAAGGTAAAAAATGATTCCTTGCCCAGATGACTTGGGCATGTTATTTACTATATGCTCCTAGGGAGAAGTGAAAAAAAACCCCCACATTTGTCAAGGAAAAGAAAGATTTCCAAACTATTTCCTTGCCAGCAAATGAGACCTTTTGCAAGGTAATAAGACTATGAAGAAATACGTATATTATGTGTGAAATATTCCCAAAGCAGGAAAAGGAACTGACTCAGATAAAGCAAACAGCTCTGTCATATGACACCCAAAGCTACTAACTGTGATGGAAACAGAATATAGTCCTTTGGCTTTGAAAACAAAGCACAGCTCTCTTATAGCTCCAAATGTCACAACTGGTTACTAGAATGCATTAAAATTAGTATGCTACAGTGCCAGGGTCTTAGGTCTTAGGACTCAGGACATCACCATTAAGGCCAGTTTAAAAAAAAAAACTAAGACCATCTGCAAAACTTGCATATGGATAAAAGGAACAAGATATAAAAAGTAGAATAAAATTCCCTTATTTGTAAGCCAAATGACCTATAAGAAAGGAGAAAATCTGTTGTAGCATTATTTGTAGTTCGTGATTGTGGTAAAAGGTTTTCATCTGAACTGGGTGCTCTTTATGTCAGTGGATTTGTTTACTGGAGTACTCTATATGGTGGAGAACTTAGTCCACCACCCACAGTGGATCTTATTGTTAGAACTACTAAGAATCTGGCTTGTGTTTTCCTACTCGTAGGCCAGGATTTACTCTTCTTGCTAGTTCTAATCAGCAGAGTTGCTACCTTTGCCTACCAATGATAAGTTGCTACCTTCCATGCCTTGAACATGATGGCTTCGGGGTTTTCTAATTGACAATTCAAAATTATTTTAATTGTAACTCAGGTTTGTTCTTTGTGATAAAATTCAAAAGGTTAAAACACATCTTTGATGTCAAGGCTAAGCCGTGTCTTTGATCTGTAAATAGGGGCAGTAAAACTGAAAGAGCCTCACCTGTGTTTGTGAGTAATTACTGTACATTAATTTGAATTCAGGTCTGAAATGATATTGCTGCATTAGCATATCAAAGGCTTTCAGAGCAGGATATTATTTGACAAGGAGTTAACTATTTGAGATGAGCCTGCAGGATGCCTGCAATGTCACGCTGCAAACATGAGCAAAAAGAAAACTTAACCAGCAAATCTCCCCAAAATATACAATAAAAAGAGAATGCTTTGTGTTGGAAAGACAAATGTCAGAATTATTCTGAATCTGCTTTTTAAGTCACTGGAATTCATAAAAGTTAATAGACAGGATCTTGAAATAAAGTCAATATAAAATCTCATTTACAAGGCACTAGATCAAATTCAGAATGTATATTTATATTCAAACTCAGAGTGTGTGTGTACAAGATGAATTGTTTATTTTTTGCATGAAATGAAAATGAGAAATGTTGGGGCTTCATCTCAGTATCTGATGTTTTACTGGAAGTTAAGATGGTCAATGAATCTATGTTGTCAACTCCAGGACTATAACCCAAGGGGACCAAAGTGGTGATGATAACCTGAGTCATCATGTGTGCCAAATGAAGTGTCATGTGTTTTTTCTGGGGTAATGGAATAATGGTTCTTGCCTGAGCCACCAAGCTGGAAGTGGTGTTGATAGCCAGGCAAAGCTTTCCTTTCAGCCTTTACTGTTGGGTGTTATCAGCTCAGTGGTAAGGACTGATCTTTACCTGACTTCTGTACATAAGGAACTGAGGTCTCCACTTGAGATTATGAATTCCATTTCCAGAGCTGAGTGTCTAAAATGTCGTGTGGTAATGCTGAGTGTCATGGACCTAAGCTGACACTGTGAGCTATGAGAATGAATCTTATGGATTCATGAAAACAAATGTTGCTGGTATCTGAAAACACAGTTGTTTTCTAAGTTAATACCTTGATTAGAAGATAAGAAACCTAAAGAAATGTTGAACAGAGTCAGCCTGGCACAGAAGATACTCTATTCCTTTCTGCAACATGGCGTGTCAGCTTTTGAAATAAATGAACCTCCACTATTAAATGTTATGCAGAAACATTAATGGACATATATCATTTTACTGCATGTCATGACAATATATTAGACTAAGTCACAATTTCTAAAAAAATGAAGGAAAATTAAATGAAAAGACCAATGTTCTTGTGCAATGTTTCAAAACTCTATAAACCTGCCAAATATAAATAAAATTTACAATAAAAAAAAAGAGCCTGATTCATTACTTAAAATATAGACCATTTTCTTTGTCCTCTGTGAGTTATGACTTCTTGTGCAGGTCATTTGCAGGTCTTTATAGATTAGACACTTCAAGTTCCTTTTTATCAGCTGTCCTGAGAGATTTGATTGTGAAGACTGAGAGAGAGAAAAAAAAAAGAAGCCTTCTTCTGGAAGAATAATCAATTTTTCGCTTAAACAAACTTTAACTCCTATATAAGTTTTCCAGATGCCTGTTGAATACAATGATATGCCTAGGTTAGATAAAGCTTTGAGTAGTGTTACATGGAAAATGGATGTGAAAATCCTATCTAGGCATAATAATGAGAAGCTGCTTATCTGCTGTGTCTTCCAGGGAAAGAGTCTGATTTTGCATTTTTGGCTCACCCACGTTTCAGCCTTGTAAAACATGTATGACTGATCTTTGGTTGATCTTCAGTGGATTTTGATTCTCTCCTCTACTAACCCAGGTTTATGCTCACATTCCTTTACTAATGTCAACATTTGAAGGAAACATTAAGAATGATGGAGGAATTAACTAGAAGAATTTTAAATTAGAGAAATTGACTTTGCAAAAGTGACACAAAAATTATGGCTGAAGCCAACAAAAGTTTATAAATGGTCAGTTACACATTAAATTGTTCTCCCACTTCAAAGGTTCATTAGTTGAGATGCTAGGGTTTGTTACACAAGATATCAAACTGTAATTCCTTCCATAGAACTAGAACAACATGGATCTATAGTGAATGGAATAACAGGTCTTTTATATGTTTATGTTTGCTTTTATTGCAGGAATGCTCACTAAGTAATATAGGTATCTTAACTGAAACAGCTATGCTGACATGCTAGATTACCTCTCATTGGATGAATCATTGTAATTGTCTTTATACTTAATGAAACTCAGTTGCAATGTTAGATATATGAGCTTAAACATCTTTGTCTTTACCTCAGCTGTGTAGTCCATGAAAGCATGTGCAGATTACCAGAAGTTCAGATGTCATGTGTAAACTTAAGAAATCACCAATTCTTAATCGTTTTCTCCATATCTTTCTGTCTCAATTTAAAATATGCAAGAGAGTTTCCATTCTTTCCTAAGACAACACTTCCTCTCTCACACCAGAAAAATAACCTAACCTCATTAAATACAGAGAAGTCAATGTTTCTGCATTGGTTCATGGGTTTATCTCATAAAATATTTCCAAAGTCTTATAATTAAGACAATTTTCCTGCATTTTATATCTGGTAGTCAGTGCCAGCATTAATATTTAAAGCAGATAATGCAGCTAGAACATGTATGACATATGTGAAAGGGTACCTTGAATCTCCTAAGACATGTCCCATTCATTCACTTCTATAACAGTTTACAGAATGGATAGCTGACCTGGAGAGGATGAGCAATTGCATCTCTCTTGCTAGACCAGTTTATGGGAATGCATAATCTGGGCCAGGATTTTGACCAACTGAGCTCTGATATTCTGTTTCTTAGTTGCGAGGATGCTATTAGCTCACACACAGCTTCACTTTGATCATATATAAAAATATTCTGGTTTTGAGACTGTTCTTTGACACCTTGAAGCACATTTCAGAGCCATGTTTCTGAAATTTTCTGTTAGCATTATTCATAGCCACCAGGTTTTGAAAATGGAATAAAATCTCTTTATGTCTGCTTCTCACCTTTTTCATACAAACCCTTCTTGTCTGACTACCATTCCAGAATGATCTATTTTTGTAGGAATGGATCATCCTCCTCAGTTTGTCTTTTGCAATATTTTCTCTCTTGAGTCTTCAGTAGAGGGTATGTTCTTGTCATCATCATCATCATACTCTGCTATGTCTTTTGTCTATGCCTTTAAAGGCTTTAATAATTTACATTAGCTCCATCTGTTGCTTTTTTATATCTGACCCAAATTTTGTATCTACAGCCTTCCCTTCTTGTATAACCTAGCAGACTATGAGCTGGTGGGAGCTCTGATTTTCTGTTTACAGAGGAATGGGGAAGAACTTTTACTTAACATTAAGAAAATTGTATCCTTGCCTTTCAGTTAATCCTTTCTTCATATTTGTTTCTCTGCAACCTCTATCAAATGCTACAATTCCAAAAGCTACAGTAAGATTTTCAAAGTTTCTTCAACTGAACACTACTGTACAATTCTTTTTCTTCTCAAATAAGGATTAGATGAGGATCTGCATTTCCAGTTTGTATAAAAATTGTATACATGGTTTTGTTTTAGTTCTAGTCTGGATTAGAATATCTTTTAAATTTCTAGTGAATTAAAAACTTCCTGGATCCTGCACTTCTTCAGGAAAAATGGATTTTTTTCATCACATATTTCACAGCTTGATTAATTGACAAGAATATAAATGTTAAGGAGTTTCAAGGTCTTCAAGTGCTGGAACAGAGACACCAGGAAGGCAGAAAGAAGTCTCTCCACATTCTGTTTTCAACTCTGTGAAAGTCTGTCAAAAGCTAGACATGTCAAATGAAATGAAATGTTTCAGGTTCAGTAGATGGGAACTTTTTTTTCTTCTTTTTTAGATTTTGTAATTGAAAACTGTCTGGAAAGCTTTAGCCCTTCATCTAAATGTCAGTTTGGAGCATTTTTATTTTTTGTCATCATTTGACATGCATCTTGATTCTCATATTCCAGAACAATAAGTTAGATAATGAGTATCTGCTGTGAATACTGAACAAAGTATTTTAATATATTGTTAGTATTAGGAGAGATCAGCAAGGATATGTAATTGTTGCAAACTTATTAAAATGGCAGCTTATATGTGATTGACTAAATACTGTGAAACATTCATATACGAGTCAATTACAACTTGAAGAGGAAAAAAACCCTAAAACATTCCTCATGGTTAAGATACTTGCACTGAGAGGAAACAAACTGAATAGAAATGGCAATAAATAACACATATCAGATAAGAGATCTTGCTGGGTCTTGACACTAACACTTGGAAAATAAATTATCTGTAAAATGCACTGCCTGTGGAAACATCTTATTTGTCTAATTTTACTTGCAGCAAAATGCTATGTGTGGGAAAACAGCATGAAGTGGGGATTTTAACTTACTTAAGTAAAGATTATTGTGTATTTTTTTCATTTATAAGAGCTCTGATTTGCACATGTACATATTACTTATTACATTAACTCCAAACTGCTTATGAAAAATGAGGTGGTGTTGTCAGAGTTAGTGCCATGTATCATCCAGCTTTACACACAGAACACTTTGAAAATATGTATGCAGCCAGCAACATGATATAAACTCCTTCAGTTATTTTCATTACTTGTGACCTATAGATTTTTATTTCTGCCAACATAATTAATATTGAAGATCTAGCATCAGATTTAGTGCTTGTGCAGACTTTATGCTAAAATTCTACATAGTTACTTTTAGTGACACTGACTATGTACTAACCTACTGGAGGGATTTCATTAAGTGTTTTGGGGTTAAGACTTGCAATTGTGTTAAGCCTGGGAGTGAACTCTATTAAATTTATGAAGACATATGTAATCTCTAAGTTTTAATCATGCATACAAGTATCAACAACTGAGCTAAATTTTATTAAAAATCCCAAGGCATTATTTCTAGCAAAAGATAGTGAACATCAGCTGTCTCCTGCAGCTGTGCATTTAAAGGGCTATATATGTAAAAGGGATCTTAATTTACTTAGCACACAAACCCAGCAGACTGATATATTTACTGATCCACTCAAATATAGGTATTTTTATGGGCTTAGCTTTTGGATAGCATTCTGCTTGCCATCTACAGAGCTTTTTAATGTTGCTAATTTAATGTTATAATTTGTTGAGGAATAAGGGGAAAAAAAAGATTCAAGAGAGTCTGAGAGTGCATTCTCTATGCCCAGATAGAAACCTTCCAGGAGTTATCCACTTTCTCCTACTTTTGAGAAGATTCTGTATCAGAGACTGGTTAAAAGATGCCCAAACCCTATAAGCAAGGAAATTTGACTAAATCTCCTCACAGCACTTGTGTCCTTCACCTTTCCCTGCACTATCTTCATCATCATAGCAGTAAAATTTTCCTGGACTGGTTTTTCCACTGTCTTATTATCACAACTTTGCCCTTTCTTACCCATTTTTTGGTGGCAGAGGCAGCTTTGCCACAGACTGTCATTCTTAGGGCAGAAAAAGTGCCTGCGACTGTCTCTCTAAGAAGCCTTGTGCTAATGGTGTCCTTCAGAAACTGTTGTGCAAATGGCAGATGTTCACATAGAAGCAGTTGTATTCATGACAGCTGTGAAGATTTTGCTTCTAAAAAGAATTTAACCACTAGGAAGTGCCTTCAGCTTTTGTAGACTGCTGAAGCAATTGATGATTCAAAACTCAGCAGCATTTGGGCTGATTTCCTCTTAATAAGAATTCATTCATTTGTATCTCTTTTAACAAGGCTACTGTGGTACTGACATGAGTTCTAAATAAGAGAGGCAGTATTTGGAAGAATTAACTAGAAAAGCAAGTTGAGAGTATTCTGTGAAGGCAAAGACTTGATTATCAAAATACCTGCAGATCCCAAGCCCTATATCTGTGGGCTAATCAGGCTTTTTCATGTACAAATATATCTGGAACATCTTTAATTTCAGCCTGTAATCTATTTACCTGGAAAAACTAATGCTAAAGCATAGTCTGCTTTGAAAATATTACTCTGTAAAGATGGCAATGAGAGAGCTTGTTGTCAATAATTTACATATCAAACACATTCTGATTTCAGGAAAAAAAAAAATGTTTGTTAGTTTTCTAGCTAACCATGAGAGATCCCGAGAGTTATGTTTGTATGCCACTAATTACTCTCAGCAGTAGAGGACTGCAGGTAGGATTTTTAAATCATTTTAAGGGTAGGAACTGTTGCACCTGACTTCAGCTGCAAGTTTGCTACCTATATAGGTCTATAGACTAGTCCTTAGTCAATGAAAGTACTTCCAGGGCTGCATACCTATTTTAGCAAGAGGTGAAGCATCCTTCAGAAGTGCCTCAGCCTTGCTACTGCCTTTTGGAAAAGCTTAGCTCATTGTCTTAGTGCTGAACTCTAAGGTACCCAAAATTAAGTGAAATTTCAACCTTGGGTGATTTATGTGCTCTGAGCCCTTCATGTGAATATAAAGAACATCTCTGTGATGAATCAGAAGGTACTGTTTTTGGACAGGCAGCATGCAGAGGAGAACCTCCTGAAGGGAAAAGGTTGATTCATTATCCAGGTTGATTCAAACTGAGACCTCACTGCAGAGATAGCCTCTTCCTGTTCTCCCTTATGCAGTGATTCATCCATGAGAGTAAGGCTGGATCTACTAACAAAAAAACCACCAAACTTTCTCTAGGTTGCCTGATGCTGTTACATAAAATATTGATCAATACTGGAGAAAATATTGGTAAAAATACTTTAGATTTGTGAGTGCTAAAGAGAAGATTCTGTAAAACATAGAGCTATTATCCATTTAATTGCTATGCATGGATATCTGGCTAAGTCTAATTATGTCAGTTCAGGAAAAATGAATGTAATTTAAAACATCTGACAAAGCACACCAACTAATTTTGTTTGCCCAAACCCGGCATTAATGTCTCAGAGTTTTTATGGGCCAATAGTTTCTTTTTTTCCCAAAATAACAGTTTTTTCCTCCCTTTCTTATGGTTTTTAGCACTCAGACATATCATTGTTCCAGAATGAAATCTCCATTTATGACTGATGCTGTTGTTCCTCAGGTGATGTGTTGTAATTCATTAAATTAATTTCAATATTTAATTAAACATTTGTGCATATCATTGGAGAGGAATGCTGAATAAGCCAGTCAAAATTATGATCACTTGCATCCATTTGTCATGAATTAAGTTAGGACAGACTGAGCACATGCATTAATTACTGTGCAGTAACAGGATCCATGTGAAGGAGCTCTTGAGTATTTATTGCCTCTGTGACATAGTGATTATTAATGTGGAGAACAACACACAGCTGCAAAAACTCAGCTACCTCTAAGTCTTCTTTTGTGGTTTGCTAGAGTGCTGGTTGTTGGAGGCCAGGAGGAACAGGGTGCTGAGATTGTCAGCTCATGGGAGCCATGGGAGCTTGGTCCCAGATGTCCCTGGAGGTGCTCCATTGCTAAGTGTCCCTAAAGGTAAAGTCATGCCACTATCCTCTTGAGTAAAAGTGGATGCAGTATGTGAGTTGGAAAGCATCTTCCAAATTATTTGATTTTTTTACTGTTTGGTGGATGGTCTCGAGGTGTTGCTCATTGATTAGAGGAATAAGTTACTGGGTAAGTTATTTTATGCCATTTTAGTTCTCCTATTTCTGCCAGTGATGGGAATAGGGTATTTTTAGGTATTTTTCTTGAGGTTTTGTCGTGTGGGGTTTTTTTGTGCTTGAGGGTTTTGGGGTTTACTTAATAATGTCTGTCTAATTGTGCTTTCTCTAACAATACTTAAATCCCTAACATAACAAAGTTGGGAAAGTCAAACTGCAGGTCTCTAGCATCAGCCTAATTATGGGACTGGTGCCAGTTCAGTAGCCCAGAACACCTGTCAAAACTTAAATAGCTATTTTCACATAGACTAATGAATGCTACAGAATTGTAGCCAGAGATAAGAGAACTAGAGATGGACTTAGGAAGGAAGCAACTCCATTGATCCTGAGCAGGACGTACAGAAGAGGTGGAAGCAAAGACAGGTCACCTGAGATGCATATTAAGAGGTTGCCAAAGCCTAAATGGAATTAAATCTGGTGAAGAATCTTCAGGATAACAAGAAGGGCTTATTCAAATACATCAATTACAAAAGGAATACCAGGGAAAATGCAGGCCTACTACTAAAGGGAGTAGGGACACTTGGTACAGAGGTTGCAGAGAAGGCTGAGATACTGAATGCCGCCTTTGCTTCAGTCTTCACTGCAAGGCCAGCATTTAGGAATCCCTGACCCAGGAGGCCAAGGATAAAGTCTGGAGAAAAAAAGACTATCCCCTGGTTGTTAAGGGTTGGATTAGAAACCATTTAGTCAGACTTGATATCCACAAGTCCATGGGCATTGATGGGATGCATTCACAAGTGCTAAGGGAACCGGAGGACATTATTGCTAGGCCAGATAGCTTTAGCAAACTCCTTGGTACTTCAGGCCTTCTTCAATTCAGTCCTGCCCAGTTTCTAAGCTTCTGAAAAATATTTTCTCAGGTTCTTAACAATTTGGTCTCGCAACAAGCGTTTGAATCTCTTCAAATATTTTCACGAGTAGCTCAAGAGATCCTATTAGCAGTCAGGGAATAATAACATAGCCTCTTGACTATTCTTTCTAACCTTTGTCAAACTTTACCTAGTTATCTTTTTTTCCTTAGTGTAGGCTATAAAAATTCACCTTTTCTCCAGTCATTAAGTCTCCAGGATGTCAGCTAAGATTGCAACTATTGTATTTATACTGGCTCAAAATATGTACATTCGCTAGATTGGCAGAGCTGTGTCCTTATCGACTTTAAAATATCTGTCTGTGTGCTGATGACTTTTCACAAGTCAAATGAAATAAGATCTCACCTGCAGAGGAAGAAACAGGTTAGCTAGAGGGTGCTACTTCTTCAGAATAGGGTCTTTATCCATCCTAACAATAGCATTTTAGATGTGGAGCCTTGGTTCAGGATGAGGAAAAAAAATAATGAGCTGCGTTTGTACTCTCCTGCACGAAGCTCTATAAAAAGTCATATCATAAAGCTTGCTATAAATAATCTACTCCTGTTATCAATCAACCTTCAACAGGACAAGTATGCTGCAAGTATTTGCTCCCCTGACTCACTCAACAGCACTCTGAGAACACTTTTTGTCTGTGGGATCCCAGCCTGCATTCCCTCATTTCAGTATTTCTCATTGTCCTTGTTATGATGGGATAATGATTTAGTGATGGAGAATGCTGAGGAGAAAAGATGACTTCTACTTGATAAAAATCTACAGAGACCTATTTTAATCTGGGAAACCATGGAATCTCTTTGTAGAGTTGTTTTCCTGATGAAAAAAATAATTTGCAAGCAAAGTCTTCATTGTTTTCCTTGTTCTAAACTTGCTGTCAAAAAGGACAGGGAGCTGCTGGATGAGGATGATAATATTCATTGCTACCAATCACAGTCAAGGCCCAAATTTATGAAACATTTAGATAACAGAGCTCCCTCCTTGCTTTACCCTTCACTTCCTCTCTTCCATCCTGATCTCATATTTCTTCAGGTCCATATTTTTCCCATAAATTCTTTCTTCCCTCCCTTTGGCAAACAAACTTTGTAACTTCAAGAAAGACCATGGATGTTTTTAGAGGCTCAGTGGGGTGAATTGGAAAGCTGGTGACACTAGAGGGTGCTTCCTGCTTCCATTCCCATAGTGGATATTTCACACATATTCTTTGTTATACTCAGGCCATTCTTTATTTTATTTACTTATAAGAGTGTCCCTGAATAAAGAGAACTTACAAGATGTCATGAAGAAAAGGTGGGAGTTGCTACAGTGAATGATATGCTCTTTTTATGGTTAGAAAGCAGAGTACATTTTTGTATGGTATCTTGTTGTACCATAATTAATGAGAAATTGTGGGTCTACAATGTTGATAGAAAATGCAACTGAAAAAAGGTTACTTATGTCTCAGTATGAGTACAGAATTTATTGCATTGTTGCCAGTAACACAGTTTCCACTTAAAGGGAGAAGGAACCAAAATAACTTGGTTGACCTAGAAAGAGATCCTGAATGCCACTCCATGGATATGGCTTCTTGCAGTATTCCATGCCTGCTAAAATTATTCTATATGGAAAGATGTTTCCAACAGGTATCAGGAAGGAGCTGTAGGTATGAGATCTGTCTAGCCTGGTTTTACCACAGTAAAAATAGATTTTATCTGGGTTACAAACTTTTTAACAGAAGATACAACATGATCTTAGCAATACCCTTGTGACCTCTGCTGATGTGTGTTTCTTTCTATCAGTTCCTGTAAAAGAGGAGACACAGCTGCCTACCACCAACCCCTCATAACCACAGACATATTTAAGCCCAAAGTCACCTTTTGTGACCACACACACAAAAAAGGGGAAACCACCTCCAGCATGAAAGATGATTGAATCCCCTCCCAGTGTGTTTCTGAGACACAGCTTTATTAGTCTTAACATAATGTCTCAAAACCAGTATCATAGCTGATGTGTATGAGTAAAAAGACTCCCACTTCAAATTACAGGATTTTCTTTCTAAAGCTGAAGCCCATGGGGAAATCAAACATTTTCCTTTCAGTACAATATATCTTAAGCACTTCTGTTTAGACCTTCTGCACGGATTGACTGGGATTTTCCAGAGCTGAAAGCTGGGCTGAATCAGACATCATACATGTCAAGCTGTGATGCTGCCATGTTCAAGCCAGAAAAAGACCCCAGGTAAGATATCACAGGAGGTGACAGTAGAAATGTCCAGTATAAGCAGCCAAGGTCAAGTTAGACTGCTTCAATTGCACCCATCTGGTCATACACTGATTTATTGTTCCAGAGCATCTGTCTGTTCCTTTTCTTTCCTCCCACTTGCCACAGCTTAGACTGCAGATGTTGTTGGAGAATACAGAAAAACATTGGCTTCATGAAATTAATGGAAAACAAGTAAACAAGGGGGAAAAACTTTGTTTGAATTATTTTCAAAGTCATTTTTCAAAGCCTTAAGCTACCTTCACATTTGTTGTTATTATCTAAGTGGATTTCAGAGGTTTATGATGACGGATTTGCATTTTAATATCCAGGTCAATTTATTGTGAAGATAGAGGCATCTTTCTTGAGTCTGTTTCTGTGATGAGATGACTGATTGTCCTTGTCAACTAATGGGAGAGTAGGTGGAAGGAGTGGGTGGCAGTGCTGCAAATCCATTATCATACTTACAGAGCAGGTTTTGATATAGAAACTTTTACCACTAGCTTCTGTCTTTGCCTATCTCTACCTTAAAAATTGTTGCAGCCAACAAAGCTGTGATTACATTCAACAGAAATATTAAACTTCAGACTTGAGAGAGGTTGAGGTAGAAGAAAATTAATGGGAAACAATTTTGTGAAGAGTAGGAGGGGTAGGATTGTCTGTCTCTTTCTACTCTCATCACCTTTTTTATTTTTCTTTCCCCTCTGCCTCCCACCCCTCCTTGCACTCCCTGTTGGTGATACAATACTGAGTTACCTCTGTTTAATCAACAATCTGATGTGGTAACTCTCACCAGGCTGATTCTTCACATCTCAGACTGTCTGGAGCCTACTTCCATCAAGCAGTGTCTTTGTACTTAACACCTTAATGGTCCTGAGGAAAGAGAGAAATAGCAGTTCCTTGAAAGGAGAATAATTACACTCAGACACACAAATGCATTTGGTGCCAGATTTTGTTACCTCAAATAAGCAAAATTAAAACAAATGTCTTCTCTTCTACAGTTACAGCTCTTGTCTCTCTCTAGGAGTTTTAGGGCAAATGGATTAGGAGATGTTAATGACCTAATCCTGTGCCCTCTAAATCCAAGATGATTTTGCCATTGACTTCTATGGGCAAAAAGTCAGGCACAAGGGAAAAACCTCTTGAAAGAAGTTATTCTGTTTCTTTGGCATTGCTGAGTTTTTACCAGTCAGCAGTTGCAGAACAAGGCATTTAGAAGGTGATGGGTCAGCAAATGGTTATGTACAAATGTTTAGTGTTAGCTTTACGTACTGTCTGACATTTTCCAAAGTTATTGGTGATTTCACTGACACAGCTCAGCTCCTTCCCATGCACATGATTTGCTTCTCAGATAGTGCTTAAATGCTCATGTATTAAATGTATTAAATGTTCATGTACATACCCAGAAACTAACTCCAATCACTAGTCATAAAATTTTACCATCTCATATGAGCTAAACCAGTCTTTTATACACTTGTCTCCATGCAGAAAACATATAGAAAATACATGGGAAAATATAGAACATGTGCATACTCTGATTCTCCTAAACTTCGCACTAACTGAAGTGTTCTGTTCAAGGCTATATGTAATCACAGCCCTCTGGAGACATGGGGTTTAAACTTCCACAGCATGGAACATATGGATTCCTGCCTTTTCTCAGTCCTGCAAGCAAAAAAATCTGCAGCTTCTGCACTGGGAAACCACCTGCATTCACATTCAGCCTTGTGCTCTTTGGGGCAAGAATCACTGTTCTCACTACCCTAGCAAGTTAGTCAGGTTCCTATGCCAAAAGCTTTAACTAACTTCTACTCTAATGAATAAAACATGAGTGGGGTGTGAGCACTGGCCTGCAATTGTCCTTTTTTGTAATCAGCAGCACGATCTCTGGCACTGTGTTAGCTGATGCTGGCTAAGTGTCTCACCACTCCTCCAAGCACAATCTAGGGACAATGACATTTCCCATAAGCAGGGAAAGAGGCCTACCTGATTTAAAATCAAATGTACATAAGCAATACCAAACCAAGTGGCCTCAGGTCAAAGCACTATCTGCAGCTTGCTTTATTTACTAGTCTGTATATTGCCCCTCTGCCTCAGGCGTGTAGTATTCCAAGGGGCATTTTCATATCAGGACCTCTAAATAGAAAAAGGAGATGAAAATAAAGAATTCAGCAGTGTCTTCAGCCTTCATGACCTGTAAATAAACACAGTTTCATCCTTGCTGGATCTATGTCCATGAACACCAGCTACAATTCAGCAAAACATCTCCTGAGTTCCAGGGTCATTCTGTTTATTGTCTGTGACGCAGGATGCTGGTGTAGAAGAAATAAAGCACAGAATTTAACAAGAGGTAAGATCTTCACCCAATTTGAATGAGAATTGCTGCAGGATATGTTCTTTTCAAACCCCCAGCAGTTTTAAGCAGCAATAGACAACTTTATGTGCCTTTTATCCAAACATATTTTTATTTACAATTAAAGAGAGAATAACCAACAAAAGAAAATTAGAACCACCACATATGAAAACAAGCATATAAAAGTAACCTTAAAAGGATAAAAACATGATGGTGCTTATGAAATATTTTTAGATACTTGTCATTAAAAGGAATAAATACCTTCAAATAAGCCATGCATTGGTGTGAGATGAAACACATTTTTCTTAAGAATAGTCTAATTAATTAGAAAGACTAATTTGTGTCTCAGACACAGCTAATAATTATGGAGCCATATAAATTTTGCATAAGAAGGAAGGCTATGACCTGGCCATTTTTGTCAATTTATTTCCACAAAATGACATAGTGGTATTAGGAAGGAAGATGTGCAATAGTCCTTAAATGCCATGATAATACAGAAAAGTAATGTATAGTCTATAAGCCTTAAACTGTTTTTGCACAAAAAGTAATGTCAGCATTTATCATGTTCATTTTAATAATGTAATCAAGATAACAGATAAAGCAGCAAGTAGTAAACAGTGTGTAGTCCTTCAGAGAGCTTTTCTTTCTTTAATCTACAATGAAATGATAAAGGGACAGTACAGCTGCTTTTTGTAACAGGATAGTGGCCTCACCAGGCAAATGGTGATGTCAGATGACTTCCATTACCCTGACTTTATACAAAAGAATATTCTTTTAACAGGTACATTTCTTGGATTTACAGCATTAACAAAAGAAATTTTCTTACTGTAACAACTTTATTGTTTTCTCATTAAAGGATATATGAAGGCAGCAGGCAGGTTAGTAACAACTTCAGCTTTCATTCTGACCTCTTCTGGACTTGCTACAACAGGTCCATGTCTTTCCTCTTCTGAGGATTTCTGAGCAGGACACAGTACTTCAGCTGGAGTCCCACCAGAGCAGAAGAGACAGGAAAAAACACCTCCCTTGACCTGCTGGTCACACTTCTTTTGATGCAGCCCAGGATACAGTTGGCTTTCTTGGCTTTTTTTCCCATCATTTCCCATCCTGTATTGATACCAGGTGTTGCCCCAACCCATGTGCAGAACCTTGCACTTGGTCTCTTGAACCTCATAAGGTTCACATGGGCCCACTTCTTGAGGCTGACCAGCTCCCTCTGGATTGCATCCCTTCCCTGAGCTGTGCCAACTGCACTTGTCCTCATTTAGCACCAGTGAGGTCTGTATTCAGAAAAGCAATTAAACACATGCCTATGTTCTTTCCAGAATACCTTTAAAACTCTTTTCTTAATCAACATCAGAAGATTTTTTGAAGTAATAGGAGCAATCAGCTTGTTACTCTTTTAAAAACCCAGACACAATTTTTCATTACCATTTCTGAATAATTTTTCTGTTAAAATAGTCAACAACTTTTCATTTGGTCCAGTAGCTTGCTTCTTTAGGAGACAGCTGATTAAAACCTGGTAAATCTGCTAACTAATTAATCATGCCATATTTATAATGTCAAAATGGCAATATGGGAGCTAGTGCAATTAACACCAATTGAACATGGAGCCTGTTCTTTCTGGAGCCTAAAATGGGATTACTGTATAACAGCACTGCAGATATAGCTTTGCCTCTTTTCTGACCTCAGCTTTATTAAGTCCATACTCAGACATGCAACCAATGAATGCAATGGAAGCAGGTTGAGTAAATACTCAGAAAGTGACTCATAACTTAGTCCTCTGTGGAGAAACAGAGATTTTACTTGTCTTCAAAAAGGCTTAGAGCAAGACTACACTGCATGTCATGGTAGCTGTGTTTAATTCTATGTAATTATTAAAAAGATCAGTTTGGCCAGTATTTGGACAGATGGTGCTCTCATACCCAATCCATGGTGTATTTGCAGGAGAGCTAAAGTTAAACTGCTTTTTTGCATTTGCAATCACATTCTGCACTTTACTGACAGCAGCTTTAATTGGAAAAGCTTCAGCTTTTGTCCTAGCTGATATTACTTTCCCTGTAAGATG
Source organism: Galbula dea (assembly GCA_013399015.1). NCBI lineage: Eukaryota > Metazoa > Chordata > Aves > Piciformes > Galbulidae > Galbula > Galbula dea. Next base: position 894,699 of record VWZX01006416.1, read on the forward strand.
GATACATTTTGCAATTAATTTTTCTCTGTGGACTATATTACAGTGTAAGTAATAATTAAACAAACCTTAACAGCTCCTGCCCAGATGCAAAGACAGAAATCACCAGTGGTAGACTCTGAACTGAGCAGTTTCATTTCTGCAACTCTGTACAGGATATTTGCAATTCTGCTTTGAATTATTTAGTGAGGAAAATATTTGTTATTTATTTTGGCACTATAAATGGAATAGCTATGAATATGATTTTTCACAGCAGTTCTGCATAAGAATCATTTTTCTTCACAGGTTTTAGGAAGCCAGAGTCAAGAATGTGGCATATATGGAAAAATAGATTTGAGCTTCTGTGTTTTAAATTCATCCTACAATTAATTCTGTTGAAGGCAATGGATGACTGTCATTCCTCCATTTTTATGCACCAGAAGAGAAAGGAGAATTCTCAACTTGCACACACAATGTTTGAATTCTAAACTCATATGCAAAGGGACCTTCAATTTATCTAAGGGCAGTAGTGAGATGGAGGAAATTGAATGAAACAATTGCCTATGGAAGTTTAATTATAACCATCTCACATTAAGAAATGAGCCCTTGCACACCAAGTATATCTTTAGCTCCTATTATTCCAAATTTAACCCCTTGAAGTATTTTTTCTACAAGCCCTCACTCATGGGGTAAGATTTGTTTAAATTAAGTGCATGAATATACATTGGTAAAATGAAAATCACTTTAGACCATTACATACCTTAGGACATTCTATGCTTTGAATGTGTGTTAGATCCCTGGTGGAGAGCTGAAAAATGTGGCACATAATCAGCAGAATATTTGTCTGCAAATCCAACTTTGAATCAACAAACACTGGCATTGCTCTTGCAGTTGAATTAAATTTGTGCAAAAAGGTGCTGCTGTTAGAAGACCTAGCAAACAGCATTTTCACAAGAAGTACTTGAAGATCTGAGCTTGGCCATTGAAATCTAGGTATGTTAAAATAGAAGCATAAGGTATGATTTTTGTTTCAAGAAATATCACATATTACCTATATTATGAATATACATAAAGCAGACATTGCATATATTCAAAAACTGTGCATATTACAAAAATATTACATAGCCTGTCATGCACTTGTAGAGGATTTTTAACAAGTTACTTTTCAGTTATAGTGATCCAGCCTCCAAATTTTGCCCATTTAGCTTTATGGGATTCTAAAGCACATTACTTAAAGACACTTACCATGTAATTTATAAAGGCTAATCAAAAAGAGGTTCTGGATAGTTACTCTGCACTGTGCAATTTTAATGCTCTCTGCCATGACACAACCAGTATTTAACTAGGAAGGAAACAAAGAGTTGTTTTGGCTCCACTGTTTCTGTAGACTGGTAAACACACCATTAGAATGAGACTTTGAATTTTAAGACTGACTTGAGAGTGAAATTTGTGTAGACTCTTTCACATTTTGTTTCTCTCTTTGATCATGTAGACAAAAAGAGGGAAACCATTGTCTTAAAGAGCTTTTATTGTGTGCTTTGCTATAGACATCTCTCTAGTACTGAAGCACATTGCTTGGATGTTGATGTTAGATCCTAAAATATCTTCTATCCTCTGGTTTATTTTCATTTTGGCATGTAGGGGCAACCATTATGAACTCTGCTTTTATGATGCATCCAGACAGTTATGTGTATTTATTGATTTTGATCACTTTGAACTATACTACAATCCTTATCTTACTATTATTGTGTTGACACTTGCAATTTCATACTCCATAAAATATTTGACAGTGTAGCACTTTTACACATTCTTATGATAAATCCTTTCAGTTATACTCATTATATACACAGAAACAGCAGTGTACAAGAATTCTCAGGGTGGAAATACCCTTGGCATGGCTCCTCATTCTCAAAGGTTGAGTCTGAAAAAAACATTTTGAGAGATTGTTTTAAGCAAAGTACAACTATCAATTGAACGTGAAGAAATGCATATTCAGTTTCAGTTTGTAGTGGCTTTAACTGAGTGAAACAAATTTGAGTGAAAATTCAAATTATCAATGTGATACAAACAGGGTGAGGGACTGAAGAATTACTTAATGTCATAAAAGGAGAGAAAATCATCCTCAGACCCAAACATCACTCTTTGTCAAACCTAAGCACCACATGCCTTACTGACATTGCTCTGGCAGTTGATGAGAAAAACTGAAACAGAACACCTTATTGGTAACTTTAATTTCCTCACTTTTTCTTTAATCACACAAATTTTCACAAACCTCTTTGCAAAGACACTTACTGGCTGCCACAACTGTGATCACAACATCACAGTGAGCTAGAAAAGACATACCTCTGAGGCAGATCATCATCTAAGATCATTAAGCTGCATTGCTTGATGAGGGTCTCTTTTAATCTCATAATTCAGGAGTCAAATCTTTTCAAGTCTCTGCTGCAAAAAACCCCTTTTTCAAGACCACAGCTCTGCAAATTTTGAGCAAACCAAATAATATGGTTTAATCAAATACTTCCAAAGACAACAGTTTTTCATTTTTCAGTGGAACATTCAAAACAGTAATTGTCCATTTTACTATCCCTGAGCCTCAACAACCAGCAGATTTATATTTTATTAACACCTCATTACCTTCAACTGTAAATGTCCTTATATTTTTAAATTTTTTTTAGAAATGCTGTGCTCTGACTACTAAGTGATTCAAATAACTGCCATAGAAAGAAATATAATTACAGAGTAGAATTTGCAGTAGTCAACAAATTGCACAGCTCATTCCCACTGCTTTCCAACTTGTCTTGCTTTCACCCTTGATTAAAGTGGAGACAACCCAATTCCATTTTCAATAACTCTATTGGAATAGCAAGGTATAAAGGGTTGCCAGTGTCAGCACATCATGGAGTTAGGCTTGCCCATACGTAGGCTGAGGATGTTGATGTCAACTCTAAAGTGGACAATGAGGTCCAACACAAGATTTAAAATTTGGGATTAGGGTTCTGGTCCATCCTGTGCCCAAGTGAAAACTGAAGGTCAGGAAAACATTTCTGGTCTGCAGGGCATGTGTTTGGCTGAGGTGAATTTCTAAACTTAAAGTGCACCCTGCCATGCACAACTGAACAAAAATAAAATTATTGACCCATATAAAATTAATGTCTGCCCATTGCTTGTGAGCTGTCTGATGAACTGAACTTTATGATGAATTCAGGTTTTCCCACTTAGATTGATATTTTCAAAAACACTCAAGAGATTTTTGAATATATTCTTAGCATCTCCAAAATCCACTAAACATTTTTATTCTTGCTTGAGTGGTTTTGGGCAAAATGCAAGGTAATTTGAGGGAGAAAAAAAAATGTCTTATTTACTAAGGCTTTTTCTCAGGGCAAAATCAGTTACTTGTCAAAGAATGTTCAAACAAAATGAAATTGTGTCAGTTCATGCCAGCTATTATCCAGAATTACAGATTACGAAAAGCACTACAGCAGTAGGAGCTCCATGAATCTCAAAAAGTTTAATGTTTAGGGATCAAATCCTAAAAAGGCTTTTTATTTTGATGTGCACATGGTGGCTGAGATCTCTTGAAATTCATTTTCCAAGTGTGTTATTTGGTAATCTGAACGTAGGTGTATCTAGGACCAGCCTGGAGGTAAATGAGCTTTGCATGCTTAAAGTGGGTTTGCTTGTCCACCAGAGACCTACAGGAGTAAATTTTTCTGGCAGTCCATCTACTTAACTCCAAAGAGGTTTTCTTTATTCTTAAATTGGTAATATGCAGTGAAAAGCATGAGTATGCAACTTTTGTTTACAAATAACCCCATATAGTTTGCATGAAATCTAGGTACTTTATCTAAAGGAAGGCTATTTCTATTTAATATTGTTGTCTCCAGATATTTCACATATTAGCCCAAAGTTTTGTTACACAATATACCAAAATAGCTACACTAGTACACTCTCAGTATGCACTTCAGAATAATGCATATTGCACACTTGAATGCTTCCACTGAATTTTTATATATTATTTTTATATGGATTACCAGCATAGGAAATTCAAGCCCAAAGTACATTACCGTTGTTTTTTGCAATCATATTCTGTAAGTAGCAAAAATAATTCAAAATAAAATGTTGTAGATTTCTCATCACAGATAATGAAAACTTTTTTGAGTCAAAGACAATCTTGGATGTGTTTTCACCACTAACAATTGCTCTTTAGCACCAGAAGCAGTTGAATATATTGAATTTGTAGTGCGACATTCACACTGTCTCTCTCCTCAACCCAGGCTCTTGTAATTTAAAGGAAAGTCATTTATTCTCCAGTGAGTCCTCTGTCAGAGCATTGTGAAAGCTTTCAAAGGCATCATTTAAACAGGGCATCCATCACACACTGTCAGGATCCTTAGCCTGGTGAGGATTTTCACACTGTTGTGCCTAGGATGTAAACAAAGATAATGCATTTGATTTTTTTTCTATTGATCCTCTTTGCTGTGAGAGCATGGCTAGACAAAGAGGGCTTTCCAAATCTGAACAGCCTGCCAAAGCACTTACTCCTGCTTCTGTCAGGCAAGGGAACCTCTTTCCTTCCAGACTTTTCTATCTGATTGCTAATATTTTTTTTCTGTGTCTGGCTCTGCAGTGATTAATGTTAGGTCAGGATTAGGTAGTAACCTGATATTGCTCCCCTCAAATACAGGAGAAACATTCTCTGCCTGGTGTGATTGTCATGGAGTCACAGGAGTCTCCCTGAAACATTCCCATTTATAACATTCATCCAAGACCAGATGGATTGATCTGAAAATTGTTAGTTTCATGAATCCTACTCTTTGACTTTGATGTGGAATTCTAGCAACAAAGATTACTTATTATGATTGGTCATAAGCTTCACAGCCATACCAGACACTTTATATAAGCACAGTTTAGTAAGTAGTAAAGATATTTCTGTTTCTTTCTGAAAAAAAGCCCTGTTGATTTTTATTTCATTCCTCTTGCAACAGCAAGAGAAGTAGAAAACCTGAGCTGAATCATCAGCAACTTGCAACTCAAACATACTGCATATAGTTTCAAATTCATGCTAGGCATCAAATAATAAAGTCTATTGAGATATTGAGAGTTTGTAGGACTGTTGTGCAATCAAATAAGAGCTACATATGTATACACTGGAGTACAAGCACTGTGGTGATACAGGGGAATGTTTTGACCACACACATGCTAAATTCATGTCATCTTTGGACTTTGCATATTGCAGGCCCTGAGCTGATATAAATCAGTACAGTTGCACTGATGGCAGTAGAGCTAGACTGCCTTACCCTCCTTGAAAACATTGGTTTTTATTACTACATTATCACTCAAGTTTCCTAGAAGTGTGGGTTTAAAAGTATTTTCATGTATCTGATGTATTTTAATGTGTATTCTTTATTCTTACCAGCATGATGAAGAGATCCTGATGGCCACTATGGAAAAGATTTACAAAACTTTGAGGAAAAAATAGAGGAAATATCTTAGGAAAAACATGAAGGACTTGTTTCTTCCTTCCCCTTCATGTATTCTCACTAGAGTAATTTGATAAGGGTAAAAACAGGGAAACTCTGGACAAACAGAAAAATTCTGTGGGGAAAACACAAAATTCCCCAGAGTACCTCAGATGTGACCAGGGCAGGGTTTCCAGACACAGGGAGAGGTTTTTGTTTTCCAGCAATTTTTCAGGTTGCTATGTTTGTTTTCAGATATATAAAACATGGTAATTTTAGAAACCTTTAATGAACAGAGGAAATTACTAGGAAAACTAATCCAAACAAAAAACTTCTTTGCTCTAAGTTCTTTGGGTTTATGATTCTGTATCTAGTGAGAAAAGAAAATGAGATGCGGATTTTGCTATCTTTACTTCTCATTAGTGAACTCTTACTGATATTTTGATAGATATTCTTGAATGGTTTACTTGTTTCAAATTGCACAGCTGAGGCTTAAATAAATGGCATATCCACATGTTCTTACTCTGATAGGTTTGGTCTCTAATTTCCTCCAGTTAATCTACATGTAACATAAAAATATCACAAATACCAAAATTCTATGTATGAGTAAGGGAAAGAGCTAAGAATGAATTCAGGAAACATACAGTTTCTTTCCCTCTGCTTCTCTTGCCCTTGAATTTTCAGTCTTTCAATACATGTATCTTCCCATAATTTTCTTAGTTTTTTGGCAGAATTGCAATAGGATTTTAATGTAAAAATGGACATAGCAGAGGCCTTACATCTCCTCTGCACATCACATTACTCTGCTTCCAGTGGAGATTAAAACATAACAGCATCAGCAAAAGACAGAACTTGTTGTTGAGAATTGATGAAAATGCCAAGGATATATTGTGTTATCAATAGAAAAACAGTTTGTAGCTGCTAGCAAGCTAGAAGCACTGTACTGTATATGCATTTTTATAGGAAGAATGGCATTGCAGGTACATAAGAATCCATTATTCTGCTCTTGTTAATGCTGTGAGTGGGAGTAAGGAACAACAGAAATGTTTCTTTTGCTACAGAAATCCTTTTGGCAACACCAACAGCAAGGATTCTCTCAACATAGACATACAGCTCATGACAAGAATGAAAATAAAATGAAAAAAATGGCATAATATTTTACATTTGAGAGAAACAGCAAAATATAAGATATAAAAAAATTGAAAACCACAAAATCATTGTTAAATTTTCCCACTGAGATTCCTACAAATTGCAGCCAGGGTGTCTTGCCCTACTCTCTCTTCAGGCCTTAATCTGAGATGATATGAATGCTGTGATGCTCTGCTTTCCCTTCTACTATTGACAGTTAGGATTCTGTGCAGGAGTCCCTGGCTCTGAAGCTCCCTGGAAGGTTGTTTTAGTATAGCAGATATATAGCCAGAGACTATTTTCTAGTGTTCTAAAGGAATGTCTCAAATGTTATTTCATTTTGTAGGTTTTTTTCAATCTAACCCCTTGTTTCTGCTCCTTCAGAACAGAAGCAGATTGAACCTTGACTAATACCCTGTAATGACAAGTCTAAAATTGCAGCCAGAATTGTCCTACAAAAATTTGGGCATCAGCTTGAAGTGCTTCTCTTAAGAAGATCATCACTCTACTAACTTCATATGGTTAATGCAGATAGATAGAAATCTTCAGTAGGCAATCAGTACCTTAAGAGTTCTTCATTGCCCTCTAGAGGGACTTATATTTTTCAGTTGCTTATGCATGGAACCCATAGCAATTAGGCTTCTGGCATGCATGCCTAAAGTTAAACAGGTTGAATCTGAGCCAGTAAACATTTTAATTTGAGAACTTCCAGGTATTGACTTTGCACAAACTAAATCAAGATTCATCTGTCTCTCTTGGACTTGGGGCCAATGTGGCAGCCCTCAAAGTCAACTCTTATCTTTCCAGCTAAAGAGGTCTGTCAGAATAATTTAGACATGTTTCTAAGTAGGAATCAAATGGACTTTCACTGGTAAAGGTGAATCATGCTTTTCTTTATATCTGACTTTTCACAGAGCAAAATTCAGGATCCAAGGGAGCTCAGGATAGGTAAAAGCAGTGAAATAGATCTTTGATTAAAATGCCATCAAAGCCAAGGGAGGCTGAATTTGGACTTCAAAGAGCTTTGCATCAAGGTATTTTGGCTACACTGGCATCTTGTGATTCGCTTGAGATGGAATTTGTTTTGCTCTACTGCCTGCCAGCCAGGCCAGAAAATGAATTCTGATCACAGATGGCTACTCAGGCAGGTGTAAACAGATAAGAGCTCTTTTGCCTAAGCTCTGAGCCATCTACAGTACAAGAGCTATATGTTAGTACATTTCTATGCCTGCTTTAATAAACCCTGCTCCCCCAGACAACTCTCAGTAGTTTAAGGCCACATAGTTTTTACAAAATAAGGGCTAAGACTGGGTGTGAAGTCTATGAAACTGGCAGTTTATCTGGGATCTTCATCCTGGAGCACTGAAACCAACCTGTGGCTAGGATATGTTTAGCCAGGATAAGAGAGGAACTTGATTTATATTTAATTTTATAGCAAGTAGTCATATAAAATATTTTGTTTACCATTCCATCCTGTGAGGCACAGGGTGATGAGACATATGTTATCTCCAAACATTCATAAAAAAGCTATTATTATCCAGCAATAAAAAACTCAAATATGACTAGCATTGATATCCAGCTATTTAACAGTCATATATTGTTCTCACTGTTTTTCTCCTCCTTTTCCATAAGCATCAGGAAATAAATTTCAGAAATTAAAGTTTGAAAAGATCTATTACATGGTCAGGGAAGGCTTGAGTTGATGCAGTATGAAAGAGGCTGAAGAAATAGATTCTGTTCCTTTAAAATGGTTTGATAAGGAAGGACATATAAGAATAATTCCTTCCTCACCATAGCAGTTAATCACAACACAAGCAGACACCTGCACAATCTACATCATTGCCTTCTCTAACTTGTAGACAATATTGTTGATTCAGGCTTTGAAGAAGGCTTTTGTTGTAAAACTTTAAGTAGGGAGGGGTATGGGTAAAAAGCCAGAGGGACCAGGGGTTCAGATGTTTCTGCTGGAAGGAAACAATCAAACCTTAATGGTGCAGTGGTTATCTGTACCCTTTTATGACACAGTCTAGGGTACTTAGCATGCTGCAACCATCCAATGCTAAGAAAGAGGAATGCTTCAGGAGATACATGCTCCCATGGATGGCCTTGTACTGTATGCAACCTAATCTTTAATAAAGTATTCTTCCTATAAATTAATATCCTTGTGCTTTGGGGAAATTGCTGGAACTACTTTGATAAAGACTTGAAAAGCGAAAGCAAGAGCAATATAGGCCAATGGAGGAGAAGTAGCTGAGAAGTTGAATGGCACAGTATCTTTCCACCAGCAGAAGAGCTCAGCTGATGTGAGCACTCTGGAAAGGGAGCAAAAGGACAAAGGCACTGACCAGGAGAAGTTACACACTTCTCAATAGCTTGTAGATAACTTAGGGGCAGAGGTCAGTTGTACAATTCCAGAAGGGCAATAAAGCAAAGGTAGACATCCCTGATGCAACTGAATCCTGAGGAAAAGCAACATAATTCACAGATCATGGTAAAGTTAAAAGAAATCTAGCAATAGCTGTATCTAAGTGACACAACTGGAAACACTATGGAATGTCCCTTGCAGAAGAAAATAACACTTAACTGGATATCTCTGAAGGAATTTCCCATCATGAAGCATGTGAATATTGCCTCTGTAATGTCCAGGAAGACAAATTTTCTCTACAAATAAATATATTCTCTTGAACAGCTGAACTCTTGAGCAGAGGGAAGAGTAAAGCAATAAAAACGAGAAAAAAAAAAAGGTGGAGGAGTCTCCCTGAGTATGTTTTACCCATGCAGATATGGATGTCAAAACCCTATCTGTTTGCCCAGAAAGCCTTTATACTCAGAAGAGAGACTTAGGCACTTTGGAGATATGGCTCAGCTCTTTCTAAGATGAATGTAAAAAAAAAAAATGACCAATGTTCCACAAATTCCTCTCTTTCCACTGCTAATAAAATAATCTAGGCAAATAGACCCATGAAAACACACACAGATATCTGTAGACATCCAAATTTGTTACAGACTGGTTCTTGCTTTAGGTTTTATGAATCAAGGTAGGGATAAGATAAGAGTCCAACTTTCCATCCACTGATCCTTCCAAATGGCATTATTGTCTTTTATGTTTCTTTTATGTTATTCTAGGTTATCCAAAGTAAAAATAGAGAGCAAATAATAGTTTATCTACTTAATTTTAGAATGATGGATATGTAAGAGAAGTTTTATTGAGAATTTTTCATTTATATTTTCATCAATCTGTGTTGAACATTTTGTTCTTCAAACTTGCCAAATGGTCTTCTTTCTGACAAAAATGGAATCTTTGCTAGGTTTTGCTATGAAATACATTGACCTCTGAATAATGATACTTGTTTTCATGGAACTGATCAATCTGGAAAGATGAATCTAGAATAAAATTCATTTTTCTCCAAAGACCAATAGAAAGCCTGTACACAGCTTCAATTCATTTCAGTATCAATTTTATTTATACTAAATAAGGAGCTCATTTACTACTTACAGAAATTAGCAAAGGTTTCCTGGGCACTTCATTGCAATTTGGATCAACCCTGTGGGTCTAATCCATCTTCTGTTAAACTGATTGGAAAGACTCATTTTGAGTGAGAATTGGATCAGGCATAGAAGAGTAAGAATTAAACAGCTGTATCATTCTGTGCTATATTCTTCTGCCATATCTTCTGCTGATTCAATTAAATTCATATTAATTTTGTGAAACACATTGAACTATATTTCATAGTCAAGATGTTCAGCATCCCTGAAAGATTCTGATACATTTAATCCTTTGAATTTGGAAGCTAGCACTACAGTCCTTCAACTCCCCCAAATGAGAGTTATGTGAACCTGAACAGATGAAGTAACATTTTGATGACAGTAGAGACCAGAATGAGGTGAATTCCAAAAATATTTGATATGCTTATTTTTCCTTTATCCCATATTTGTCAATGAATAACAAACTCTTTGCCAGGAATCCAGCACAAGTTCCTGGAGGAACTTCAAGTTCCTAACTAGAAGCAGGAGCTCTACTCATAGCAATAGCTATCAATTATATGCAAGCCAGATTTCAAACTAATCTTCCTAATTCTTTAGACCTTATGCAGAAAAAAGGAGAACTGGACATTGTTTAAGCGATTTCTGCAAGTGCAATTTAAAGCATCACAGCAGGGGAGACACTCAGCTGCACTGGCATGAGAGGCCAGCTAAGGAAATAGTGGTGCTCCACCACTACTAACAAGATGAAGTTGTTGGAGGGGCATTTTCAGATTTGTAATTCAGTCCCCAGCTGGAACTGCATGACCCAGATTTATTGGCACTCTGAACATACTGCAAAGACAGCCTTTTCTGCCCTCATCTTTTTGATGAGGGAAGAGGGAAGCAGAGACGAGTATATTTATGGGAAGCTCATTGCTTATGTTATGATTCTGATTTATGGAATAAGTATTTGGAGCCCAGTTGTCAATAGCTGTATTTTGGAGATTCAAAATATTCAAGGAGATCAGAATATTCTGAGGATATCAGAAAGTAGTGAGTCAGCCAAAAGTGAAATATTTTGGTGACAGGTGTTATTAAAATGCATATTGAGAGTTAGTCTGCACTCACAGGAGCATACTCTGAATAGGGAAAGGGGAAACTGAGGCAGAAAGAAATAATATTTTCATCCTGCTGTGGATAGAGCCAGGAGTGGATCCTACTGTGCCTACAACCAGCCTAGAGACACTATATTAAAAAGGCAACACCTTTATGCTGTGATAAAAATATCACTCTGCATAAAACGTGAACAGGTGTGAATGTGATTTGTCAATAAAGCACAGAGAGCATCCAGTTTGTCAGTTGGTTGCCTAATATTAGATCAATTTAGTTATGAAGTGTTGCTTCAACACAAAAAAACCCAAATGTTGCAGTTAAGAAGTGGAAAAATGGCATTTTTTCCAGCAGCTAACAATTTCTGCCTATCATTAGTAGATATGAGTGCACAAACACAACAATTTACTTGCAAATCTAAGCATACAACTGATCAGACACATGATGCTCTGTTTGTGTATGTATGTGTATATATATCTATTTACAGCATTTTGCACTGGCCAAGATTTGGGTTTATTGATATTTATCCAGTCAGGTTTCTCTTGAGGCAACAAAGGAAGTCCTGCTTTGACGCTAGAAGACTATCAAGGGATTAACTGGCTTTCTTGTTCCCTGCCTCTTCCCAGAATCATCTGATACTCTGGAAAAGGAGGCAAAAATGGAGTGAAAAAGCTCTAATACAAATGCTGAGATCCTTTGAGGACAAGCAGTTCATCAGATTAAGTGTTTCAGCTTTGAAATATATATATAAAATTTAAAATATATATATATATATGTCACAAAATTTTGTCATCTCTAAAATGCAAAGGTCCAGAAGATGAGCTTTACAGTATTATTACCACTGTCACCCACACTAGCTTTCATGTTTTCTCTTAATGGGAAGACATGCCTCTTTCTGTCAATCAGGATCTGTCAGCACAATGTTATTATGTCTGTGTTATTATTCAGAAACTCCTTTTCCAGTGTTAAAGTCTTTTTGCCAACCTCAGTTACATAATGTAGTTGTACTGCAGCATCAATGCAGTGCTTAAAGAGAGATGGGGTGGAGGGTTTTTTCTTGGTATCTAACCTAGGCTGAACTGAGACCTCAAAAAGTTGGACTAAGGCATTTCTTACTGTCTGCATAAAAAAAGAAGAAAGACAGTGTGACTGGAGGCAGAAAAAAGAGCAAAAGGGACAAATATGGAAGAAATGCAGTAAAACAGAAGGAAATGAAAAAAGGGGAGAGGAAAAAAGCTGAGAGTATACCTATACACCACAAAAATTACTGAACTCACTAGTCTTCTGTGTTTATTAGAGAGACAGATGGGAAACATCAAAATACCCAAATATTTCTAGTTGACCCTCAGTGATTTTATTTTTTCAGTTTATCACTTCAAAACACTAAGAAACCCTTTGTTCTTTTTTCCTTAATGCTCTTTGCATCATCTACAATGAATCAATTCAGTTTTCAAATAAAATTTCCTCTTAAGAAAAGAAAATCAAGTGTGTAATTTGTAAGATTTCACATCACATCACTAAAATTTGTGATTCATGACAAGTTTTATTCAATCATAAACTGCATTTGTGGAGGATAAAAAGAGAGAATACTATTTTTTTTTTATTATTTTACACTGTGCCTTATTCTAATGTCTGTTCAGGGATTTCTGAAATGTTTGTATCAGAGATCAAGAGGGAATATGGTTCTCAGAAGGCCAGTGCTTCCTCAGCAGTGAAGTGTGCATGTTGAAATGCCTGAAGCTTTGATGATATTCTCCAGTACAGTGACAGCTAAAGCTGAATTGGAGCTGTGGCAGGAAGATGAAGTAATTTTTCACTACCATAGGTCATTAAAAGAGCACTCATCCTTTTGTATATATGCATTATGCTATATTCTTAAAACTCTTTTCCATGTGCTGGCAGAGCTTACTGGCTGAGAAAGGGGACACTGAAGTCCCTTTGAAAGAATGGTCCACTAAGTGGATTCTTCATTGCCTTGTGCTTCTCTTTTGAAGACATTAGCTAAATGCTACCGACTGTGCTCACATTTTTCAGATTCTCAGCCTTCTTAGACTAAGAGTTCTTTCATTTAACAGCATTTTAGGAATGGGATTTTACTTCTTGAATATGGTACAGGAGAAGAAATAAACTGAAACCATCAATAACCACATGAAAGGGCAAGAAGCTGTGTAAATAGACATTGCTTCAGAACTTGCCTGGATGTTCTTGTGTTAGTTATCTCAAAGCACTGAAAATTCACATAATAAATAAAAATGAATTTTACAGATGAGTAACCAACTTTTAATAAACTCATAACAGCAAAGAAGAAATAAAAATGAAAACCCCCAAGGAGATAAAAAGCAAAACCTGTGACTATGGCTGTGTTTTTTAAAAAGGTAGCCACATAAGAGTGTCTCTGCATTTAGTACGATACCTACCTGTTACTGTGCTTGTGCATCCTGGATAAATGCAGACAGCTTGTCTGATGCCTCAACAGATGATGTGAACCACTAACATTATCAGACATTCTACTTCAGAGTATCTCCATGCAAAGTCTACATTTGTTTTATTTTGCTGCAGCTTCTCCCCAAAACTGTGGTTTCAGCTATGTGAGCAATAACAACAGCAGGAGCTGTAGAAAATCCAGTGATGGCCACAAGCTTTTGGAGACCTGCTGCTAATACAGTGTGGAAACATGGAAAGCAAACTGCCCAAGGATGCTCAGGACTCCTCATTAGGCTTGCAGCTTTATAGAATAACAGGAGATAACAACATAACAGAATAACAAGCACTGTTCCATACTGATAATTGAAGTGGCTACTGTCTAACCATGGAAAATCATTAAAAAAGGTGTATTTACAAATAAATATATCAAGCATTTTGATTATGATCCTACTCAGTTCCACTTTTATTTTTAAAGTTTTCATTGTTTTGCCAAGCTGACACTTAAAAGCAGTGTTAAGCTTAACATAATATTAAACATAAATTATATGTGAAAATATATTTTATTTTTAAAACAACAAGAGCTGGTAGAGCAAATTGTGTACTCTGCCTCTGAAGATTTCATTGAACTTTTGTGTTCACTCTAACAGCATGATACTTTTAATATATTTTTTTTCCTTAAAGAGAAAAAAAAAAAGAAATCTTACAGTTAGGTTAACTGCTGTGATAGAGATTGGAGATAACAGAGCCCTTTCTGTGAGGTTGAGATTGCCACTTTCTTTAACTTTAGCAAAATGCATCCTTCATAGACTTTAGCCAAGGCAAGGGTGGGAGTGGTGCTCAGTAGGCCTCCATCCTAAACAGCAATCACACCACCTAGGTGCTGGGCAAGGCAGCATCAGCTATGCATTGTGGAAAAAATGCCATGATTGCTGCAATGAGAAGACTGTGAGACTTCCTTCCATTCCTAGGGAGATGAACAGAAGGCATGTAATCATAGTCTCAGCTTGACATTAGGAAGTATTCAGATAAAGAGGTATCTTTGGTTTAAGTGACTTTCCTAGAGACACCATGGTATCCAAGATCACTTAAAACCAGGTGCAAGAGTTTTTGTTGCTTGGATGAAGGGAAGCCTTCCTATAAGAAATCAACAAACTGTAGAGGATTTGATGCCAGCTACAAGGCACTCTGCATAAGCTCTTGTTATCCACCCCAATTATAGTGGATGCAATGCCATCAGGTGCTAAAAAGGACCAATAGTTTTGGCTCTCTCTCTCCATTGATATAAAGGGCCATGCTTCTGGAATAACCCTATAATGCTTTGCTTCCTCTTTCACATCTTGTGGCTCATCTACTTATCCATTCCATAATCACAGTAAGGTTTAGGTTCTCATGGTCTTGGTCCTAAGGAATAAATTGAGATTACACACACACACACAGACACACATATTTACCAATATTATTTGCTATAAGTTTGGCAATTTCATGACAGATCATTTTCCTTATCCATGCTGTGTACACTATGATAAAAAGAATAGTTAGATTTCTAATTGAGGTTTAGGATTTAAGGGATAAAGCACAAACTAGTACCATGGGATTCCTATGTAATGCTGAGAGACTATTTTGCTTTTCAAGTGTGGTGCCTCCATAGGTTGAAGGCAGTGCTGCTCCTCAGGTGTATTGCAAAGAAAAAGTAAAAATACACCATAGCTATGGTACTATGACAATTGCTGTTATTTTCATGTAATTACAGGGGCTGAAGTCAATGACAGGTTTTCTGTCCAAAGAACAATGGATGTGAAATCAACTGAAACCAGAATATTTTACTCTTGCTGTGTAAGAAAACAAATCTTTGTATAACCAAACCCTGGTCAAACAAGGAAGACAGAGGTAAAAAACAGAAGGATTAAGATTTAAGAAGGATCAACTACAAGACACAACAATGCTTTCAAAAACCTGAAAAAAGTCTCTAATTCATCCAAAGGAAGGTGGCACCATCAAGACATTATTATTAGGGTAAAAGAGAAAGTTACATTAAACATGTAAAGCCAGGATGAATTAACATAATTTCTGTTCTAAAGGGAGATTAAATTGGTTCAGATACTCTGGATTGTGATGGCATTTTTAATGGAAGTCATATGACTTTCTCAATAATGATGGAATCAATGAACTATGGAAAAGATGCATTAATACTTGGATACTCCAGTCTTGTTTGTGACTGGAAAAATAAACTTTGTCAAGAAAACTAGAGAAATATCTGGGTCCTTGTTTGACAAGTCTAGGAACATCCAAAATAAGAATGAGAAAATGCAAAGTATGACCAAATTCCCGGCTCCAGCTGTCTTGACTCAGTGACATAAGTGGCAATATTAATAATACTAGACCATAGTTTGCTGTTAATGAAATTCAGCAGTAAATTACTGATTTACTGGAACTAGATTAAAAAAAAAAGTGTCATCATTATAGGTTCTTTTCTGATTCAGAAAACCCTGAGATCTAGGCTGAGGTCTTTGCAGCACTGAGATAGCACCTGGCTTCACTACAGCCTGTGTACATGGCTGTGTGAAGAGGAGATATTGGGTTATTCAGCCTTGCAACTAGTAAGCACCTGTAATTCCTGCTGGAACTGCAGAAAGTACAATCTGTTCAGAGTTAGGACCTCTGGGTATTTCCACTGAAGCTGCCTCAATATTTTCAATTTGTGGTCTAGACCCTGAGGGTCAAATCTTTCCTTGAGATGGCTGAACACCTGCCTGCCTCTGGGAAGCAGTGAATGAATTCCTTAGTTTGGTTTGTGTGCAGAAGCAGCTTTTGCTTTCCCTATGAAACTGGCTTTATCTCAACCATCAGCTTGCTCACTTTTACCCTTCTGATTCTCTCCCCCATCCCACAGAGTTGGAGTGAGTGTCTCTGTGAGGCTGAGTTTCTGGCTGGGGTTAAGCTATGACAGTGAATCAGAAATGGAGTGTGTCCTTTTTCTTTACTAAATGTTGATACATTTTGATTGCATAAAATGAAAGCAGAAGTTCAAAGGAAAGATAGTTCTTTTTTGTTGTTTTGTCATAGTACAGGAATTGATGAATTTTCATGAAAGCACAATATTGCAAAACCTTATCTCCTCTTTTTTAGAAAATAATATTATTTCAGAAGTTATCCTTTTGGTCTTTATATTAATATTTTTACTTCTACTAGAATTAGAACAGGGCAGAACTGTTGTTAAAGAGTCTAATGTATTAAAATTGTATTCAGTATTCAATATTTTACTGCTGCTGCTTTCAAACTCTAACAACATCTATACCTAGCACCCTACTGGTAAGTATATTTTCTTTGATCATTGCAACATTACTGATTTGAGTGATAAATATTACATCAACAGATACTTTTGGTTTTGTTTTCACAGTGTGAGGTTTTCAAAAAGGAGTCAGATCCTTTAAGGCCAAACAATTTTATTTTTTTCTTTCCTCTGTATTTTGTTTTTTATTTTGGGCTATGTTTCCATCACTAAAATGGGTTTTATGTCCACAGCAACAGGAGCAGATGGAATTGGAGCCCGTTACATTTTTCTGAGAGGGAACACATCTGGAGTATAAATGATTTTACACCAAAAGTGGAAGGAATAATATTTAGTGCTACAATTGTGTATTACAGTAATACAGCTTTTAATAACATTTGTTCCACTTTTGTTCAAGTGGGAGCTATTACTCAGGACTTTGTGGGGAGATACAGGTGGTAGGGAGTCAAGATTTCCTCTAGAGTAAAAAATTTATTTACATTATGTTTGGGTTCTCTTCTCTGAAGAAAGGATAAAAGCAAAAATGTTTATTGAAAAGAAGGTAGTTCTCCTGGAGAAGATTCAGTACCCCCACCTCAGGAGACCTACATCTCTGTCCCACTTTACAGGTATTTATAGTATTACAGTAGTGCTTGTGAATATCAGCTGTGACCTGGATTCTTACAATTGAAATGTAAAATTAAAACATCAAAAATAAAAATAAACAAACTGATAAAAATGTTGATAATCTAAAGATAAGACAGACAACAGATGGATATTAATCAACATCAGAAGGATGTGGGCTTGGCAAGCCAAAAAATAGGTTGCTTCTCTGTGGTAAAGATAGGATTGAATGAAAAAGGAGTGGTTTCTCTGGGGCACCAAAGCTCTTGGGGACTCAATGGGACGCTTTTATCTCCTTTTTTTATTCACAGTACTAATACAATATTTTTATTTCCAGGTTTGATATCTGAAGGGTAGGAAGTCCTGTTTCACTTACCCTCTGGTCTACAGGGTGTTGCAGGTATGTCCATACATCTGCTCTTATTTTGTGTACTTTTTAACTGTCCTTCACTCCTCCCCTTCCCTAGTCAGCTTGCTGAGGTCTGTCATTACCACTTCTCCCTCAGCTCTTGCAGGCAGATCATTAAAACCTTTTATTTTTTCTTTTCCCCCATAATAATCAAAATATTTGGAAAAAAAGATGCTGAAAATGTATTTCAGGACAGTGAGGACTTCCCAAGTAAACAAAAGGGAAGCACTGCCCATGTCACTTTTGCACCATTGTACAGTGATTATTTTCCTCCTCTGTTGCATTTATTAGCTTGCATTTCTCCATGACATTTCATTTTGAGGTTTTCTGGTTATATGTTTAACCTTCCTAGATCATTTACCCTCACTGCTATTGACAACAACTTCACTCTACATACAATTTCTATGTATCGTACTTTTGCTTGCTTCTGATGTATATAAAAACTCAGAGCAATTTTCTACTTATTTTGCTACCTCAGAAATATTAAGAATGTCATCTGTAACCTTCCAAACTTTGCTTAGGCTTTCAAGGGAGTTACTGGCCACCTGAGCCCCAGAGAGTCTGATTATTACAGGTGGTTGGGTGCTTGAAGATGCAGGTGGAAGCGTACAAGGCTCTGCCAAAGTGCTTAAATATGAAGCAGTAAGTACCTAACTAATCTGACAGTAAGAAGCTTACCAATAAGAAAAAAACCAGTGAATTGGGTCTCACCAGTTCTTGCAGGGATTTCTGCAAGGAGAAAACTCCTGGTGGCATGGGAGAATTAGGAGAGTTCATACAACTGGGTCAGGGAAAGTTCTCCTTCTTTGGCTTGCCATGTCCTGCCTTGTCTTGTCTTTTTGGTTCAAACTGGTTTGGAGGTTTTGTTTGGGGGTTTTTTGTTTGTTGGTTGTTTGTTTTTTGGTTGTGTTTTGGGGTTTTTTTGTTTGTTTGTTTGGGCTTTTGTGTGTGTGGTTTTTTTGTTTTGCTTTGTTTTCTTTTTTTTTTTTTTAAATTCTCTGAAAAAATCCTGTATTTCTCTTGTCTTAATTCTTTATGTGCTTTGGGGGAAAATCAACTGTTATCTATTAGCATTTAGTTCAGGGTATCAGAGGGAAATTTTTGTAGTGATTATTGGAAGCAAAAACTAGACCTTGAAGCCAAAGAGGCAAAGGACATATTTTGTAAGGTGACAAGTCTTCCCTGGGTTTCCTTTAGTCCTGAATCATACTGTGGGAGAGATGAGCTGAGCCACAGGCAAAGTGGCTGAAATGAAGTGCAGTGCTTTCAAATTTTGTAATGACTTGATTTTTGCTTTGAAGTGACATTTAAGATGTGCCAGCATTGTGATCCTGCTATGTTTAGAGACAGAGAGACAAGACCTTTACCTTGCCTCTCGAGAGAAATGCTTTTTATCAGCCAAATCCACTACTTAAGGCTGATTTCAAACCCTTGTTGATTGATTGATTTGATTTTTTTTTTTAAATGGAGGTCTAGATTCACAAAATGCAATAGATAAGTCACTAATGGTCCATTTGACAGGCATATCATGATTAAAAGACTAGACTGGGCTGTGGAAAAACCTCAACTGTGCTTCTACCTCTGTATGTATAGATCTCACTTAAAACCTATCCTTCTGAGTGACAATTTTGCATACCCAGGTGCCTAAATGACTCTAAAAATGTGGACCTTATTACTTGTTCAGTATATTTGATAAATATTAAAACACACTAGCTAATTGCTCTTATTATTTGCAATAGTAAGGCATGTGCATCTTTCACAAAGTATCACGCTGTCATTAAGGTCAATTAGATGACAAAGTTAAATAGCAAAGGCATAAAATAAGAATGGAAGGTGGATCATACAGCCTGTCATAAGAAATCTCTTACTTAATCTCTTCCTCCTCTTACTTAAGACCACAACTTCAAGTTTTACCATAGAACTAAGATCCATCCCAAGTGGCAGTTAAATACCAAGCAAA
Source organism: Galbula dea (assembly GCA_013399015.1). Taxonomy (NCBI): domain Eukaryota; kingdom Metazoa; phylum Chordata; class Aves; order Piciformes; family Galbulidae; genus Galbula; species Galbula dea. Next base: position 914,522 of record VWZX01006416.1, read on the forward strand.
AAACCTGTGCAAGACAGTTAAAGAATGAAAAACAAAAAGTGTAAACTTTTTTTCAGGTGATTGACAGGCAGAATTATGAAAAGGATTAATTTTGCTTATTATCACTGGTGCCTCTTTCCTAGCACAAAAAGGAAATTTATTAGCAGCTAACATGCCAGGCTCTACAAGAGTGACTCCACGTTGAGCTTATAAGTGACTAACATAATGTGACATATCATGAGCTGCCTATGAGTACAGAGTTTGAATTCCAATGTCTGAATTCTGCTTGAGAAACTGGGAATAAGTAAAATGGGAAAAAAAATGTTGTCCAGAGAAGTCCTAGGCAATGTAAGGAGGTATAAGAAGACAAAGAAATACAAAACACTGATGAATATTATTCAGTGGGTAGGTTTGTTTTATACTAAATATGAATCTCTCCTCTTTTAGTCTAAAACTATCAATCCTTGTCCTATCACAACAGTCCCTACTAAAAAAATTGTCTCCATCTTTCTAATAAGCCCTCTGTAAGTTTTTGAAAGGCTCATCACACAATGTGTTACTTTGGCTCACTGATATGATGAAAAAATAATCAACCAAAAATAGGTTTTGTGCTTAAGCATCAAGCTCAATTGCCTCACCTTGCAGCTGAACAGCTATTAAACCCCACACAACCTGCAGCTGGGGGCAGAACAGTGCAAGATTGTACTTTGTGATGAAGCTTAAAGCTACAGTGAATTATGTGGAACATAAACAGCACAATCAGGTTCCATTCTGTTCTGATTGTGGTTGTGAGTTCTCGCTGGTTGGTCTCAGAATATGCTGAGGCTGTGTTAGCTCTATCTGTCAAACTCCTGGTGCAATGCTCCTGGTCCTCTATTTGACTTTTGAGTAAGCACAGTTGTGTGTCTTCCAAGTTTTCACAAAGTATTAGTATTAGCTTAAACATTAGCAAGGATTAAAGGACTGAGGATGGAAGGGAGACTTCAGGCACAGTCATGGGGTTCACTGACTGATTCTCACACCATCTGTCCATTTTAACCAGCACAGTCCAGGAATGGACTAAGGAGTATCTGAGATTTTTATGCATCCCAGTTAGGATTATGAACCAATGTCCATATCATAAGGAGTTATAAAAGTAAGAGCTAAAACACAGGTTAGTGACAGGATCTGTCTGGATATCTCTTATAATAAATAATAATTTAAATAAATAACATCATAAACTGAGCACCCAGAGTAAACTGTCACCTTCAGAACTCTTACACTGCAATACATTTTAATTCCATAATACATGTTACTTGTGCTCACCTTTGTACAGACTTTTTCTGGTGAGAACTGCTTTTGGTAAAGACTAAAGCACACTTAAAAATGCCTTTTAATAAGAAGCCTGTGCCTATTTTGTCCCATCATGCTTTATTTAAGCCTATTAACACAACATTTTAATTCCTGTTCTTCTTGTCATTGACTATCTGAATTACCTGTAGCATTTAAAAATAGAACCATTACAAACAAGCTACCTCCTTACACTGCTTCAACACTAACAATAGTTACTTACAGCAACTACTGAAAAAATTATGTGTACATGATAAAGGAAATTAGTTGTTTTTAAAGAAAATGAAATGGAGAGTGTGAGAAACAACTGTGTGTGTGGAAAAAAAAAGGGAAGGGGTTGTAACATCTTAATTGATATTAATTTTTCAGAGTTTCTAACTGGAAAGGAATCATGTTAACTCCTTTTAACCTTTTTGCTCAAGGAGATTGACTCACCTGAGCCTTAGCAACATAAGCTTGCTTAACTTCTTGCTTCTTAACACTCTACTTCTTCCCTATAATTAATCCCTAGCCTTGCTTCTTTGTGGGACCCAGAGATTTAGCAATGCTGTAAATCTTTAGGTATCTGTGTTATGGTCAGTAGACTTACACAGGAGTATAAGAATTACCTCAGGCCTCTGCTAGCCTCAGGAGATGCAAAATCAGCCCCAGTTCCTTTCAGAATGTTAATACAAGTTATTGATGTAGAATATCATCACAACTGTAGAAAAGATTAATATTATGAAATTTCTCAAATGCATGAAGTATGGTAGAGGGTAATTTCTGCCTTTTAAAATAATAAGACCTGGGAAAAAAGCTAGCCTTGGTGACATAGATGAAGAACATGATACATTAAGTAGTAGGTCATTGGAAACAGAAGAAAAAAAGAAGGGAATGGAGAGATGGATATCTATGTCTTTCATACACATCAGAAGGAGCTCTGCTTATGTTAATGCTAGTGGATATTACAGAATGAATGTATTCCTGGCAGGTAATAACTGAATGAATCCCTCATGGGATGATATAGACATCTGGGGATTTGTATTGTTGAATGCTTGTGTGAGAGAATTTATGTTCTATCTATTTTGGGTGCTGGAGGATGGCAGAATTAATTTTTAATATATAATATCAAATATCCTTTTAATATTTTTATAAGTGGATTTTACCTTACTAAACTGGGAAAAAGAATAAGTATTTTTTAATAAGGCATGATGATGCCATTCAAACAGAAAATATGTACTTCTGCAGTCTAATTTGACATACATTAGTTAGGCAGCATACTAGAATTAATAAGCTGCAGTTTATTAGGTTCAACTTCCTTATTATGGTATGCAGCAGATATTATCACAACGATAAAAACCTTGATAATGTAACTTTAGATATTTTATTTTTTATACCAAAGACATGTAAACCAACAAAAATCTTGATTTGACAAAAGACAGAGAAACAACAGAAAGCTTAAACTATTTACAGGATCTCTTTGGGGACTATGAGTGTAGCTGGGACAGCAAGAATTTGTGTTAATTTAGTGATTTCCTTATCCCAAATACCCATATCACTAACCACACATTTTTTTGTTATAAAATGTGTTCATGATACCTTGTACCTTACCATACTGAAGTTTGTGCTCTGTTATACTCCATGATACATCTGTCTTTATCTTAGGTGCTCTGCCATCTAAATTAGAACATTCATTTAAATAAAGGAGCACTGAAGCTACCATGGTTATCCCTTTTGCTGTGATAACTCTCTATCTCTGATGTTTGTCAGGTTCCATTTTTTTCCTCCAACTCCTCTATTAGTTCTCATTATTCAAAGCTACAGTTGGAATACTTATGACAAAGTGTTCTTTGGTTATCTCTCCTTTGACATGATGGTTAACTGTCTCTCATTTGCACAAAACTGTTCTAAGCTGAGGATTGCAGTGCCAGTTACAATAAAGCATAGTTCTACTAGTTTTATTAGCTGTGATATCACAATTTATACTCCAGTGCAATCAATCAATGTACAGCAAATCACTTTTCTTGGAAAAGAATAAAAAACTTTGGAATAAAGTTAGCTGAATTACCCTGGATTTAATGGCTATGTTATACAGTTTTGTTGAGAATGTGGAATTACTCCTATCATTAATTAAAAACTTCCATTCAAAACTTATCTATAATGCTGTTGTTGCATAGCAGAAATTACTTTGGCCTATTATATTTGTAACTTGGCAACTGAAGCTGAACTGAACTGTGAAACAGCTTTCTGAATAGAAATTATTGGTTCATCAACACTAACAGATTAATTTTGTTAAAATTTTATCTTATAGAAATTGGTTATGAAAAATAAATTAAAAGGTTTCATTCAGTTTAAAAATATTTTATTGCTGTATATTTTTTGTACTGCTCATGATAAGGAACCATTGGATACTAAAACTAATGACAAATGGGCAGTTAGATCAACAATTTATCCACTAAAATACTAGTTTCAAACTAATTACCCCTTAGAGTAACAATTATTAGCACAGTGGATATGAGATGTCATATCCAATTATGCAAACCATTCAGTGACATAATAGTAGAAATATTATAATGTTTATATCTTTCATAGATTGCAAAATAAGGTAAAATTTACAAAAAGAAAGAAAATAAAATATTTTTGTTTCTGGATATTTTTCCACAAGAAATTTCTTCTTATTATTATTTGTTATAAGTTAAAAATATCAGTAGCAAAAGGAAAGGTCATCAATTTCCCTGAAAGGGAACTTTTGAGATTTGAGTCATTGCACTAATTTTAATACAATTTTCCAGTTGTACCATCTGGCCAAATAAAAAATAACTTATCTAATTATTTATAACAAAATAAAGTAATTCCCATTGGTAGTGGCCAGCATAAAGGGAAAGAATGAAAGAAAGGTAGAGCTCCACAAGAAGTACATAAGATTATTTACATAGCAAGAGGTATGTCTAGAGGGATTGCTTAAGGGGTGCTCATCTCTTGTGCATTACTGTAGTGCTTGAGTATTCAAGAACTACTGAAAAATACAACATTCTTTGGGATGTGCTAAAGCTTTGGCCTAAGCAACACAATTTCTGTAGTCTAGGACCATGGTGAATAGACATTTTCTCACAATATTACTATCACAATTCCTCTTGTTCATCTACTGATCAGAGAACAGAAACTTCTGTAACTCATTTATTCCTTATGTTTTTGTTATCCTTCCTCATTTCCTGTCAAGAAAGCTAAAATATAAACAAAATCCATAAATACCTATTGAGAACTTGTAAGTATATATGTTCTGATACAGTTTTAATCTCCTGATCACATCTTGTTTTCTTCTCCAGCATTTTTTTCCATTTTCTTACTATTTTATCCTTTTTTTTCTTTTTTTTTCTCTCCCCTCCTCATGAAAAAGTGGGAAAGATTCAGGTTTTCTGGGCATAACTCCAAGTTTTTCTCTGGTAAAATACACCAAGAGGATTGTAGACCTTCTGTTCATCTCCTACTGCCTTCTCCTACCGGAATTCCCTCCAGTTAGCATTTACCCTCAAAATATTCTTCTGTCCTGTTCCTTTCTCTTTAGGTTCTGTCCTTTTCCTGTGAGGTCACCATCCAATCTCTGTGTATTGTCTATCTTTTTTATCTATTCAGCTGAAACCTAATCACTTTTTGCTTAATATAGTGGACAAAGAATCCACCTAACTCCTAAGATTCTAGAGGATTTGGGGCTAATCCATATTCACGAGCCTTCAAAAATCCCATCAAGCCCCACCAGTCTCCAATATACATCTTTTATAAATCTCTATCAGCCAGGAGTGATTTCATAATCCAACTACAGTGTGCTGAAACCAGATGTGAATGACAAGTTACACCTCCATAGTGATAAGAATTTTTTTCACCATTTTAAACCAAACTAGAAGAACAACATATGTTAGCTTACCTTTAATTCATTTTCATTTATCATTAATTTCTCTGAGGTTGGAATCCTTCTCCAGATCTATCTGCACTCCAGTTTGAACCATGGGCAATTTCTCTTTACAATGAAACAGAAAAAGAAACTTAAAGAATATATCTTACTCTAGCATTAAATTAGGAGGAAAAAAAATAAAAAGAGATTCATGTTATTTATCTGAACTGTATCTTTTGATGGTGAGTGGCAGGGGGGTTGGACTAGATGATCTTTCGAGGTCCCTTCCAACTCCTAATATTCTGTAATTCTGTGATTCTGTGAAAATGTTGAAAGAGATGGGAAGAATTGCTCTTATTTTGCCCACAACACTGTGTGTTCTGTTTTTTCATGAAGCTCTTTCTTTTGTAAAAGAACAAAATATGTGTCAATCAGCTGGATAAGACAGAGTGACTGCAATCATGAGTTCACAGTGCTGGTCAGCATAGAACTGGATAAAATTAGGAAAGGAGAGAGACATGGGTTGTCCGGCTCCAGTATTCTGAATCCAGCCCATCAAACCATCAACAGCTGCACATTTGGCTGTTACTGTTATATCTAAACACTTGCAGGGCAGATTGCACTGTAAGGACATTTATTATATGTTTAGTGCTTTTAAGTTGTCTTGTAATTTCTACATTTGTGAAACCAATGGAATTTTTAAGTACAAGAATTGAAGTAAAATTTTCTGATCAAAACATTCATTCTAGGTTGTCACAGACATACAGACTGTAGGATCTTGGCTTTTACTTAGTACTGAAATATACCTATTTCATTTTTTAGCAGTCCACAGGGGAGTGGTGCAGGCGCTCAGAACTACACATTGTGCTTTATCTTGTCCTTGTAAAGTAATAGCAGCCTTGTAATGAAGAGAAGGAACATAAAAGCCAGGTGGATGTCCTGGAGGATGTCCTAAGGACAATACCTTCCTCCTTCCCAGCTGGTAGTGACAGGTAGCCAGGCGACCCAAAGATCGTGTCACAGCTCAGGGTGGCATGACAAGGACCTGTCCTAGCAAATATGAACTAGCCCTTTACTGTGTCAGTCATTACTGGAGCATGAAGAGATTAAGACCTCTTTGTCAGTATGTTGAAAACCTTGATATTTTTTCCTTTCTTATCTCTGTTTTCAATTCCTGGGGCCAGGAGCCTCCTCCTTTACCCTTGACAGCACACTGCTCTGCAGACCCTACTATGAGCAGGACTGATTTCACCTAAGGTGAGCTTTAGTCATACCTTTATGCATACAAAATATGTACTGTTAACAGAAATCTTTAGGCATATCTCTCTGATAAACTACTGCAGCAACAAATTACTGCTTAGAGAAGAGACTGTGTTCTTGAGGGGAATAAAATCCCAATAAATGTGTAACATGAAGGTGCCAACAAAATTATTGAATTAAATACCTGGGAGAGAAAAGACCTTATCAAGTAAACGCCTGAGCCAATTCTCATATACTGGACTATGGTTGCAATGAAACTCACAGAAACACACACTGAAGAGAAAAATGTGCATGATGTTTTCTGTGTACAGCAAAGACAGCAGAAGTAACATGAAATTGATCTTAAATTTAGCTGTGAGTGAAATGAATTATAGATAGAAGGCAGAAGGTCCAGTTATGAGACCTTGCCTGGGGGATTCTGATCTGCCATGTAAAAAAGTATCAACAGGGCAAATCAGCCTTATGCAGAGATGAAGTCTTCATCTGAAAAATAATACACAGTCATGTTCTACCCACCAAGTCCATTGAAGGTGTCACATCAGGCAGCATGTGCCCCTGCATATTCCTCTGTGTAACAGCTAACTTTGAGGATATTGGGAGCTATCTCATAATGAATTTACTGTCCCACAAGTGAAATCTCTGTCACCCCACCAAAATCATAACAGGATTATTAATATTAATTTTTCAGCCTAGCTAAGGTTAGTGTATTTGTTTGGCATTCTCAGTAGATATGTGTGCATTCTGAAAAGGTTCCCTGGGCCTTTGCTACACCCCAAACACTCCTTTCATGAGTACATACTATGAACAGAAGGTCATATTAATATGCAGCATATCAGCAGAGAAAGTCTGGATCCATAAAACCTCTGAGTCAGGATCCCAGCATGCACCTACCAGCAATAAGGACAGGTCAGGCATGGCATAACCATCCCAGCAGTGATGGTGTAACCCTCCTGTCCCTCTAGTACAGTCATGTCACCAGTGCTAGACAGAGGCACAGGCTGAGGAGTGTTTCCTAATTGTGTTGGCCTTGATTCAACCTCCTATAAAGGGAAATGAAATCTGTGGGCAGAAGCAGAGCCCTTCAGATGTGTGGACACTTTTAGCTAGATGTCCTAGGTCAATCAGTGCATTGATGCTAGCCCTGCTCAGATGGGATTGTGAGCCATGTAGGAAAGCATTTGCTCGCTCCCACTCTATTCCCTGCTTGTTAGCCAATTAACCATCTGTGTAATAGGATCTAAAGCTACAGCAGCATTGATGACCTGGGCCTTGAATCATTACAAATTTTGGATGTTTGTTTAGCCATAGGTTTGAATTTTCTTGACTTCTGACTGTTACAGACTGAAGGGTATAAACTAGTTTATGGTTAAGAAACATGACCAGTGGATTCCAGCTTGTGTGAAAAATGACCAGTGACTTAATTAAAGATTTAAATATTTTTGTAAGTACAGATAAAATGTCTATCTAGCAGAACACAAAGTATTTCCTATTATGCAATATTTTAATAAAATTCCACTAATTACATGGAATTTTCTCTGTATTTACTGTTATCTGAAATGACTGATTTGAATATTATGAATAAGGTGTTTGAGGCAATACAGATATCAAAGGGGATAGGGTTGAATACTGGCTGGGCTATCTTCCTTGCTGTACCATAAAAAATCTTTATGTCTCATAGACAGATATAAATAACAAGACAGCAGGCTGGTTGGCTAGATTTATTACAGAGGGCTTAGAAAAATTTCTTCAGATTCATTGTAGATACACTGAGGTTGAAAGTCATAGCTGTACAACTGAGTTAGTTATCTAGGTTCCCAATAAAGTCCATGGAGGACATCTAACACACTTTTTTCTCATCCTAAAATTGACAGCCAGGTGAGCCATTCCTTTGGTGCATGTACCTTTTCTTTGAATGCAAAGGGAGGTGAGGCTGACTGATTCCCATCTGGTCATCTACACTGCGTGAATCTCATGTTTAGGTTATATAGACTTCCCTGCAAGTTCACTCTTCTTCAAATGCTGAACAGAATATACCTATTAAGTAAAAAGTACATAATATTCTGTAATTGTTAAGTTCATTTTATGTCATCATCTAGGATAAAGTTGGGTTTATATTTTGAGGTCAATAGACCACTACTCTGAAGTTTAACATGGACCAAACATGCTGTTCGAGATCTTCCATAGTCCAGCAAAGAACCTAGCTGGTGTGAAGGAGGCCACTGCATAAAAACATTGTTGTTATCTGTTGACCTAGGAAACCAAGAAGATCCTAAGCTTGACTGTATAAACTATCAAGATCTTGCAGAAGGTCAGCAATCTAGGAAACACTGCTTCAAAAGGTAATAATAAAGAAATCATAAAACCCCAAACCCTGTTTTTTCTTTTCAAAAGCCTTGTTTTCCTCTACACTCTGTATGATATTACTGTTTTGTTTATTTTTTAGTAAAATCTTTAATATGTGCTAATAGTTTCTTGGACTGTAAATTGCTTTAAAAGCTGCATTAATCCTGAAGAAACTGCACATTCATCTTATCTTCTCAGAGGTAACTTCAGTGCATTATAATTTAACTTTTTTTTTTTTTTATATAAAGGATTGTTTAAGAAACTCCCAGAATAGAAGTGCTTTATTATTATAAGATTCTAGTAAGATCTAATACATACTCTGTCAAAGAATATTTACTCATTCTCCATGTGATCTGTCAACATGTAGCCCTAAATGTTCCTCTTTAAAATGTTGGTTGTTTTTTTCTCCTCCTTATGCAGAAAATGTAACACTAGCTTAGACATAAAATAAACATGATGAATAAAAGGTGGTGTTTAAGCAATATATATAACCATGAAACAGCACTTCCATTTTAAATTCCATGGCTGAGATGACACTGTATTAGAGAAGTCACTGCTTATTTAAACAAGCAAGTCTCTGTGGGCCTTTTTTTCTCCCTCCCCCTAAGATTTTTACTTGCAAACAATTTGTATCCCTGGATGTTTCATTTGATATTCATCTGGAAGTCATTCCTGTCACTGCACAAGAAAAAAAATAAAATAAATTTAAAAAAAGGTAGCTGCAACAATTACAAAGATTATTGCTCTCTTTTTCATACTTTTTTATAACCCCACTCTCTCAAGCCAAGCATCCTGAGCTTCACACAGAAGGGCTGCCTTCAGGCAGAGGCAGAGTTGTAAATGAGTAACACAGGAGCTGCGGTAAGGCAGGCAGACTTCAGTGGATGGGCAGATTTCGTTGTTATATCTGAAAAGAAAGATGATTTTCTGATGGGTTTCTCTAGGAAAAAGAAAAGACTATGAAGAGTATATGTTCTTCCAGAAAGATGTGGGCCAGCTTTTTTAGTGACAACATACATGAGCAAGTGCAAGACTGTAACAGGTTAAACAAATCCTCTTCTCTTCTCTTCTCTTTTCTCTTCTCTTCTCTTCTCTTCTCTTCTCTTCTCTTCTCTTCTCTTCTCTTCTCTTCTCTTCTCTTCTCTTCTCTTCTCTTCTCTTTCTCTTCTCTTTCTCTTCTCCCCTTCTCTTCGAAGTCTGCCGTTTGAAGTCTCCTTGGAGCATTTGCTGAAATGTTAAAACGACTGTATTCAGCCAGGCTGGGAAGCAAGGAGGCCTCCTGCTGCTGCAAGTGATCTACAGGGTTAAAGATAGTGTTTAACTAAACCCATGGTGACATAGTAACTAGAGCTCTCAAAACAAAATGGCCCAAGGGGAAGCATCCTGTAGAGTGTGTGGAGAGAATAAAGGCTTGGAACCAACTTGGTGAAACAAAAAAGCCTGGAGAAAAAGGTTAATCTCATGTGATGATTCATAGATTTAGTCCAAATTATGAAATCTATAAGAAGTACCTGCATTCATGGTGGTGTCTATTTATTAAAGTGGAGAACTATAACAACAAGAAGTCATGTTCTGATTCTCAAAGCACAGCTATGCCTAGGGACTGTAAGCCAGAAAAAATGCTGTAACCAATGAACAACCATGTTAGATGACACATTCAGAAGTGTATTGGGTTGTATGAAATTTACTTTGGAATATTCTGTGTCTGGAAACTGATTGTTCTGTGTTCAACTGACACAGAAGGCCTACTCTTTTTGGCACTGGAGAGTTTAAAAACAATGCAGCTAGCTGAAAGACCTTGCAAATCCACTGTTTCCTTTCCCTGCCATGTATTTCTTATTTTCTCTGTCATGTGAGCACACAATGCTTTGACTGGACTGTTCAATCCAATAAAAACTGTTGGGTGTTTCAGAAGTACCTCTTGCTTCATAAATATTTATGTATTCATGGGTGTTTCAGTTGTCGCATTGGATGTTTTATGATTTTGTTTACCTCCATATTTTGATGTATTTATTGCTTCACTGGTATCAGTGCATCTAGCAGAGTCCAAAAAATATCTGATGAAAGGGAATACTCTCAGTGTAGTTTGGTCTTTAAATGATGCTGCAAGAAGCTGTGATTTATCACTTAGACAGTTACTTCTGCCCATTTAGCTAATGATGGAGAATTTAATTTTCACCATTTTCTTTGTATTGTTTGTGCACGACAATGAAAACCTTAGAGGAAAAGTAGGAGGCCATGTATCTGCATTGCCTTTTTACCTTCACTCACCTTGGGGTAATCTGAACAAATTTTTATTTCTTTATAGTTCATTAAAATAAAAACAATTTAAATTATTTATTAGGAGGAAATGGATTTGATGATTAGAGTACTGGAGGAGAAATCCGTAATACTGCTCTTTATTTTCATTTGGGCATGACTAAAATGATGCTCTAAGTAGCACAGTGAGTTCTGTGCCTCAGTTTCCCATCTATAAAAGACATATAATTTCCAATGATTTAAATAATTACTGCTTGGAAATGCCTTGTGAGTTTCTCCAATGAAAAGTTTTACATATGCTCTTGAAGACAGTGATTGTCTTGTCCCATGCTGAAAACAATGTTGGATCTTTTAATAACAGTAATGAATGTGACAGGCACTGAATACAGAGCAGTATTTATTAGCTTTCATCTCCTATGACTAAACAAACTTCATTCCCAGCTGTGTGACAATACATATGGATTTGCAAGACATTCTTCTTTAACACAATGAGATGAATCTCTCATGTCAGTATTACTTTTGCCAGCAAAGACATGCAGAAGAGAAAACAAATATCCCAAGTGACTGGACTTCCAAGTCAGGGTCAATTTTCTGTTCTTCTGCAGAACTGAGACAAATCTCTTGGACTCAAGTAGTCAAAGTGTTTGTGTGACTAATGCCCACAGAGTTTTAAAGGGATTTAGAGCTTCACATGTCTTTGAAGTTCTGAGTTTCTGTCCCTCTTTGCCTCAGTTGTTCTCATCAGAAGGGTGATAGCAGTGCCTCTGTGTATAGTGGAAACAAACCATCACAAGGGCTAGTTTTGCTCATCTGGGCAAGGACAACATTTTCTGTTGCTAACCCACCACAGGGGAGTGATGTGGCTAATATCCTATCCAGATGCCTCTGATTTCCTCAGCCCCAGTGCAGTGGTACTCATTTATAGATGAGCTGACTGGGATTGATGCTTGGAATAAGTCCAGGAGAGGTATGAACTCACACCTCTGGATCTATACCAAGACACCTTCACTGCTCTATCATCACTCTCCTCAGAGGAATGTAATGAGGATACATTAATTAATGTTTATGAACTGCTTCAGTGCTGCCATATTTAGACTGTTAGAGTTGCATCTGTAGGAGCAAAACAGCAAGCAGTAATTCCACCTGCAACAGAAAGCACAAATGGGAAGATGAAACAGAGAGCCACAGAGTGGGTTTCTTCTAGGAGGTGTTCTTCCACACTGCAAAAACAACACTGGAGGTGACAGCCCTTCAAAGACAATCTCTGCTCTAGAGAATCCAGGCTAACAGAAACTTTGAAGTCTATGATGGAAGATCTGAAAAGCATTTACCTGACTTTAAACCAAGTGGCAGAGAGATTTATCAAATATTCCAAAATATTTGAAGGTTACTGTGGTTGGTTGTGGGAGTTCTTCAAATGATTGGGTGCTTTCTGGAGCGTGTATTTGTGAAGCTTCATCTATCACACAGTCTCTCTGGAGAAAAATATGTTGCCTCCTTACTTTGTTCACAAGGTAATGCAGAAGCTCAGAATGTGATGAATGGATATCAGAGTGTGGCCAGATTACAGTTTATATTCACCCTGAGATGAGAAAAGAGTGATCAGGGAACAGCTCTGGGACACATCAGCTTTATGGGACAGTTTCTGAGCAAATGCAGCTGTGAGCTCCAGGGCAGGCTTCATGCTGACATGAATCATAAACCAGAAATTTTTCTATAGGTAGCCACTCACTACCTGCTACATTTAGTTGTTTCAGGGGCACTGCTACCATTCTCAGGTCATTATTTCAAGCATGTCCCTTGGACTTTGGGAGTACTTTGACTCACACAAAGTCAAAAACAGTGACTGCAGCAATAGAACTCCCTTAATAAATCCACACATAAAAGGTTGGTTTAGGTAAATTTCAGTGAATAAAATGTTATTAACATGAAAAACTTCCTTCTTCCCACTTTAGACCCCTGAACCAGGGACCTTAGGAAGAACTACTGTGCTTGTTCTACTCTCTGATCTGTCCTTCCCATGCTCAGATGGGGAGAAGGCATAGGAAGTATTTTACCAAAATTATGTTGGTGTGAATCCAGACAGAAAAAGATTCTAAGTGATATACAAGTGAAAGAGTTTGCAAAACAGTAAACAAATTACAGCATAAGATAGGTACACCAAATTACATCAGATACATTTAAAATGTAATGTTCTGCTAAAAACTTCTGGAATATTTTAAAATCTCTAAATAGAACTTAAATTGTTTTAATTTTTTTATCTCCATCTTTAAGCAGAATATTTTAGTCACTGTTGAATATAGAAAACTGGAACAGAGACATTTTTGGCCAGTCATTGAGAATTATGCATGTAAAGCAGAATACAACTTCATGTTAAATACAATAGCAACATCTCAGGTATTCAATGTTGCCCTTGCACAGTGGAGATGAGAAAGTAAGATAGGTTTGAAGCTGATATCAACAAGGAAAAGGCTAGAGCTTTCTTAGGAACAGGCTAAATTTGTACTGATGTGGTAAGCAAGCCCCATAAAATGTTCTTTGTTAGACTCAGATTTCCAGAAAAGGAATATAATCTCAAGGTTAAAATTATGATAATCATATTCTTGATGGTGTAATGCCTTTGGATGATGTACCAATGTCTTTAACTTCATCCTGTTGCTCTCTGGCTCATTGAGCATGTGCCTGTGCCTCTAGTTCAGTGGAGTTTAAAGGAGATATTAGTCCAAGATGTAGCTAAAGTAGAGAGAAAATTATATTGATGCAAAGTAATGCATTTGTTGGCAAGAAAAGTAATGATTTTTGGCACGTTGCAATGTTTTAGTGCCATCTGGTGACTCCCCAAAATGTTACAAGAATATTTGCCAAAATGCCTGGATAAAACAAATCCATTGGTAATGGGCAAGTTTTGAATTAGTAGTTATGAACTGAAAATCTAACTCTCAAACCTCCATTGCCATAGGGACAGGATGCAGTCTTATAACTCACCAGAATTTTAAGTGCCAGATATCTGCATGGTAAAGCTGGCAAACAAACAAAAAGTCTTCCCATGAGTTTTCCTTGAAAACTGAGAATTTTCATATATATTTGCCTTCTTTTAGGACAGTAACATCTATCCAAAATACAGACAAGGATTACAGAAAAAGGAAATCTACTGGAGAAAGAGAGTTGTTTTTTCTTTAAAAAAACCCAACTCCTCATAGAATATATTCTTTTTGAAGTAAGCTGTGTTAAATTATGCCTTTGTTCTTAGAATTAGAATTAGATTTCTCCACCATTAAGTACATCAAATAACATAAATTAACCATTGGGGTTTTTTTCCTAATGAGAAGATACTATACTAAACTGAAACTAGCACTTATATGCCCTTATCTTTACTCAAGTCCTTTAACTTATGGTTCTACACCAAAAAGAAAAAAGGACTAAAAATAGCTGCTTCTTACTCAGCACTCCTATTCCCTTCTCTGAGTCCAGAGTCAAATCAACAGAATTTGGACATATTTCCCCTTTCTTTTCATGTCTTTTAACTTTGCAGCACTGACATATCTAAGAAAGATTGATTTTTTTTCTGTCTTCTGGTTTTTGCATCCCAAGCTGTGCAATTTACTAAGTTTCAATCAGTAAATGCAGTGCAAACTTCTTTCTTTTCCATGTTTTCCTGCTGTCACTAGGGGCTTAACATGAATACAATGAGCATCATAGAGGTGATCATAAGCATCTCATTTTCAGTTTCACTGTAGGTTAAATATCTAACTTCAGGTTGTAAAGAAACCAATTCTATTAGCTCTTCTGCTGGTTCCACTTTATCAGAGAAATACTAGTCTGTTGCACCTTTGTTCTGACATTCACAGGGAGAGGCTGGTACGGTAATGAAAGGGAGTATAGCATGAGATATCAGAAATAATGTGTGACTGGACTTGATGACCTAGGAGATCCTTTTCAGCCTCGTCTTCCCTACAGAACTCCTAAATCTTCAAATATCTCCAGCAGAAATTATACATTGAGGGCTTTGTCTTCAGCCCTTTCAAGTCACTACAAAGATTTGTACTGACTTCAAACCACCCTGAATCAGGCTGGTAGCTTCTTAATTTAATGAAATTTTCCTGGACTATTGTGTTCTTTGAACATTTTTTACACTGAGCTGAGTTCACACAGTTCTGGCTCAATGCTCCTTTATTGCTCCTGGTGGTTGTGCTGCCTTTAGGAAGATGCTGAGGCAGGTTTGGTGTGTCCTCTGCGGGGGGCCTCTGCTTAAGCATCATAACAGCCTGTTGTGAGAAATGATTCTAGTACTTGTTAGCCAATGAATAGTATTTGCAGGTTTTCACACTTCAAAAGTCAGTTCAAGTAAGTTTTGTGGTTTTGTGATGGTTTGACCTAGGTTTTTCCTGGTAACCAGTTTGTAACCAAGGAAGTGATCATGTTTACCCAGTATTCCATACAATTTTAAGTAACTGGGGGTATAAATACAGAGGAGGAGAGGCCCTCGTTCACTTTTCCCTTCCGGTGGATCCAAAGACGCAGGTTCTCTGCTTTTGGTCTCGCCCGTGCGGAGGAGTTGTAGGCCTTGCAGGCCTTGTAGGCCTTGAGAGGCAGCTGTTGCTGGCGTAGGTCAGTGTGACTCTGCTATCTTAAGGAGAGTAGTAAGATTCTGTTTTTATTAGTTTTATCCTGGGTTTTGAGTGTACATACCTGGTTTAGTTTCCCTTTTTTCCTTCCCTTTTCCCTTTCCCTTGGGGGGTTCCTCCTACTGTGTACATAGTATTTTAATTGTATATAACTGCTATATATGTAAATATAAATACTTTTGATATAATTTAGGTTGTTTCAGGCTCTTTAGTTTCTCTCGTAGTTTTTGTTTTTTAAAACTCTGAGAGGGAAAGGGGGAGAAGTTTTTCACTGTGAGTTTGGGCATTTGGCAGGGAGCCAGGTCCAAACCATCATAGGTTTTAACTCCTATTCCTCACCACTCTTTCTGGATAAAGGTGTTGCTTCCAATGGATTATTGTATTTTTTTTTTAGTGTGAAGATCTGGTAAGAAAACAAATATGTTACACCTAGAGCACCTGTTAAGATTCAGAGTTTCTCTTAATTGCACCCTTGGCATTTCTATGTGTTTTTTCTTGAGAGGATTAAAGAAGAGCTATAAAGGTAAACAAAGTAGGAAAGGTAAAAGGAGATGTAAAAAAAGATAGAGGGTAAAGAGGAAGGAGAAACAGGAGAGATTAAGAAATTCCATCCAGCCTTGTTGTCACAGCATAACCATGTGCCTCCTGGTGAGCTACTTACCAGGTAAACAACTTCTGATTACTGCAGCAGATTTGCACCACTCTGGTTTGTCTGTCACTGAATACCAAGACTGCTTCACTCTGGAGTGGCATCCACATTCAGAGCATCGTTTACCCTTTTAGCAGGTGCTGTCAGCATCACCCACTAAAACTCCAGTTATTCCCTGCTTCCTCTGTTCCTAAAAACTGTGAAGCAGTAACCTAAGTTGGTGGGATAAGAATTTCATGCCTTTCTACCAGTCTTTATAATTCTACATGTCATTCACCTTGAAGACTAGTGTCAGGTATCCTTTTGCTTTTTTAATGTTCCTGGATGCAAGAATAGGGCTGTCAAAGTAAAGAGGTCAGCCTCTTTTGACTGAAAGAAGAAAAACTGTTATCAGAGATATCATAAAGCAGAAAAGCAGTGACCTTAATCCCAGAAGAGACATAACTCAAAACTTCTGTGTGGGAAGAAAAGTTTAGTAAAACTCAAGGAGTTACATGACAAAATACAGACTCATGAAGTTCTGTAAGTGTTAAGATGTACTAATAAAAACAGCAGGAGACATGAACCTGATCTTAGATACACAACATTTGGTACATCAACAACATCAGATAAAACATCTGATGGAACATGACAGGCACAAATAATACATGAACACTCAAAGAGGGTTGCAGAAGATTTCTGGCTGGCAGCTGCAGCTGTTGCAGTGCAGTTTTCAAGACAAAAAACTGGAAACCTTTGCTTTGTAAACATGTTTTCCATAAGCACATGGTGCAAATCTGCCAGTCCCCTTGTTGTTTGTGGCACCTAGACGTTGACTGTCATAAGCAGTGTAGGGATGGAGGTCTGGTGGCTGAGGCTGCTAAACTGACATGAATAGAGTGAATAGCCCTGTTTCAGCAGATGAGTCCTATAATATGATAATGCAATCACTAAGCATTGAAAATATGGAAGTGGAAGTTATGAGCAGGCTGTCAATAAAGGAAGATATTTTTAATTTTTCCCTTTTTTCATATAAACCTCTTAAAATCTTGGATGATGAAGTGCAGTCTTTTTCATGGGTATTATGCAAAACAGTCTGTGCAAATTTATGATGTATTTTTATATGCATATATGTATACATTCATATATACACATTTGTGCATATGTGAGTATGCTTCAGCTGGAACAGAGTTAATTTTCTTCCTAGTAGCTGGTACAGTGCTATGCTTTGGATTTAGTATGAGAATAATGTTGATAACACTGATGTTTTAGTTGTTAAGTAGTACTTATCCTAAGTCAAGGATTTTTTAGTTTTCCAGGCTCTGCAAGCAAAGAGGTACACAAGAAGCTGGGATGGGGCATGGCCAGGATAGCTGGCCAGAACTAGCCAAAGGGGTATTCCATACAATAAGACACCATACTCAGTATACTAAATGGGGAGGAACTGACTGGGGGACGCCAGTTTCTACTCAGGGGCTGGTTGGGCATTGGTCAGTGAGTGGTGAGCAATTGCATTGTACATCACTTGTCTTTCCTTGGTTTTATCTCTCTCTCTCTCTTTGTTATCTTCCTTTTCATTGTTATTATTTCTACTACCATTATAATAATATTTTATGTTAGTTCAGTTATTAAATTATTCTTATCTCAACCTGAGTTTATTTTTTTCCAAATCTCCTCTCCATTCCACCAAGGGGACAGGGAGGAGTGAGTGAGTGGCTGTGTGCTACTTGGTTGCTAGCTGGGGTTAACCCACCACAGTATTCTTGCACCAGACCTGCTTTTATCTGAGTTGTCTGTTCTAAGCTCACTTTTAAAGATGTTCTTTTTCTGACACCTGGGGACCTTTTCATGAGTATTATTCCTCCAATGCTGAGGCATACTGAATTTGTCAGATTAGTTTTGACCCTTCCTCAGGGGGTGAGAAAATGCCTGTCATATCTGGATGCTCATTAGCACTCAGAACCATCCCTGCTACACTTGCAGCATTTGAAGCCTTTTCTGATAATGATCTTGATGGTTTCAGTTGGCAGCTCTTGTTTTACTAGCAATTTTTTGTACTCCTATACTCCCTGGCGTTCCCTGAAAAGACTTGGTTTAATGAGATATTCCTGGGTTTTAGACATTGGGGAAACAGGAGGAGGAGAACAATGACATCAATAAAGCCACTAGTATTCTTTGAGTATCCTGCCAATGATCCATATCTTTATGATGTGCAGTTCAGTGTTAATTCTGCTGCTGACATGTGCAATAAGCTGTTACCAACATTTCACATCTCCTCCTGTCCACAGACAGCAGAAGGGTAGATTTCTTCTGACATCTATATAATTCCCACCATTTTTGAACACTCTTTCTTTTTTCCTGCCACCCCCCATTGAATGAGCTGGTACAAGCCTGCATCACTGCACATATTTTACCCCACCACCTACAGCAATGTGATAATGAAATGAGCATCTCTTGAACATCTTCCTCTTTGACTGCTCAGGGCACCACAGGAAACAACTCTTCAAGTTCATGCCCCACATAATACAGCTCCTGATTTCTAACTGCTGATCCATAGTCAATAACTGATAACCCCCAGGAATATACCACAACAGATGGAGGTGAAGATAGAGATATCTTGGATGTAGCTGAATTGCAAGGCTGCTGCATGGGCCAGGCACAGCAGGTAGGACCAGAGTTTAATTTAACTCTCATACTTTCTAAAGAAGTATTCAAGGACTTTGTAATTAGGTATGTATGTAGTTCTTGACTGTTTGATACAGACAAGATATAGGATGACTGCCTATGAGTAAAGGCTGAAGGAGTTAGGCCTTCTCTCCTCAGAGAAGAGAAGGCTTGTGGGGACCTCATCAAACTATTCCAGTATTTAAAGTGTAGCTACAGAAAGGATAGAGCCTCTCTCTTCAGAAATAAGTAAATGGAGAAGACAAGGGGTAACAAGTAAAAGTGGCACCAGGAGAAGTTTCATACCAACATAGGAAAGAATTTTTTGTAAAGCAAGATCAGTCACTGGAATAATGATAGAATCATTTTGGTTGGAAGAGGTCTTTCAGATCATCAAGTCCAACTGTTAATGCAGCAGTGCCAAGTCACTACTAAACTATACCCCTCAGTACCATACCTATACATCTTCTAAACATTTGCAGGGATGGTAACTCCAGCACCTCCAACAACCTGTTCCTCTGCTTTACAACCCTTTTGGGGAAGAAGTTTTTCCCAATATCCAATCTAAACCTCCCCTGGCTCAACTTGAGGCTGTTTCTCCTTGTTTTATTGCTTGTTACTTGGGAGAAGAGACTAACACACACCTTGATACAACCTCGTATAAGACAGTGGTAGAGGGCAAGAAGGTCTCCTTTCAGCCTTTTTTTCTCCAGGCTAAACACCACCAGTTCCCTCAGTCACTCCTCAGGAAAACTTGGGCTCTAGACCCTTCACTAACTTTGTTGCCCTTCTTTGGGCACACTCCAACACCTCAATGTCTTTTGTGGTGTGGGACTCAAAACCGAACACAGTATTTGAGGTGTGGCCTCACCAGTTCCCAGTACAGGGAGACAATCACTTCCCTAGTCTTGCTGGCCACACTATTTTGGATAGAAGCCAGGATGCTGTTGGTCTTCTTGGCCACCTGGGCACACTGCTGGCTCATGTTTATCTTCTGTCAACCAGCACCCCTGGGTCCTTTTCTGCTGGGCAGCTTTCCAGCCACTTTTCCTGAAGCCTGTAGTGTTGCATTGGATTCTTGTGACCAAAGTGCAGGGGTGGCAAAAAACTTCTAAATATACCAAGAGTTCTTACATGGGTAAATGAGCCAGAAGAGTATAGATGGACTATATAATCAGTTACAGAGTGCTTTAGACATTCATAGACTTTTATTTTCTTTATAGTCCTTTAAAATGGAGTTCTAGAAAGAAATGAAAACAGACAATAATAATGATTTACCATGCAGAATTTGCTATCAGTTTGAATAAGGAATTGTGTTTCTTTATGATAAACCAAATATGTGAAGGAAGCATTGAAGAGCTCACAGTCCAAAATTCAAGAAGAAGGCAGGGCAGGAAGGGGAAAAAGAGTGGAAATAGATTGGAAATGATTTATTTATCATCACATTGCTGAGAAGATAATCTAAGTGTGCAGTGTTTTCTCTGAATGCTGATACCTCCCAACCAAGAACACAGCCAATATACTATTCCTTTTATAATTTTCCCTTGTCTGTAATATTAAAACAGCTACAGTAAAATTCCACCCTGATCAAATTGTCTGTCAAGAAGCCTTCTTAATACAATACAGAGTTATCCTCACTTCAGTGGATTAGCTCTAAATCTTGTAAATAAAAAGAAGATACCTGGGAAAAAAGTCTCTCCAGGTGATACTGTGAAAAAAATGTTTTTATGGCAATATCTTTCATGGTCACTTTTTGGCTTTTTGTTCTAAAGTTTTCAGCTTCTAAAAGACCAAGAAAAGTTTGCTGAAGGTTTCTGCTCAAACCAGAACATTTTTGTCAAGAATTTCCATATTAAGACAAAATCTACAGCAAAGAGATTTTTCCCCATAGTATCTCATGAAGAGGATTTTGGTTTGTTTTGTTCTGTTTTGGTTTGGTTTTCTTGCTTCTTGCTTTTCTGTATGGTAAGCACATATGCAAAGGACATAGTTTGAATTTAGGTAAAATCTGCCCAGGTAGAAGCTAGAAAAATAATGACTGTTCTTGTAAAAGGAACAAAACTGTTTGGGAATCATTGAGAAGGAAAAAATATGGAACCTTGCAATCTCATTTGTACAGTCAGTTTTCATTTGTACATCCATATTTTAAGAAGTCACTGGGGAAATGAGTGCAGACACAACCACCTTGTAGTCAGAAAATTAAGGATGATTAAGAATCTCTTATTAAAACCCAGTTTAATTAGTGGACAGTGTGAAGTCACAGGCAGGCCAGTTCCAAGGTATTTTCTTGTGTGCAGATGGTGAAATGCCAAATGGAATCAAAAGAGATTTTTAATTACAAGAATGATGAGAAAAGTCAAGCAGCAAGGAAAAAAGCAGTTCTGTAGAGAAGACTACATAATAATATAAGCAACACTGAGTGTTAAGAGCTCCCACAGGGTTAGATATAATATTAATAAATGATAGGGCTGCACAATATATATTTGCATTTTCAGTTCAAAGGACTTAACTGCATGTACTACACAAGTCTGTCCATGATTTTTATGTAGCAATGAGCACAGTGCAGGGATGCAATGGAACTAAAATTCTAGCCCTTGGACCTGCAAATCTGGAGAAGAGAAAAATGCCTCTGGTTCCCAAAAAATATTCTTGTGTTTTCTTCTGTATGCCTCATTGTGCTCATGCAATCAATTTTATTACACTCTTCCAATCATTTTTTATAGCAATGTCTACTTCAAACTTAAGATCTATTAAAGAGAACAGAGCCCAAAGACTGGCATACTGCTTGAATTTGCCTTATCTTTTCCTTGTGATTGCCATACTTAGATACATAGAAACATTTCTGTATGAGTTTCTTTCTGTGTCTCTTTGTTTTTCTTAGTTCATATAGCTCCTAAAACACTGGAGTTCTGGGCTATTTCTGCATATAAATGCATAAATAGCCTACCTCCTACATGCACTCATGCAGTTTATTACCAAAGCTGAAATACAGTTTAAGTGGCAAGTATCAGCAGTATATTGCTTTTTAGCTGGCACTCTGCAGGTGCACTGAATGTTTTTGAGCTCTGGAAAAAGGTAAGATACCTTCACAGCTGGTCGTGTGGTGTTCTAAACCTGCAGGGTTAATCCTGTGCTACAGTACTTGTAGCCACAACAAACTCTTCATTTATCCACTGTGACTATTCTATAAGAAATGTTTATTGCAACACCTACATCAACATGTCCACAGAAATCTCCTAGTAAAGATTAAAAAGGGACACAAAAATGATCAGAGGGCTGGAACAGCTTTCCCAGGATGAAAGGCTGAGAGAGTTGGGGTTGTTCAGCCTGGAGAGGAGAAGGCTCTGGGGAGACCTTATTGCAGACTTCCAGGACTTAAAGGGGCCTACAGGAAAGATGGAGACAATCTTTTTAGCAGGGCCTGTTGTGACAGGACAGGGGATAATGGCTTTATACTAAAGGAGAAGAGATTCAGACTGGATATAAGGAAGAAATATTTCACAGTGAGGGTGGTGAAACACTGACATAAGTTGCCCAGAGAGGTGGTAGAAGCCCCATCCCTGGAAACATTCCACGTCAGGTTGGACAGGGCTCTGAGTGAGTCAATGAGGTAAAGATGTCCCTGCTCACTGTTGGGTGGTTGGATTAGATGACCTTTAAAGCCCTTCCCACCCAAAGCATTCTGTGATTCTATGATTCTAATAAAGGAAAGAATATAAAAGCATCCAAGAGCTGACTAGCCTGGCTTTGCATGTGACTGTGGATGAATGATGGAAGGATACCAACAAATGTCAACAGAAAGAAAGGAAATCCTGTGGAGAGGGTCTCAAAGACAAACCCCCTGCTCTTACAAGTCTCTGTGATGACAAAATTAATAGTGCAGCAGAAAGACACAGATATTTGATAACAGCTGCATTGGCTGATTTCAGATTGGGAAAATCATTTAAATGTGTCAGAGGAATAAGAACAAGGGAAGGCAAATGATTTAAGAGCAAGGTCTCAGTACTGGTCTGAAAGAAAAATAAATAGACATAGCCTGCCATGAAACAGAGCAGTTAAAGCCTGAAATCTTTTCAACATGGCCAAAGCCTAGCTATTTTTTATGACACATCTTAATTTTATAGAAGGTTTGTACA
Source organism: Galbula dea (assembly GCA_013399015.1). Taxonomy (NCBI): domain Eukaryota; kingdom Metazoa; phylum Chordata; class Aves; order Piciformes; family Galbulidae; genus Galbula; species Galbula dea. The sequence goes on from VWZX01006416.1 coordinate 937,613, forward strand.
GCATGGTTACACTGCAGTATCAGGACACTGAACTTAATGGTTTGGATGTCCCTTCCAGTTCTATGGCCTTCACTTCTAGACAGTATGTCAGTGAGATTAGAGAAAATACCAGTCTAATTACTGTTAATTTTAAGGACTTGTGCTCTTTCTGATTTATAGAAAGATAGAGTTGCTCTAATGATTTAGATGCAAGAGGTCATTCAGAGCTGAAGGATAATTTTAATGAGGTTGTAATTAAGATCTCTGCTGTATAATGCTTTTCCTGTTCTTCTGAATGTGTTCCTTTATTCTGATTGATTTATATATTAATACAGAAAATTCCAATGTCAGATTTATTTAGTGATTCTTTCAGGATTTGTTTAGTGCTTTAACTTAAAATCAATTTATGGGGAAAAAACACTGCAGAAGCAGAGGGATTGATGTGTCATGACACCTCTGTCTTCAGGACTGTAAATTAGATCAGTATAATTGTAACCTGTAGATATCAAATGCAAGTCTTAAAACATTTACCTGGAAGAAGCAGTCCTGGTCTGAGATGCAATGCTAAGGACCTGAAACAGGAGAGTCCAGTGATGGATTCTGTTGGGCAGAGTCAGCATTTATCCTATGCTCACTGTGGAAGTGGAATAGGAACCTGGCTTCTCTTTCTGTCTCCTTACCAGAAGGAAATGTTCAACATTATACTACCTATGTTCCTACTAAATCGTGTGGCCAACAGCAGATGTCTTCCTATGTACAAAATAGCTTTTAACTACCTTCATTGACAGTTTGCAGGGGAAAAAAATATCTGTCTGATATTGGGACAGATACTGTGACATCTTTAAGAATAAGAAACCTCCCCTGCCACCTATTCTCTAACTTGTTTTTCTTTCCTCTCATTTGAGCTCTGTTTGACAAGTAGGAACAAGTGTCTGAGTTCGTGGATATGCTTGTAACTTTGAGTGCTGTAAAGCTATACCTGGGACAGGCCAGAAAGTTAATTGATCTCTGGAGTTCCTTGATGGCAAACAAGGCATCACTCTGGTCCTTCCTGAGACAAGGGTGAAGCAGGGCATGAATCTTTGTGAACAGAGGTATTTTCAAAATTTTCAGATTAACTTACAGGAACTGAAGATTGGCAGTAGCTACCTGTTTACCCAGTCCTCCCCCAGGGCAGAAGAAACAGGCCATGCCATGTCTTCCCAGCACTGTTTGAAGTGTCTCAAACCAGTGAAGCCTCCTTGTTTCTTCTCTGAAGACAATCCACAGCCTCAACAAACTCTGAAGGGAGGGAAAACACAGTTGTTTACATAATATTTTCCTTTATTTTTTTAAGACTTTTGACTGAGCTCTACATCAGCATTCCAAAGTTAAAAGGAAGGAAGAAATGTCTGTGTGGCAGGGAGCATGAACCCTACCATAAGCCACTTCTCAATGTTTTACCCCAAGCCTGCCTCCCACCTGCTGGGCTGTGTGCCATGAGCACCCTTGGAATGGCTTTGTGCTCTGCATGGTAGCACTCTGACTGCCCAGCTTTCCAACAGAGGGGAGTCTGAAGCCCAGCCAAGGAGGATAAATGTCATGTTCAAACAGCAGAGAGTGGACTGGTTCTGGCATCTTTATAATAGCAATTGATATCAATGACATAACAAAAGGATATTATTTAGAAAGAAGCATCAAATGCTTCACATATGAGTCTCACATTTAGGCAATGAGAAAACTAGGCCTGGTATTCTCAGCTTGTTTTTTGGAAAAGCTGTGTAGTTGTTTTTCTCAGGGCTTTAACAAAGGACCCATCAACTGATCCAGCCTGGGAGTTTCCACACCAGTCTTACAACACTCAATCTTTTCTGTTTCTGTTTCTTTTAACTCTTCCACAGTAATGATTTACTACATCAAACAAACTTCGAGTCCATTTTTTCCCTCTTATATCTGTTCCTAGAGCTCAGCACTCACATTTATTCTAGTTATCTAAACCTCCTGCCCTTCCTCTGTACTTAGCTGTGTTTCTCACCACATTATCCAATTAGCACCTCACTAACTATGCTGTGGCTGCCTCTTTCCTCTGACCCAGCAACTCTGTTATGCTTCCTATTGGTCCTCCCCTCATCCACTGAAGGCAATGTTGGAAATACTCTCTTACTTAAAGAAAAGCAAGTGCATAGAAATATTTTATTGAATCCAGATCTAAAATGTTCAGCAATAGCACAGTACAATTATCCACTGGTGCTTGGCATATTTGTGGTGTTGGAGTACATGATGATGAGTGTGAAATGACTTTTGTTCTTTACACTGCAGTGAAATGTTTATATTTAATTTGTTTGCAATAGTATGCTGTACTGACCCTTCTCAATATATGAAAATCTCTATCTATGAAATATTCTACTGCTGCTTTTCAAACTGTGGGAACACTATTGGTAGGCTTCATACGATGAGTTCGAATGCCAAGATTTCTATATTTCTGTTCCAACAACAGTTTCCATTAGTGTGGCTCCTGCTTTTTAAAAGGAGGCTTTGGTTAAATGCTTCTTTCCTTTGGGATGAAAATGCCCATTAGATTAAGAAATCATGGAACACTAGTGAGAAACAAAGTTAGAGAATAAATATGGTCAACCTTTTATTTACGGTTCAAAGCAGACACAGATCAAGTGATTTTAGCTCTGTAACTTATTGAATTACTTAAAGCCTGGGGTTGTGATCTCATCCAACTTTTCAAATTTAAATTGGGTCAGGAGAACCTCCCTCATATAAACACACACATACACCTCCAGTGAAAAGATAGATTTGGCAGTAAAGGCTCTTGTGCACTAAAATCTGCTTGTTTTTATCTGAGTAAGTGTGTCTGAAGACCATAGTGCTTTCTGACTATTGTGAATAGGAAGGTAAAGTCATTCTTATATTTTCCTTTTCTCAAAGGTATTGAGAGAAAGGCTTTAAAATCTGTTGTTTCAATGATTCACATGGAAGATAATATTTTTCACAGATCATGTACTTTGGCCAGAGTTCAAATTTAATCTCTGTTTAATAACTAGTTTAAGCATGGGTAATTATGATGTGCATGGTATAGAGCTCACATAACATAGGAACACATCTCTGCTCCTAACCTAATGAATCCTTTTGAAACACTTTTTTTAAAGTTTGCATATACACCAAAACTCCTCATGTCCTTATGTATACACTTTTAATTAAACATATAGACACATGGGATTTCACAGCTTGATACAGTAAAGCTTCAATAGTAATGTAGTCCAGGTTCCTTCTCAAATGTATAGTGACAGGTTCACAGAGAGATTCAAGTGACAGATAGTAATGGACATTGCTGTTAAAAATAATGTATGACCTACTATCTTCTTCATGGCACAGAATCACAGAATTTTCAAGGTTGGAAGAGACCTCCAAGATCATCAAGTCCAACTGCCTGACATTTATGCCTCTAATGGGTGCTTTAATAAGGAAAACATATGTTGATGCACATGTTAGCTAGGGTAAAAGGGGAAAACAAACCCCCTTGTAGTTGGTATTTCAAAGACATGACTTTAAATTAGAAATAAGAACATGTAGAAGATGTTTGTAAGTAGACTACTCCTTCAGGACTATGACCCACTTTCACTAGTAATCAATGGGACCTGATCTTTCACCAGTTCTTGAAGAGTCATCCTTCTGAGAAGTTGGCTGTGAATGAGATCAGAATCAGTCTTCCAAACTACAGCCTTTTTATCCTTGTGACTTTAGTTTGAATTGACTTTCATCTTGACTTTAAAATTGAGACTGCAAAATAGATCATAAGCACAGAGAAAAAAATTACTAAGTAATCAAGCAGTCACATCACGTTCTCTCCACATCTCTCTTTTTTGCTTTAGTGCTTAACTTTTGGTGTGAATTCCAATTCACAGGTCTTTGTCAGGCACTAATTTTCATAAATACAAATGTTACCAAAAACTCTAATATAGTATTAAAATCACTTCTTATTCATGAGTTAAGAAAGCAGAGTTTCCTATGTATAGACCACATTCAAAGAACTTTGCTCACAAAAAGAACCTGGAAGACTAACTGTCACGTACAGGTCTTGTAAAACTATGAGTGGAATGTGATGCTATTCTAATATCTTAGAGGGTAAATTATTAATGTTCAGTGTTAAAGAAAAAATGTGTCTTCTAAGTTAAATACACAGCCTCACTCGAATGACATTCATACACCCTCGCTCTGAAAGTATGAGGAGGGAAAAGTCAATATCTTTAGAATGTGAAATGTGGAATGCTAACAGCAATATAGTATCAAGAGATGGGCTTTAGGTTCCTAAATATCATCTATTCTCAGACACTAATATTTCTTTATTGCTGTCAGGCAAGCTAACAAAAAGACCACTGGCACAAAAGTTTATTTGAATGCATATATTCCTATGTTCTATACAGGTACATATATAAACTCACATACATATGTGAGATATTTATATACAAATGACATGTTTCCAACAAATTATTAATATTATACTTACATGCATCTATATACACAAACACATGAAGTGGATGTACCATACAAAACAGTTTTTCTCTCACCTCTAAGGAAGATATGATTTCCAGAACGACCATCTATCACCTATGGAAGGTTTCAGGGCTCCTTTATGCATTATATATTTAACAAATATTGTAAAATTTGTTTGTATAGATGTGTTGAATTATTATTGTTGAAGGAGGAGAAATTTCTAGCTGGGGGGCTTTAAGTTTTGCTTTGTTTTTAACACATGTCTTTCCACTGATAGGTACTAACTAAACATTCCATCTGGGATTTTCAAGAGAGTTGAAAGGATTGAAGGGTCTAGTTTGAATGAAAGGGAGAAAGAGCTGCAATACAGACAAAAAGAGTCTGGATATGGTGGAATGGTTAAAGTAAAGACCATTCAAAAATGGAAATATTTCAAACTGGAGATTACCTACTCTCCACCTTGTTTTCAAAAACATTATTCCTTTTGATTTATACTAAGAAGGTATTAGCACAGGCCATGGAATAATCAGTTAGGGAATAGCTGTAATAAAAGAATGAAATTCATAATTTCTTCTTCAATGTTTTGGGTTTTTAAAAATTTTTTTCCCTGAATGTTATTTTCTAGAGAGCCTTTTCCCTAGGAATAGACCAGCACCTTGATGTGTTCCCTCAGAATGCACTGGCAAGGCTGGATATCCATGTGGGTCAAACCCTGCTGATTTCTAGGTCTTTATATGTGGCCTCGGGCCTCTGTGCACATGAAAAGCATGAAAGTTCTGTGCAGACATAATGAACCCATTAGAAACAGAAATGGTCACTGCTGCCTCTAACCCACACTTCTATATTAGTTTCTGAGTCTGGAGAAACAATAGATTCTGGGCTTTCTGAGGCTTATAATAATTTTATATGAGCCTATTTCCAGTTACCCATCTCTTCAAGAGTTTGCTTTATTCCTTCAGTCTTTTGAAAATGATTTGTTGCTATACAATCTTCCAAATCTACCTTAGCCTTGAAACTTCCAAATGGAAAAAAAAAAATAAGCTCTGAATGACTATTAAATAACCATTATTTTTCGTCTTGTCTTTGGTTCTCACAGTAAACTAAACTACCTATAGGTTGGGCTTAAAAAGTATTAGCCACATTTAATCTACCCTTTTCAATTTACTAATTTAGTTTATGCTCAAGTATATTTCCTAACACTCTTGTTTGAGGATTGATTTAACTTTATGTTACTTAAAAATCAGGAGTGGTGATACCTTGTTATTTTGTTTCCTAGGTGAATTCTAGCCCTTATTTATTAAGGGAATTTGAGAAAAAGCCAGTTGATTTAGAGAGCGATGTTTATCTTATTAGATATTTTGAAACTAACTACCATAACATGTATAAAACTTGAGATTTTCAACACCAGTGTTGTCTTTGGTGCCCTATTTCCTGTTTTGAAAGACTTTGATTTCCAGCACAGGTGTTGTTGCTTTAAAATTTTGTTTCAAAACATTATCTAAATTTAAGCACATAAAAGAATTAAGTTTTAAGAGGAAAACCTGGGCCAAACCATTTGCCTTTTGCATATGTTTGGTTTTTCATTTAAAACAGTGAGAACAAATTATTTTTCTCTTACTCATCTCAGATAATATATTTGCAAGGAAAATGCAATGTCCTTTGTAGGAAGATTGTCAGGAGTTACTATTGTTCCTGGTTTGTTAAATATTCTGTGGAGAGCTTTCCATATTAGAGGGCAATATGCTTATGTTGCAGGAAAAAAAATATTTAGTTTTAAGAACAGTTGCTTATTCTATAAAGAGATATTGATTCAATTAATGTTTAGATTTGTTCAGTTGTTTTTTTTTCTCCCCCAAATCACTAGTAGTTTGTTTACTGTTTAATATGACTTGTAAGTATTGTCAGATTCTTCAAGGTTTGGCAAAAATCCCAGAAATCCTAGAATCCTTTCTTAACCCAAGTTAACATTCAATAAACCCCCTTCTCAGATTTTTTTCCTCCTTTATTTTTTTGAGATTTATTTATATATTTCTGGGGTAAGCTGCAACAGTAAAATGTAACAATAACCAGAACAACAATGATCTGTGACGTGATTAGCCTGGCACTGAGCCTGGCTGAGTCTATGCTACTGAGAAGCAGCATTAGCTCCCTTTAGCATGATGCCAAGCTGACAATACCCACATAAATTTAAGTCAACTTTTGAGCTCAGGCAGGACTAGCAGCATTAACTGGGAATGGATTTTCCTGGAGCTGTCAATCAGTTCAGAGGTAGGACAGGATTTCCACCCTTCATGTGATTTCTGGGTGGGTTGGAGGACAGAGACATCCATGTATTTACACTGTGTTCTATGTAGACTACTCCTATCCACACAGCACATGCTAAAGGCATTGTAAGCTTCTCTTATTCCACCCACAATATTCTCATTCTTTATGATCCTAGCTCCTTACATCACTCCCAGGTGTCCAAAATGCTCCTGCATTTGTGAGGTCTTTCCTCACCCATGGAACTGTACATTTCACTCTTTCCAATACTTAGTTACATTTCTGGAGCCAGAATAAATGCCAATCTTTTGATAAGGAGAATCCTATACAGTGTCAGCATTTCAGATATCCATAAAAGCTCATATTTTATAAGGAGTGGTTTTGCTCCCAGGACTTGTGCTGTTGGGCTGCTTGGTTTTCTGTATTGCCTGTTTGATTAAATGTTTGTGGATTTGGATCTTTCTTAGGTGTTTTCTTTTCTGGAGCAAAAATATATAAAGAAAAAAATAGAACTGCCCTGAATGTCCAGGTTTGATGCAGGGAAAAAGCTGAAGTGTTTACTTGCAGATAGGTTTAATAGAGAATCAAATTAAATTAGACATATTTAACATCTCTGAGAACACACCACAGAACCCGTGGATTTCCAAAACTGTTTTAAAAGGACAAAATACTTCTCCCTGACAGAAAATTCACATTAATATCATTGTAGACCTGAACTAAGATAATACTGAGTAATTTTACTGCGATAATAGTATTTAGGAAGAATACATTTATATATTTATTAACAAAAAAGAGGTGTAGGGTTTTTTAATGTATTTTTAAGTGTAATTTTTTTCAATATTACTGCATTTTGCAAGCTCTGCTACAGGCTGTCTGTCCTGTACTGCTTGTTCATTAAGGCTGCAAGCACAATGGACTCAAGGCTTTTTGTTCTGTCCAGTAGTCTGTAAGTAACAACAGCCAAAAAGAAACTCTTTTTTTTAATTCAGAAAATATTCCCTGCAGATATTCTGCTACTCTGGATGAGTCTCTGAAGATTTTTCACATTCTGTTTTTTATCTTTATGGCCTGCAGCTACATCACCTTGGGCTGTGATCTTATCACACCTCACAAATAAAACAGGATACAGTCATTCCTGGGATGAAAGATCTCCAGAACCACTCCAGAGCTGCTAGACCTTGGTGTTCATTACTCATTACATGTTTGCAGGCTTTTTTTGTTGATTTTTTTTGTTTGTTTTATTGAGGTTTTTTGTTTTTTTTTTCCTATCATCTCATTCTGAAGCTTATGTCCCACAGTGGGATCTAGAAGAGAATCTTTCAATATAGAGAGAGTAGAGCTTGGCAGCCAAAGCAATTTTCATCCCACAGCTTTGCTCCAGAAGTGCAGAAGCTGAAGTGACCACTCATTTTGTCAGGAGAAGGTTGGAGCACATTCCAACAGAGATACCTGTCAAGTTTACATGGCCAAATTCATGTGAAAACATTGCATTTAAAAAGAAGATATAAAGGCAGAGGATGAACAGTTGCCCATTTGTTTCATACCAAAGTTTGTATGTGCAGGCAGCCTGGGCTGCTTCACATTTTGGTGATTTGCATCTACAGAAGCAGTCTTGTTTTATTTGTCAGAAACTGGAATAAGACACAGGAGATTTGGGTTCAAATTCCATGTGTGACCTTGGACATACCTCTTCCCTCTCTGAAGCTAATTTTCTCCTTGAGAAATTTTCTTCTATATTTCTTGTGTTTGCCATGTCCAAATGGACTGCAAGTTCTAGTTTACAGAGTAAGTTGGTGAACCACCTTGATTTGTGGGGCCATGTTCACAGCTGGGATCTGTTGGTACTCCTATAGCTCCTGGAATAATAATATTTCTCATGAAGGACTCCTGTTAAAAATGTGCTTTATCATGGCTAAAGAAATCCTCTTTCAGATTATTAAAATGAAATCCAATTGCTTTCACCTATGGACAATGACATTTGTGGTGGGAACATTAAGGGCAGAGAGATGTAAAAGTGCTACCTTGAAAGTTTGCTATTTGAAGGCTTGAAGATGCATTTGTTCCCTCCTTTCCCCTCCCCTTATGCACTATTTCAGATCCGTTGCTTGTTGACTGATAGACTTATCAATGAATTGTACAGCAGTGATCCAGCCCAGGGAGGTCAGAAGGGTGCAATTACTAGCAGAACAAGCTTGGGTGTGCTTCTGAACTACTCCTCCCTGCACAGCTCTTTCAGTATGCATATCACATCTCCCTGCTTGTAGCAGGCTGATGAGTGTGTGCAGTTAGTGCAGGCACACACATACTTCTGCGCTTTCCCTGAAAGTGGAGCATTAGCAACTGCAGTCAAAAAGCACCCTTGCTTCTTCAGCTCTGATCCTAGCAGCAACTGTCTAATTCTGTCTGGAGGAACTTGGAGACAGCACTGGAGGCAAGTTTAAAAAGGACCTAGTGACACCCTGCTGTCACATCTGGTTTCGTGAATCTACTTATTACTAGTCCATTTACAATTACTTTCCTAGTCCCATCAGTAGTGTATATTCTTGAGAACTGGCTGGCTGGGAAGGAAGGAGCACACTGCTGGAGGTATGTTGCAGTCTTTACCTTACATCTTGTGCTGAATGTTTCTATCTGTGCATCTCACTTGCAGACATTCCTGGTCTATGCAGTTTTTCACTGAGAGCTGCTGGAGCAGGGTTTAAAATCATAGAAATACAAATAAATGGACAGGTACCTTCTCTTTTCTTTTTTTATTCTTTTTTTCTTTCTTTGTTTCTTTTTTCTCTCCCCTCAGTTAACAGTGTAGATTGTTTGTTAAAGGGTAAAATTATATGCCTGTATTAAACTTTCAGGGAAGATGACACCTCTGACTGCATTTCATATCACAAGCAAATAGACTGCTGTTATTTCTATCAGGGCAAAATTTCCATTCATCAGCTCTTTGTCTGTGGACATGGAACGCTGCTTTCAAATGGATGTGTTTATTAAATATGGTCTGTGCATGCACTGCCAGCTTAAATTTGCATACATGTTTTGAAATCTGAAAAAAAAGACTCTTTCATTAACTTTCAAAATGCTCTGGTCTGCAGCACACTTCTTTAGAAAAGAGGAGTGAGCCAGGCTTTTCATTTCACTTAGGTTCTTTTACTGGCACGTATTCATCTGGTAAAAACTCTCTGCCAAATCCAAGAAGTTTACTGTTATTGCATTTCCATAAATGTAACAGCTGTGAAGAGGATGAATATTCATAATGTTTGGATTTTTGCTCCAAAGATTTTATGATAATTCTGACTTTTCAAGGAGATAGGACGTTAGATGAAAGAATTCTGCAGGTTGAGGTATTTTAATAACTAAGGTATTACTGTTTTCTCCAATAAACACAATACAGAGAAGCATGTACTGCAGTAAATAGCTGACTGTACCTCTTATTTACTCACAGCCAACTTGATCTGTTGCTTAGACTTGTGGATTCTTTTGCTAACAGGTCATCAGCAATGAAAATGAAATACAGTTCAGATACTGCTCTCTCATGGGACATTCTCTCTATAATGCTATGCAGTTTCTTCTGAGTTTACCAAGACATTGCTAATGTTATGATGATTAAATTTTACCTTGATACTTCCTGTGCTTGCACTGACTGAAAACTTATTTGGGGATGTTGCTAAGGACAGAGACGCTTGGTGTACTTCAAGGATGGAAAGTGATTTGACTAATCTCCCCTTAGGAAAATTCCCCTGATTGTAATTTATCAAAATTATACAAGCAACAGAGATGGTTTTCCCCTGCAGGTAGGAGTAGAATGGTCTTGAAAATACAGAGGCAGTCTGTGTGCATGTGTGTTTAGAAAGAATGCATCTAAAAAACTTCAATAATCCTGGCTGCCTGTAGATCTTAATGACTTCTGTATTACTGAAAAATACCCTATTAATGGGTCATACTGCAGATCTCTGTAACTGCACAGCAGAATAAAACATCCACACAGGAACTGAGTCAGAAAAACACTTCAGAAGCCCACTTGACATTGGCTGTGACTATTTCCTTAGAAATCCTCCTATAGTATCTGGGAAGTGCTGGGAGATGCAGAGTGCCTGCCCCTGAAAACTGTGACAAGTGGAGCTATCCATGCATGCTCAAAGTGAATTTAAGCTTCCTAATGTCCAGGGGCTCCTCTTTGGCAGTCTGTCCTCACTCAGGCTGGACCATCCTGCTCACCGGTGCCAAGGTCAGCCTGGCTGGTTAGCTTTGTCTCCCAGCTGCTCCAGCCCTCAGCCTGCGGTAGGCTGTCACTCAGTGTCTCCTCCTCAGGGGACAGGGAAAAACTCTTTGTCCCTTTCATTTGTCTTCATTTTTAATGACATCTGAATCAGCCTGGTGCTTAGGTGCAAACTTTCTGTTCTTTTATTTTCTTCCTCTGTAGTCCTAACGTGCTGTGACTCGTGATATGCAGGGACTGCAGGCAAAGAATACATTTAAGAACATATAAGAAAAAACAACTTGACAGGGCAGATTCTGTTTCCAGGGAGAGGAAATCAGACTACCCCTCTGAAATCAGCTAGGAAGTTATTTACTTGAACAGAAGTTGCTTGCATGGGTATAAACAGGAGTAAAATCTCACTTTCCTTTGGTGCTGTTTGAATTTCTGTGACCTGAGGACCTGGCTCTGTTCCTTTAAAGCTTGGGTTTATTCCAGGAAAAGTAGCCAAAATGGAGAATTTTCACTCCCTAGGAATGAAAACCTGCATGAGTATGGTAATAACTGCAGGTATCCGAGAGCAAACACCTTTCATCTTGTCCCTCACCACAGCCTAGGAGGAAAAAAACCAGCAAGCCACCACCAACAAAAACAATAAACCCAAAACCCCAACAAAAACTCACCCTCCCAAACCTGTCTGTTCAATTCCCTTTAAGACATATAAGGTCTCCTCTTCTGCTTTAATATGTGTCAGGCTCCTTCCCCACCTCCACCACCACATTGGAGGAGGTGAGAAGTAATTCATTTTGCCCTCTTGGCCACCTTACCCGTGCTCCTCTTCAAAGCAGATTTGTTGATCATATAAAATGCAATCGCTGATGCGTTTCTCTTCTGCCTTGCTAGTCAGAACCTGCATCCGGAGCCTCAGATGCATCCTGTTAAGTTACAGTCTCTCAGTGCTATGCTTACTAAGCCAGCTGGCCCTCTAGTGTTTTGAGGTGTTTTATGCAAAGAGGTCTTTTTAGCTGTTGCTTGTCTTTACCAGAGGTAGGGAGGGGGATTTGAAACAGCTCACAAAAGCCTAGTGGTGTTATTTGAACCTGGAGTGACTGGCAAAGGCGACACAACATCCACCCTTGTGCCTGGAAAAAGCAGGAGCCTGGTTTTGTGTGTTTTTAGAATATCAACACTTCTGTGATTGCCACTGCTCCATGGGTGTGAGTCTATCAGAGGCTACTGACATTTAAACAGCTGCAGAGTTGTTGTAGAAAACAGTTATCTATTCATACACTTTAACAGGGATTTCTGAAAGCATCTCATATCTCACACATGCTGCAACACTGGACTATTACACAGGTCTTTCAGCTCTCTCATGAATGATAGCTGGAAATGAAGAGGAAGGGAAGAAAATGCCATGAAGCTTTAATGTTTTAGCAAACTAGGATCCAGATGGCAAGGCTTTTTACAGCAATATGCTGGATTAACTTTAAGACTCCCCTGGCTACTACTCTCCTGTTTAATTTGTCTTTCCTTAATGCTATTTCAGTGAGATGCATTTTCTGCAAGGTAATGCCATAAAAATGTGTGGTTTCAGGCATAGTCTGCTATCAGGAGAACTTTCCTCCATCTCCTTTAACCCTTCCAGATCTAATTAACTGATTGCATGATCAGTAGCATCAATTTGAACTCTAAGTGGAACAGGGACTATTCCACATGCATACACAGTGCCATGCCAAGCATGAAACCAAGATGATTTACATATAAAGAGAATTAACCTGTTGGAAGGAGAATAGGTATTCACTGTTTCAGGCTATATGTCTAGTCAAAAATCATTTTTGGGAATGCAACTGCAATAATGGGTGAAATTCTCTGCAGAGAAGTTTCAAACCTCAGGTTAGTGTTGTCTATCTGCCAGGCTTTTCTGAGGCTAGATATCAGGTAATTGTATTCATCCCTGTAACTTGCAGATCCAGTCCTATCTTCTCATAAGCTGCCATTGGTGCTTGAATTTGTTCTTCTATCCTTGTGCAGCCACAGCAAGGTTCATCACTGTCCTGATCTTCACAAAAAGCTGGTCGGTGAGACACCCAGTGGTGGCAGTGAGCACCTGTGAGCTGGCCAGTGGGACCTCCCGGGTGCCTTCCTGGAAACCCAGGGGATATATGAGAGTGCCATCCTGTCAGCTTAAAAATTTATCATGAACCTTCACCTCCTGTCTATCCTAGACAGCAAAAGTGTTGCTACCCATCTGCAATCTCTACTCAACTTTTCTATGCCTCTGTGAGATGGAGACATGGGCACTTGCGTACATTTCCTGCATAGTCTAAGGGAACGCTCCAGTAGCTGCTAACAGTATTAAGTTGATGTCACATCCAGAGACTAGCCACAGTGCTATCCTTTAGCAAGTAAAGATCTGCTTCTTTAGCAGAAGCCTTGTCAGAAAATCAACCTCAGATGACATGATGCTTATGACTCCCTCCTTTTACTCTCTAATTCTGCAGCTACCAGACACAGATTGATTGCAAATAATTAAAAAGAAATATTGTTTAAGTAAAATGTCTCCAGAACCTCTCTTGATCATTTTGGCCCAGACTATACCACTTTGCAAGTGGCTTTATAAGCTGTACATATACAGAAATGAACAGCAAATTCCTTCATGATAGGTATAACCAAAATCTGCTGAAATGGCAATTAAAAAAACAATCCAAGTCCATACTGTGACACAGTTCATCTGCCATCTAGCATTGCCTAAGCTGATGAATAAATTTACTGCATGTTCCCCTGCTTAGCCTGAAAGTTCCTTTGGGCTACTTTTGTAATAGTGTAACTTCTAATGGGAAGAAAAATGTGGGATTCAGCTCCATATTAATCCTAAAAATGAACATCTGTGTAGTCAGCTACATAGTTTTCTAGGCTCTACTGGCAGTATTGACTGCCTCATTACTGGCTAGAATGGGAGTTTAGTCTTCTGGTGCAAGGCAGACTGGTGACAATATAACGCAGTACCTATGGGCGACATGGGCCCTTCTGCAGCAGACACTGGGGGGCACAGAGAGCATCCTACAGCATCTTAGGTAACATTGCATTCTACATTAAGTAACAGAAAAAAGCCCTAATTGTTGTTCACATAAAATTAGAAAGAAAAAGCTGCTGCCATTAACTGCTTGTAGCAAAGATCCAACTCTTTGTTAGGCATGAAGGCCAGCTTAGGCTTAATCCATCTTCTCTTGGACCATATTAGAAAGGTTCTCTCTCTCCACTGACTTGAAAGTAATCATAGTGTTTACTTTAGATGGCATCAGTGTTTACCATTCAGGTATATCTATACCTAAAATTAGCATCCATGCTAGGATTATCACAGGAAATGTTGCAAAAGCCACCTGCCTTTTGAACCCAAATATTTATGAATGAATACCTAAAGTGAGAGGAAGGGTAAAGAGCCTCTACTTGGTTGTACTCTAAGGGCTTGTACAGGTGACAAAGGATTTAGGGCATCTCAAGATGTTTTAATGAACATCATGTTTTAAGGAACCCCATATGTCATAATAATGTGAAATTCTGTCTCCCATCAGCTGATAATTTGGCACTAGGATGGGGAGTACTTTCCTCTTTGTCTCCTATGCTCTGGACTATCAGCCCATGCAAACCAATAATTAACTGTAGTCGATGTTGCAGGGGATGAGGAGGAATAATTCATTGCAGTGAAATACTGGGTTTTTTGCTGTGAAGTTACTAAGCAGAGCCATGGCAATGTGAATAATGCATGAAGTGATTTCCTTTCAGGAAGGCCACTAGCAAACATTTCTACTAGTTGGAGGTTTGGACTTGGCAAGAGAGTGGTATTGACATTGTTTTGGTGATGCAGAAAGCAGCTGGGGAACAATTGTATGATCCTCTCATGTTCTAAGACTTTGGAGAAATGTCAATATCTAATTAAATAAAAGGAATAAAATAATGAGAAAATATAAAATTAATCCAGTTTCAGATGCACCAGTAAGTTATCATATAAATTTAAAAGACCTGATATAGGATATGATTCAATTTGACTGAATTTTGCAGGCTGAATGTTGCCATGATTTCTCTAAATCCAAGTGATAATTCCTAAATGCTTTTGATTAAATATTTTAACTTACTAATTCTAAATAAGGCTATAGTGCTGGCTATGTGTATCTTTAATAAAACCCAAATCCTGTTGTCTGTAAAAGGTGATGGAAGCTGGGCATATAGCAGATGTATAAAGGCAGCTTTATAATGATTTTTTCACTGTACTAGATTTTTCTAAGCAAAAATCTCTTATCTTAGAAAACCATCAAGTCCTCACAAGTTGAGTAGCATAAATCATAGCAGAACAGGCAGTCTTCTCTTTCATTCACTGAGCTCAATATGCTTATCTACCTCAAGCTCCCACATCCCAGGCTCCTAAAATGCTTCAGTCAACATTCCTTCTAAATTGAGATACATCATGTTAATCAGCCTCTACAGTGTCCCCAAAATGGATGTAAATGAGACTTTTGATGAACCAGAATATTTTGACAGGATTTTTGCATAAATCACACATGCAAGCATGCATACACACACACACACAAAGAGACAAAGATATTTTTGGACCTCATTTGTTTGTGAGGTAGCTTGTGGCCAGCATGCTGATGCCACTCGTCAGCAGGAACACACATGTGGCAGTGTGCCAGGTCCCACAGCAAGAAGCAACTCAAGTTTAAGTCCATTCTTGGCAAGAAAAACTGCACCAAGGAGAAAGAAACATAACAGTTTCCTCTATCTTTGTCTTCCTTCCCACTAATTCCCTTTTCTGGTACCCTGTTGGTTCTCTGGGTTGTTTGGTATCAGTAGTAATGTGAGCATTTTTAGGGCTATCATAGGAGAACATTGTCGTGTTATGGCAGATTGATGTTTTTCTTCATCTGTTCTTCCAGCAGAAATAAAACTCAAAAATCCAAATAATTTACTTGACTTTAAATCCCTCTAAGTAAAACTTATTTCAATTTGATGACTTTCAAATAGCTTATCAAACAACCACTTCTGCTGAATATATAGAAAGCTGTTGTAGAGGTTGTTAGGATGAGTCTTGTAACTAGTAGCACTGCTTGGTTGCAAAGCTTTCCATTATTGTTCTCTTCTGACCTATTTTGCTGTGGTTTTCTGTTCCACCTTGTCTGTCAGGTCTATATTCAGACTGCTTACAAGTCTGAATACATCTGTCTCACCTGTCCTTCCTGTCCCTCTTGCTGAAGTGTGTGAGGCTGAGACCAAAACAAGAATGATGTAGGCAGGGTTTTGTCTCCTTCAGGCACAAAAACTTAGTGCAGCTCTTAGTCTGTATATAGGTAAGGACCATCAGTTGCTATGTATTTATATACCTGAGGTCCTGGTTGACATGTCCTGAGGGGTGTCCATGAAGTCACTCCACCTTCTACATCTTAAGACACATGGGGAAAAAACTGTGTGACTGTTTTTGCATTCTTAAAGTCCTTTCTAATGTATCTCACTATGAAGTTGCACATCCCTGAAAGCATGTCAGACCTCATCAAGAAAGTATCAGATCATGTCTACCTACCTCTTTCAGAGGTGTTGCAGCCTATAGACCTTTTTGCCCTAGTTTCTTCACAGATCATCACCTCTTCCTTTTATAAAGTTACTGGGCTTTCATGAGGTTAATGAGGGCTACCTATATTATATCTTCTGCACAGGTGGAGCTTAAAAACTCCTCTGATGTTACAGAGTATGTTTTATGTATATATATACATTCATCTACTATGAATCCACTGTCTGAAAGATATGTTATGCACCAACTAAAAAAAAGATAATATGACTCCTTTGTCCAGGTATAGATATTGCAAAAGAGTCTATGTATAATACTTACACTGTGCATAAGGGGACACACACACACACAAACACACATGCAATCATGAGTATGTGCAATTCACAGAATACTCATAACACACAGTGCAAAGACAGAAAAAGGGAGAGATTTGTCATCTAGGGCAAATCCCACAAAGCATTTTGGATATTAGGATAAAGCACCCTATGATTACATAGACAGACAGGTTGACTGCTGTCTTTTTAAAGAGGTATCAGAGCTTTCAAGTATGTGTAATTTTATGGCTAAATATAAACAGAAGAATCCTTCAATAATCATAAATACAGCTGTAGAGCCAAATTCTTCTAATGATGCAATAGCAGCATATATAGATACATATATATTTTAATTAAAGTTCCTAATTCTCAACACCTAAGTCTTAGTTTCCTGCCAATTTTATAATTTTTCCTGTTGTCAATTGCTTTCTAAAATAAGTTTGAATGAGATGGAATTAAGTTTTAACTTTTAAAGATCAGAAACCAATGCTGTGTCTCTATCCACTGCCATATCCCTTTCTTTGTGTCTTTTGTCCTTACTTTCTAGTAAGTACTTACTTACTTTCAAGCTGTCACTTGTTAATTTTGCACTGGCTGCTGGTGGAGGCTGGGGAAGAGGAGAAAGTTGCTAAATATTAGGGCAGTAAGAGAGTGGAAGGGAAGCTCTGCAAACTGAGTAGAAACAGAATATTATTACTGGTGAGATATTTAATAGCAGCCATGCCATCGCTGTCTTAAATGTATGTTGGTTTTGGGTGTTTCTAATGGCAATAATTAGGTAATCAATGTTGTTTCAGAAAGGAAAAATATCCTGCTTAACAACAGAATAACATTGATTAGCTAAGCTAGTACCATTTTAAGGAACATTAAGTAATCAAGACTGTTTCCATGATGACAACCTAAAGAAAGAAAATCAGGCAAATCTAGTATAGGGTGAAGCTGGGACTGCATTTACAGTGCTGCTGAGGAAATCAAGGCTGCCTTGCCTGTCCTGTACAGTCATTGTTATACAAATGTCTGAGGAAGGCACTGGGTCACTATCTGCTAATTTCAATGAACCTGGATCTTGTCCCAAATATAAACTAGACATTTTCTGAAGATACAGATTCCACTGCATTATCTTCATTATCCTTACTTTATACACTTCCCAATTTAGACTGCTGTGTTTACTTTTTGATATGTAAAATAATTAATGAATATATAGAACTTCCTCTTTGATATTTACTGAGTGATTTCAGGGCACTTTGCAGGAGACACCACTGCTTGTACCTTTACTTTACATCAGGGCAAAATGAGTGGTGGGGTGAGAGATTTTGCAAAGAAACTGTCTGCTTGTGACACAAGGAGAAGCAGAGTCCACAAGTGCTAGGTGTTATTCTGCTAGTATATCTATGCAGTCACCTTGACCTTTTTTAATTAAGGACCCAAACTGATCCAGAGGTACCTGAAGTTTCATATATTTACAGCTGCAGCTTTTCAAACATAGGAAAGCAACTGTATGTAGACAATTAGATACAATGATTCTGATCAGGATCTGCAACAAGAGCAATATTTCTCAGAGGTATGATGCTGAGCCTTTTTCTGTGCCTAAGAGCAGAAAATGACACTGCAGAACTTCTTTTGCTAAACCTGGAGGTGGCATGAGGAGCAAAGCTTCCTTTGACCTCTGCATGATTTTGCACAAGTGAAAGACAGTGAGCTTTGGTAAAAGGTACAAAATCTGTGAGGATTGATCCTGGGCACTTAAAAAAATAACATTAATGTTCAGAAATAGCTAAAAAGTGTGAGTGAACAGGTGGTGGTTGTTGTGAAGACTGAAAGCAAAATAGTGACCAGAATAGACTTTGCCTTTCACACAAGTGGAATGCCCTACAAATTTAGTTTATCTTGAGTAAGCTTCAGAAAACAGGCATTATTGTCCAAGTAGAAATGATCAATGCTCACTTGCTGATATAGTCTGTCTGGTAGACTTGATAGCATTAAATATCCTTGTAAATGACATGAAGTTGTTGAAGTCAAATAGAAGATTTCTATTTGGGGGGTTTTTTTAGTATACATGAATTTTTGCATGGCCAGGTATGCCAAATTGTATCCCTCTATATATTATAGTATCTTTTAAAATCCTCAGAGTCAGTGAGTTGTGGAAATGACAATTTTCCTCATAATTACTTCATTTTGATCATACTGATAAGTTCTGCAACAATCATAAGGGCAACAGAGAGGAAAAGATGTCCTTGTTCAGGACAGGTGGATACGTGGCTGGATAGCTCTATGTATTCATGACAAGATAAACTGCTTCCATGCAGAATAGCACTAAAAGGATAAAATAGGGATCTGTGTTAAAAATTCTGCTGGTAAAGAATGGCAAGGGGCAGTTTCAGGAGTCTCTGTTGGCCCTGAAGTCTATAAACTGCTATCACACAGTGCATAAATCAATGCCCTTGGAAATTATGTTGTTATGAGAGTTTCATTTTCCAGGTACAGAGTGCTATTAACAGTAACAGTCTCCATCTTTCTAGATGCAATGCCAGTAATGTTTTGTATTAAAAAATCACTGAATATGCACTGTGATTGTTATTGGGTTTAATGACAACCCACATCCATCTTCTATGGCAATACTGGCCTTGTTAAATGTTTTTACTCTATTTCTATTGTGAATATATCTATTTTCCAAGACATCTTTTTAATATATTTAATATATAACCTTCTAGGCTGAAGATCTATCTATTGTCAAAGTTCTGTTTGTTTTATAGGTGCATAGGCATGTGATCAAGTCTCTATCTTGTGGTCTGTATAATAAGCTATCTCATCCATTTTTTCACTGTTCTGCATATTTTCCAGCTCCCCAGTCATTCAGGGGTCCTTTTCCAAATCCTTTCCAAGGGTGTTAGTATCATTCTGAACATATGGAGACCAGAACTGTGGCTGGAATTACAGCAGGAGTTACAGCTTTAACAAACATAGGGTTTGGGGGGTTTATCCTGCAGAATATATCCATGTTTAGAATCCTAGGATCATATTAATCCTTTTTGCTTGCAGAGTTGTACTGGGAAATTACTCTCAGTTTATTTCTCTTTGTCATCCAAGGGATGTTTCACAGTCACAGCCACTGCATTGCCATGGTCTATACTCTTGCCATTGATTTGTGGGTTTGAATTTGAAACATATATGGTTTGCTTCAGGCCACAGGAGTGACCTGTCCTTCTCCTTTATTTACTGCTCCCTAGGTATTTAGCTATCAACAAAACTAGTGCATTTTGTATCTGTGGGTTTACCATGTATCTATCTATTCCTATGCCATTGATAAAAAAGATTCATATAGAGCCAAAGAGAACTAAAAATATCTCAGTGGGTTTCTACTTTAAATGCAACTGGTTGACAAAGATTCTGGTTTAGGATTGTGTTCTGAATCTTGTTATTTAGCAAGTTTTAAATTCATTTAATATGTGAAAACTTGGATCTGCTTTATTTCTTTCTGTTTCCAGTAAAAAAAAAATAAATAAACTCATCTAGATATAATCTCACAGGATATTTTGGAAATGTTTTCATGAGTAGGAGGATGCCCAAATGGTCAGTACCTGCTCAGAAGATGGTAGATGCCTAATGACACATGCTGAATTCAGAGCAGTAATCTTGTAGCATACAATGTTACTGAACAAGATATTTCAAATGATAGACTGGGTATCTATTTCAAGGGCAGTTACTATATGTATCTTCCATTTCATTTGATTGATGATTTCTCTTGTCTCACACACTGCTATGGCGTGTTGTATTGACAGGATGCAAGGATCTGTTACACAACAAAGGAGAGATCACCAATTTTATTGGAGAGCAACCTGCCATCCAATTCCATTATGCACAGTTTATTTAAATGTTCTTTTTTTTTGTATTATAAAACTAGGTTAAAAGTATTTATGAATTGTTTATGAATGCTATTTGGCAATGGTAAATACATGCTCAAAACTGGAATCACACTTGTAAGTAGCAACTAGCTCAGTTAAATCTTTTCATTTCCCTTCCTTTGTTAGACTACAGCATTTCTTATGCAATCATAAAGTGAATTTGAAGAAGTGAGTAACAGTTTAATTATTGAACATGATGAAAAAACTGCTACTCAGAAGAGACCTTAGCTAAGCATAGGAGTGCTGAGCATCAATTTAGTACCAAATATATCAGCCAGTACTTTGTAAAGGCCATTGCAGGAATATTCCTGGCCCTTGTTTAATAGCTCACATTTCAAAGCTATAACATAGGATTTAGAAAACATTCTGCCCTCCTGTGTCAAAGAGTCTCCTACCTTGTGTCAAATATGATTAATCTCTTTAATGCCTGTTTAGAAGGCTCAGACATGTATGTTTCACATTTTTACAAACCTTCAGAGAGATGCATTTCAATCACTTATATCCTTGTTGGAGGGAATCAGAAAAATAGGATGGGCTTTGCTGAACTCAATTAATTTGGATCTCATTTTGTTTGTATTTTTCACCTTAAACTAATATTGAATGCTTCTCAATAGACTTGAATTGTCATTTGGAAATATTCCAGATAACTCTTTTCAAGGAGTAACATGTAAATGTAAACATGTAAAAAATGTTGCCATCACAAGTAAAATATTTATCTGAACAGTTTTTCAGCCTCCTCTTCTCCAAGATAAACATGCCCATCTTCCCCAACCTTTTCTCATAAGGGAGATGCTCCAGCCCCTAATCATGTTTTCAGCTCTCCATTGGACTTGGTCCAGGAGCTACATGTCTCTCTTGTACTGTTCTTGCCAAGGCAGCCCAGGATACCATTGGAATTCTTGGCCACAAGAACACATTGCTGGCTCATAGACAACTTGTTCACCAGAGCCCCCCAGGTCCTTCTCTGCAGAGCTGTTCTCCAGCAGGTCACCTGTATTGGTGCATGGAGTTATTCCTTCCCAGGTTCATTTGCTTTTGTTGAATTTCCTCTCTGCCCATCTCCCCAGCCTACAGAGATCCTTCTGGATGGCTGCACAGCACTCTGGGGTATCAGCCCCTCCTCACAATTTTATATCATCAGCAAACACAAAAAGTACACACAAAAAAATGCCTTTCTTTGTTTTTTTTTTCCCCAAGAATTTTATGCTCTACATCTTTTTCTTCTTACAAGTTTTAAAACACCATTTACATAACTCTTTCACCTCATAAATCCTTCTTTTTATTATTTTTAAAGATAATTTCTCAGGTAGCTTAGATACTCTGTAATCCAAACCCACTGCTGTGCTCTCAAATTTCTTTCAACTGCTGTAACTCCTGGAATTTGCTGCCAGGGGCTAAAGCCATATATTATATAGAACTGAAGCTGATCTTTGTCTCACTGAGAAGGCTTTATTTTATTTTATTTGACACAATAATATTTATTAACTTCAAAGTTCCTCATGGCATATATAATACTTGAAAAATTACACCTGCAGCACTGTGGAAGGGGCTTTGTTTTGAAGGTTGAAGCAAATCCCAGCCTATCTGTAGAAATCCAGACTTTGTGCTTTGATATCTCTGGCAAAGCTATCTACTGTCTGAATATCAATCAGGACATGCAAGAAAAATGGGTGTTGAGTCATGCAGAGGGATAAAACTGATTGCAACACATATTTACAGGCTCTGCTACTGCTCGCTGCTTCATGCCCACTGGAACTGGTTCTCATATGGCTAAAATATTTAGTGATCTTTAGAAATTTTTTGACTTTTGAAATCAGTATTTCCCTTAATTACAGCCTGAATTTCAGTTCAGTTTTGAGATCTAACAAAGGAAAGAACTCTGTGGATGTCAGTTATGAGGAAGTGGGTATTGGTAATCCTCTGAGGGCTGGTGCCTAACAATAGGCAAGGTATGAAGGAACACTTTCCTCCTCCACTGCTGAAATATCAGGAGAAACTTATTATATTAGAAACAAATGAACCCAAGTAGGATCTTGACTTTAAGTGGAAAGTCTTGGCAAATACTCCTTCTTGGAGATCTTACTAGTTTTTCTCAGCTAGGTGTGTTAGCTGTGCTAGAAACTTTGTAAATGAAATGTTGCAAATTGTTTCTTCATCTTACATGTTTGCCCAGCAACATGTTCATCATCAATATTTCTAAAGTAGAATGGGTTTTCTTTTAGAGGTTATAGTATTCTACTAGAGTCATCAAACATTTTGTTTGCCCAAAATTTGTTGGAACAGATCCCACGACATGTTCTGTTTCAAATAGCACCATTAGACTCTCAAAGCACAATGCAGGCCAGCTTCAGTGTGTTCTGTATTTTTGTAAGCACACACATACACAAAAACATAAGACACAAATCAAACCCAAACAGTTACATTTTTTCCCATTATCTTCTTTGTAAAACATCTTTGTCTTTTCATGTCTCATAATTACTAGTTATTGAAACTAAAAAAAGGCATTTAACAGGACTTTAGCTAATTAAATTCCCATACAATTTCCAGCTAAGAAACTTTTTTCCTTTTAGAAAAAAGAAAGCAAAAACTTTTACATCAAATCCATATTGACATTTTCATTCAGTTTACAGATACCTACTGCCATATCTGGAAGCTTATCATACATTGCTATTCAAAAATGTGCACAAACATTTCTGTTTGGAACTGGTCTCATGAAAACCCCACCACTTTCCTCAAGAAAAACCTTTCTTTTTGTGTAAAGAGACTACTTCAAGAAATCTAGGAAAGAATATCAGTAATAAGTTAGCTCCCTTAGATGAGTGGAGAAGTAGAGTTGCTTGAAACAAAAAGAGGATTTTTTATAGGTAATATTTTTCAGTGGATTTTCTGTAAAGTATAAGGCATTGTGAGCTGAAGGATGAGACTTCAAAGTCACAGGCTGTAGCCTCGTGTTTCTTAGCAGATATAGCTCTATCAAAGGTGAGTGATACCTTCTTAACTCTGACCTGTACCCAAAACTGAGATGGATCAAAAAAGTCTCAAGCTCTCCAAAAAATCTTTCTAGAGGCTGACCCTGAGCAATTTGAGCTTAGAGGACAGCCTGATGTACAAACTGCTTGTTCACCCTGTAGCCCACATGAGCTAAAAATGAGTCAAGTGCTGCTTAGGTGTAGATTTGGAGAGCCTAGAAAGTGTGTGGGTTTTAATTGGGAACTTCGTGTTTATGTGCCAAGAATAAACATTTCTCAGAAAGATCTATCTCATTCTTATGTGATAAATAAATATGCACACAAAAAATGTATGAATACATCCCTTATATATAAAACAACCTGGCTCATAAAAACACCAAGCACACAGCAAAATAGAGTAACAGAATAAAAGAGTAACAGTCAGGCACTCCTGTAAATATACTAACACAGCAATGACAAGAAATACTCCTAGGATTCCTGCAGCTTAACTATTCTCTGAGTAGTGCATTAAACAGTTTAGCTTGTCAAAACATGTGTTACCTGTTCAATCTGACTACTATTTCCTACATCTTTACTCCTCCCTGCTATTTGTTCCTGCCTTCATGCTGTCTCAATCCCAGCTATGAAAGTCCTTGGGGCAGGACATATTCTGCTTATGACTGCTTGGATCCTCAGCCCAATTGCAGGAATAGCAGAATCTAGGTTCTGTGATTAATTAAGGTAATTCTGTAAAAATAAATTAGAGGAACTGATGGAGGTTGGAAATGTTCTTTATTCTGATTAGCTGTGTTTTGAATCTCTGGAGAAAACAGCAAAATGAACTGGAAATTGCTTATAAAAGTTTGCCAGGGCACCATAGCATCTTTATCCCATGTGGTTTGCCAGCAAAATGAAAAAGCTGTCTCTGCAAAGTGAGAAGTGTGCCACAGTGGTTAGTCCAGTGTGATCCTGAAATAAGAACAGCAGCATGTGAGGGTTTTAGTGACATCACATTGCCTCTTTAGTGTCAAGTGCTAGAACCGTTTTTGATACTGCTCAATATGCATTGATTAGGCTTTGCCAAATGTGCAGTCTGTTATTGTGGCATCAGTTGAAAGTGATATTAAAGAATTGGAAACATATGAAATAATTAAATTTCTCTCTCTAGAAACATGTGGGGTTTTATTTCAGAGCAGGAATACTGTAGGTGTGTGTGAATAGCTCCTGCTATCAAGGAAAAGAATATTAAGCTTCTCTCAGACAAAAACTTGAATAACCCTTCCAAATGCAGTGTCCTGTGGACATCTCAAGCTTTGTCTTGGGAGGATTAGACCTTAACACAAGGAAGGAATACTAGCTTAGGTGTAATATCTTTCATAAACC
This sequence comes from Galbula dea, assembly GCA_013399015.1. Lineage (NCBI taxonomy): Eukaryota > Metazoa > Chordata > Aves > Piciformes > Galbulidae > Galbula > Galbula dea. Next base: position 962,632 of record VWZX01006416.1, read on the forward strand.
ACAACTAACTGTCATTTTTAGAGTGCTAGATTGCCCCTAGACAATTTTTATTTGTATATTTATGCCCAAGTATGTACTCTTCTTACTAATTGCTGTTGACAAATAGGGGTTCTGGCTCTGTTGTAGGAAATAGCTTTTGTCAGCAGGTTAAAGTGCAGAGATTTTACTGAAGGCAGAACATGAGATAATGTTCCCCAAAGAGCAATGATGAGGTTATGTAGCATTGGCATTTCTATTCAGGGCAGTGTTTGTACAAGAATTAGTAACAAGTGTTCCTGAAAGATCAGACAACGCTACTAGCCCAACAGAATGGTAAAGCATTATCACTCCTGTGAAACAAAGTGATTCCAGTCATTCCAGCAGAACACTCTTTTGCTTGATTTCTCAAGGACAAGATTCATTGTTGATGGAGAAAATCTCAATGGCTTTGCTTATAGTTAAGCTGGTTATCATGTCTCAATTTATATGCACTGTTTTAATGATTAAAGGTAGCCCTTTAGCTGTGGCTGAAATTGCAATTGGGAGATTGATCCATTCTATTTTGTAGTGTTGTCTCAAAAATTATAGAGACATTTCTTTAAAAAAACTACAAAGAAATACATATAGTTATTCAATGCATTCTTGTTGTAAGCTGTCTGATGAAACAGGAAAATGTAGACAACCTGTAACAGTTATTTCTTAAAATTTAGTCATATTGCTCTCTTTTACTGCACACAGTCCTTCACACCTATCCCTTTTACCTTTTTAACTTAATCTATAAAATGAAAGAATTATATTTACTCCCAGGTTTCTGAAGATTTGAAGATAAACAGTTATATGGAAGTCTTAGTCTCTAGTATTTTCTAAGTTAACAGATAATGAAAGGAGATGTGTCACAGGACAGCCTAGGGCAATAGGTTTAGCTTACTCAAATACAGTGCTCCTTTCTGAGGTATGTGATAAAAGCTTCATTTCTCCTGTCCTACATGAGGAAAGAACACATTGTCAGCATATTTTACACAACAACACAAAGGAAAAAATCAAATCAGCACAAAAATAAACAGCATATTTGCCTGTCTTCACTTGCAGCCCTGTCAAGTTCTCTCACTACTAAAGACAATTGAAAACCAAGAATTTTTTTTATTGCTTTCCTACTGATTGGTCTTAGGTCTACACAGAGCTGTGCCTTTCCAGGTTGGAAACAGGTCTACACAGAATTGTGTCTTTCCTCCTGGCCCTCCAGTTGATGTTGGATCAGTTAGGCTCTGTCTCTCTAGGCTAATTGCCAATATGGTGTGTGTCCCCCCCAAAAAAATATCCTGATGAACTCATCCCATTTAAAGGGATAAGTCATACCTACACCCTTATAGCCCCAGAAGATGTCTTGCAATTATCTCCATTCTTCTGTTGGCTGATTTCTTCCACAATAAACTCTGGGATATGATTTGAAACAGAATGTATGCCCAACCCTTTTACAATACTGGCAAATTCCTCATGTCTCAACAAAGCAGAAATACATAAAGAGAAATTAGGATAGATGTTCTCTGTCTTTACCACATTCCCTCACACACATGCACTGTATAAACCATCTAATTCTATAGAGACAAGGTAGGACCAGTGCTCACCACTCCTTGGACTGAATTTTGGCTCTTAAAGCTGGATGTACTTAGGCTGACATATTATGTTCATCACAAAGATCATCTTTCACTGTCCTGTGGGGATACTATTACCATAGGCACTTACACATGCTCTGAGACTCTGAGTCCTTACTATATTTACTTCAAAGCCTTAACCTCAGAGCGGACAGTGTAAGTGTGGAGGTGTCTCAGTGACTGAAAGGGAATAGTAACTTCAAGGAAAGCCCTGGAAAGCTATCTTTAAAGTATAAAGCAGAGAGTTTATAAAATGCATCCAACTAAGATGCAAATATTGAAAAAAACTGCACACAGAAATTTTTATTGATGTTTTCTCTCTGGTTCCTTGAGAATATCAGCCATGCCCTGGTCTGAGCAGTGTCTGTCTCTGCAGAGGATAGCTGTACAGGGAAATTCAGGTTCAGAGAGGCATAGTTATCAGGACAGATGAGAAACCAAAAAGTAGGCAGCAAATGAGCTAAAAATTGCTCCTTACCAATGATGTGCTGGAGAATGCATGAAATGAAGTCTCAAAGACTTCACACCAGTGAATTCAAGATGAGTGAGGTGGGTTTTGCAACTTGTACTAAGGTTAGAGAGAGTGAAGTTAGCTCTAGGGAATATAGACACTGATGAAGGAACCAGAAGATGATTGCTATTTTTATGGACAAATGAATTAAGCCAGGCTGTTCCTAGCTTTGGAATCCTGGTGCTGGTTCTGTCAGTTCCTCCAGCAGTCCCTTGGATGGCACTGGGCTATGCCAAAGAAACCTTTTCCAAATAGCCCTCAGGACAAGCATTTGGGATTTAGCAAGGACCAGGGAAGCTTTTCATATAAGCATCTCTCCTACAGCCCCTCTGTTCAAGTGGGAGGGTGAGAGAGTTGAATACCATGGCTGCTCTAAGAAGGACTTTGTGGCAGAGTCTGTCTTCAGGCACACTGGATGAGCTATGGCTCAGCTGATATTTCCTCCATGCTTGGGAGCATGCAGAAGAGCCTGACAGCTGTTATCAGCTTGGACAGATTGCTGTCTACAAACTGTGGTCATTCTTCCAACTTAGATGTTTCACACAGCTGTTAAGGGCCAAATAGCTACTTGTGTTCTTTCTACATGTACTTGCTGAGAAAATCCCAGCTGGGAGGATATAGGTAGTCCTGTGTTTGTAGTTCCTAAGGAAAAACCTGCCTTTCAGTTTGCATGTGTCATCTGAAATGAAATAATTCCTTCACTTTGAAAAGCGTATGGCAGCTTCTAAGGGCAGTTTTGGGATTTTGGTCCTAGAGATAAATGTGTGTTTAATATGCTTCAGCAGAGCTTTCCAAATTTCTTTTCTCTCCCTTTCACCTGTTTCTCCCCTTTCTTCTTGACATTGTCTGTAAAGATTTTGCAAAGTTCTTAGAGCTAACTCTGAAAGGAACACAGAATGAAATCTCACAGTACTCATGCAGAGGATTGGCCTCCTCTGTGCTGCAGAATTTGCTTTGTGCTCTTCAGATGCTTAAAGTAAAAAAATCTACCAAGACTAGAAGAAACCCCACAGAAGTACCCAGTTTTTATAAAAGAGATACTGAAGCACTGATCTTTCAGCATTTCTATTGTTATATGGTTTATCTCTCCCTCTCCCTGGAAGATTTCTTACAGTCTTTTGGAAAAAAATGAGTCACTCTCTCACACACCTCAACTTTCAGATACTTTCAAAATAATGTGCCTTTTTTCTTTTATTTTAACTGGGAACTTCTTCAAATAAATGTTTTCTCTTTGAAAGATTTGAAATACTTAATAATCCAAAGAGACTTTTAAATACTAGGACTGTATATTTTTATTATCCTTTTTTAATTCCTCCACCTTTCTCAAAGATTATCAAAAATACCCATTAATGATGCAGTGAGGTGGAAAAGCCACCACAGCTATAAAGAGTCACTTCAATGGAAAAGAGAAACAATTTAAGATCTTATCCCCCTTACTAATTTCCTGTTGACAGTCTAATCACTCTGTGCAGCTGCTGTTTGACATCAAGGAAGAGTGAAACGCTGAGTGCTGAATGAATTACTATTACAATAGAAATACTGGATCCTGATGTTTAAACATCCTCACCCTTCATCTTACTTAGTGTACAGGTGTCATAGAGCAGTTCAGAGCAGCACTTGTGAATTTCTCCTGGGTGGCTGCACTTTCTCCACTGCCAGACACTTCACATACAATAATTTGTCAACTCCATTTCTGTTGAACTGACTCAGAAATTTCCTACCTAGTTTTTCTTCTAATGAGTTGGTAAAACCTTAGCTATAATTTGCAAGCAGCATTCAAGTTAGCTTTTAAAATATTTTTGGGAGATAAAATGGGCATTATTTATGCACTTCACTGAACATGAATAATGTATCAGTTTAGCTTAAGCTAAATAATTCAAATCATATGTTGGTAAACTTGAAAAGCCTTTTTATATGGAGATTTGGGAAGAATCATACCTCCTTGGAGACTTATGCTGAATATGCTTACTGTGGATCTTTAACACTTTTAAAAATATCCTTGTTGATATTATACATGTTTTTTCTTTCTGGTGGGTGAAAAAAAATCCCTTTTGTTGTTGCATGAGAGATGGCAACCACAAAAGGCATCATATTAGATATGTTTGAAACAGATCATATGAATTTAAATTTATACACTGATGTTTGACAACCAGCAGAATTTTGCAGAGATGTGGGGAGCAGAGAGAACACACTATTTGAGTTTGCACATGCACATGCATACACATAGATTTAGATATACATAAGTATGTGTGTTATGATGCTTTACACTTTCCACAAGAGTGGAAAGAGCAGATTATAAAATGTTGTAGTTGGAATGCAAAACCTCTTCAGTTTTGAAGTCTGTTTTAGACATACAGCAGAGCAAGAGGACAGGATGCATACATTTAATAAAAAACACCCTTGATTTAGAGTTTGAGTCTGACTTTATTTTCATAAGTATGCATATGGATCACACCAGAGTGTCTGGAAGTAAAATGAAGCTTGAAATGTAGGTAGTGGATTTTTTTTCCTTCTAGGGAGATCTTTCTAAAGAAAAAAAAAACTAAAACCCAAAGAGCTAGTAAATAGGAAGACAAAACTCCAAAATTTTTGACTGGGCAAAGTTTTTGACTGGGTAGAAGTAGAAAAGATGATTTCTAACTAGTAACTCTAGTATAACCATGGATGTATTGCAATATGAAATTATACAATATACAAAAAGTCCATTTTAAATTCTCTGTGGCCTGCAAGAACCACTGATAACAATTTGGAATCAAAATTTCACACTCCTAATTGCCATCTCTTGAATTTCTTAGATTATGCACAGAATCAGGAATGAATCTGAAACCAGAAATACTAAATATTTCCATGAGACATAGCTTCTTTCACATTTACTCTTTGTGTTTTTATGGCTTAAATATTGGCACCATAATGATTGTACAAGCGTGACAATATGTATTGAGCAATAAAGTACTGATATTGATCACAAAATATTCCAGATAGACCAAAGAACTAGAAGAGAATATTAAAAAAATCCTATTTTCCCCCCTTAATTACTCTCAAAAGATAAAACCAGTATAATGCTGCCTGCCATAAGTCTAATGATGTTCTCAGGTTTGTTTCACATCTTTTTAATATCAATAGATACAAAACAACATGCAATTAGCACCATTCCTTTCTCTTTTGAATAAAACCAGAAACATCCTTGCACAATTTGGGAACACAAACCCAAGTGATCTGTCTAGGCTTGTTTGGATTCAACAAAGCATACTCTGAAATTCAGTTTCTAATTAATGTGACAGTTGCATACCACACTTCAAGGAACTCTCCCAGTGGGTTCCAGTTCTCTGTGGATCATGGATAAATTCAGATGTTGAACAGTGTTATATATTCTTTCATTACACCTGGCTTATATCTGTCTACACCTGCTGAGGTTTTAATATAATTTAAAACAGAGTTCATTATACTATCAAGAACATAGACAATGAAGGTTACATGACCTTGCAACATAATTAGATAAAGCTATAGATGTGATTACCTTGTGTCAAAACAAATAGTTGAGTGTACAGTTATGTTGTTATTCTCCATCAAACAACATAGGTGAAGAGAGAACCCCAGAACATTCCTCCCATTCTGGAGACACTGATTTATGAAATAAAACAAAAGATCATATGTCACAGACAGTATTGTTGGCCAAGTCTCCAATCATAAAGGAGGATTTTGTAATTATCAGCATGGTCCTTCAGTCTTCATTTCCCATCTTGAGCAAGCTGCTCTGTTTGACCCTGCTCTGGTCAGGGGGTTTGGACTCCAGAGTTTCTTGTCAACATCAACTATTCTGTGATCACAGGATACTTATGTGGAAAAGAAAAACCAAGTACAGGAGTTTAAGAGGAAGTTTAAGCCACCTGTATGTGATCCTTTTCAGTCATAGAGCAAGGCAGGGTCTAATTCAGGGATGGCAATGTTATATTAGTGACAATTTTTAAATGGGAATTTTCCAAGTAAGCTGAAGAACAACTCTGGATTAAGCAACACTTTTGATGTAAGAGTGGTTCTTGATGGACTACATGTGCTGGAACTTTTATTTACAAAGTACAGTGAAGTAAAGTTGAACACTAAACTGTGCCAAAAAGATAATACACTGGCATAGATCTAGAACATCAGCACTTGTAAAACAGTAAATACCAACTATTAAAAAGCAGAAACATCTGCTGCCTTTGAAAGTTGCCAGTGATTAACTGTGATCTCATATTTTCTTGCCCTGACAGATGATCTAATTCATAACTTCTTACCATCAATCCTTCTTTACAGAGAACAACCAGGTGTATAGAATATTGCAAATATTCACTGCTGTCTTGCTCCCCATCAGTTTACTCTGAAATAGTGTTCCTTTCCTATACAGTACCATCCACCAGCATCCATAGATCTCAAAATAGCTGGAAAGAAAGGAAAATGTTACCATTGCTATTATACAACTGGAGAAGAGAGATGTGGTGGATAATAAAAAGAGGTGTGGTGGATAATACACTGAGAAATACAACTGCAATCATCTAAATTCTGCCTGCTTGAAAACACTTGAAGTAAAAACCAACCAACTGAACAAACAAAACAGTGACAAAAAAGCTTCTTTCACTTGTTAAAGCGATTTTCTGCCCTAGGCCTTAAGTCATCTTGTTTAAAGATCACCATTTTTGCTGGAGGATCTGGCTACATATTTCATGAAACCTCCAGAAGTTCATTACTGTGTGAGATTATTAGCACAAAATAAAAAAGAAATAACATTACAGTTTTAATAACACATCTGGGTGATACATCCAAAGAAATTTTTCTGTCAGACAAAGAAAATGGGTGTTATTTTTAAAATAAGATGAGGAGAACTTTACCTGTCATATCAGATTTTTAGATACCTGTTTTGGAAAAAAGTCTTTGTTTTGTTCAAAGAATTAGATCAGAGCTTCCACCTCCCACTGCTCAGAGAAGGTTCATTGTAATCAAACCTGCTCCATTGTGTTGCCACCTACATAAGATGTACTTGGAGAATGGAATACATGACTGCTTGCCTGCTGGCAAATACATATGATGCATTCCCTATCCTTTTTACTTTCACTATGGTTTTTCACAGGTCCAATAAAATACCTTGCATCTATTTCATCTAATTGTAAGATGGACTTTTTCTTCAAATTTTAGAAGTGCATATTTTTGATCAGAAGACAGAAGCTAGCAAACTGACAAATAGACTGTGCTTTATGTGTGAAATTTCATAGAATGACAGAATAATAGAATGTTTTGGGTTGGAAGGGACCTTAAAGATCATCTACTTCCAGCCCTCCTGCCACCTGTAGGGACACCTGCTATTGGATTAGGTTGCTCAGAGCATGCAACATGGCATTCAACACTTCCAGGGAGAGCTTCTCTGGGCAACCTGTTCCAGTGTCTCAGCACTCTCACAGTGAAGAATTTCTTCCTTACATCTGATCTAAATCTAAAACCATTACCCTTTGTCCTATCACTACATGCCTTTGTAAAAAGTACCTCTCCAGCTTTCTTGTAGATCCCCTTTAGCTACTAGAAGGCTGTAATAAGGTCTCCCTGGTGCCTTCTCATCTCAAGGCTGAACAGCTCCAACTCTCTCAGCCTGTCTTTGTAACAAAGATGTTCCAGCCCTCCTCTGGACCCTCTCTGACAGGTCCATGCCCTTCTTGTGTTGAGGACGACAGAGGCAAACACAGTACTCTGGGTGGAGTCTACAAGAGCAGAGCAGAGAGGGAGAAGCACCTCCCTTGACCTGCTGGTCATGCTTCTTTTGATGCAGACCAACATATGGCTGGCTTTCTGCCCACTTACATTTAGCAGTACACATTGGTTTATGAAATGTGGGGTTTAATGATATTCAAGCACAGTTATAACAGGAAGTCTTGCATATGTTACTTTAGGATTTCTTAATCTTAGGAAGTTGTACAGTGCCTGAAACAAACAGCCATCCATAAAAGACTTTATAAAATGTACTATACTCCTATCATTGTCTCTTCATCAAAAAATTCATTACCATCTTTCTATCTTACTATATTTTCCTTTAATATTGAAGAATTAGTAACTGGTTGGATTCATCTGCCTAACAGCACAAATGGGAAATGGTCTTTGTTTCATGTCTCTTTTGATAATGAGTGTTATCTTCCTACAGAGCAGAGAAATCTTTGATATGCCATCCACTCTTCACAAACCTCCTGTCTGCTCATGCATCACTCATAGGAACACTGTCAAGCCCTCCAGGCAAGGATTGCTCATTCTTCTTGCTGTTTTCACTCTTTAAATGATTTGCAATGTAAACAGACCACAACAGATTAATAGATTGTGAGGGACATAGGGGATTAAGAGGAGGGAAGAGAAATATTTGGACTTGGTATGTGATTTTGCCTTTACAAGAAAGAATTTACAGCCTAAACTACAGAATAATAACTGGAAAGAAATACAGAAGACAAAGACAATGCTTCCCACCTGTATTCATAGGTTTGTGAAGCTCTCCATTTACAAATCAGGATTGTGTAGTGTACAAGGATATGCATTGGCTACTTCTTCTAGTCATAGCTTAAATGCAACATAATTAATAAATAGTTTGTGTAATGGCCAGAAGAATATATAGCAGAGGGGATCATTTTGTTCTTCCTGGCACCCATCTGCTCTGTCAATAGCATCAAAATGGACAATTTGCAACATTGTGAACACTCCATGTTCTTGACATCACAGGTAGTGGTACTTCACATACACTGAAATGGAAACACCCCAAAATATTTCACTAATGATGATTTTGGGGTCCAGTTCTGATTAAGCTCCGTAAACAAAACCATGACCTTAGTAGGAGCAGAGCCTTACTATTGAGTAAGGTCTTATTCTAGAGGAATTTGTTACCCAGGTGTCAGCTGACTTTTGTTAAAGGGACAAAATTTTAACCTCTATCAATTTAGAAATTCAGTACTGAAAGTGGAAAAAGTTGCCTCCCTCTAACTATTGCATTTTAGAGATAAGACATCCTCTGAAAAGATCTCTTGTTTATGATTCTTTTCTCCTCCAGGTGAGTCTAAAGCTGGTAAGGACAAAATTGTCTGACACAGGAAAACAGTTCTTTAAAGACCTAGTTAAAAATAATTTTAATCTATTAGCTAATTAAGATTCATATTTTTAAATTCTCAGGAGGCTTATCCAGTGCTCAGAGAACACACACTGAGATTTTAGTGTGGATATTCTCCACATTCATGAATAGTAAAGTAGGTGAAGTTTTGTGTGAAGAAATAAATTCACACATGTTATCATGATCACAGCCTACACTATGTTCTACCAGCTCATACACAGGAACACACTTCATCCACTGTCCCCCTTATTAATCTCTAATGATCTCTTAAGGAGCCTTTTATGTGGTTTTATCTTTTTAAAGGCAGAATCACAGAATCATTAGGGTTGGAAAGGAGCCTCAAGATCATCTAGTCCAACCAATAGCCCTACACTATTCTTATCCCTAAATCATACCCTGAAGAAACACATCTATCCTCTTCTTAAAAACCTCCAGGGATGGTGACTCCACCACCTCCCTGGGCAGCCTATTCCAATATCTCACCACTCTTTCAGTAAAGAAATTCTTCCTAATATTAAATGAGCAGAGAAATCTAAATATCACTTCAATAAATTAACATTGGTGTTCCAAATTCTTTTAAAAAATATTGGTTTCTAGTTATCTGTAAAGCCAGTTTTACAGTGTATAACTGTAGACATCTTTTAGCTTTCTTTTTAGCTAACACTGGCACAAAATTAAATCATTCAACTTGAGTGAAATCCTTATCCACCCTCCTGCCAAGTATGTTAAATGTCAAGCACAATGAAGACAATGTTTCTGCCTTCTCATTGTCTTATCCTCTCAGCTAGTAATTAATGTAGGCCATTGCTAGGATTCATTTTGCTTCCTTTATGGTTATAAAAGGGACATATTATCCTTTATCACATGATTCATCATGGACCTTTTCAGGGGTATTTTTCTGTATAACTTCTCTGCATTATTTAGCTTTTCATACATAATCAAATGTGATCAACTTCCATCTTTTCCCCTTATTTCAACATGATTTTAATAATTCCCTCTGAAGGATAGGTAACACCTCAAACAGCATAGCCTTTTTTTGTAGCTGTTTCATTAAAGCCTTTATTAAAGCAGTTTTAGTGCCTACATTCATATAAATTAGTCTGTTAACAGAGAGTAGGATGATCTTAGAGTGGGACAGGCATACATAAAGACATCGTTACCTCAACTCTGGCCAAGAGACTGCATAACAAGGACGTCCTGGATACTTTGCTTTTATATGCTTCTTGGGTGGAGGCTATTTAGAACAAGAAGAAAAATAACATTTCACCTTGCATTTGCTGCTGTTTGAAAGTTTATGAATGGCATTCATTTTGCCAAACATAGACATAAGTAGTAGATCTGGAAATAATCAGGCTGAGATGTAGCCATTTCTGCTGGGTTATGATTCAACTCATCCTGATTTTGGCACCTAAATTAAGTCAGAGGAATTGTGTCTTAACTGACTTATTTATTCTGCATTATTATAAAGGAAAACCAAGATGGCTAACAAAATGGTATTTCAGGAGAATATTACTTTGGGTTGCTCTTTTGTTTGTTTGTTTGTTGTATTTCCATCTACCAAGGACCAACAGAGGAAAAGAATTAGCCCATTTTAAAATCTAGATATTTAGTACAGATATCTCATCTCTAGGAGGTTATGACTGAAAATGGTAAAGTCCACTTTAAAGGCAAATGGAATGACTTTACATATACATAATATGCTTACTTTCATTGTACTCCACAAAGCCAGTATTTAAACAAGAAACATGGGTAGGTTGATCTGTGGAAAGGTGGAAAAAATTATTACTATTTATACTGAGAGGAGTGAATAAACTGCTGGTGCAAATAGGCAGGGTTTTTTCTGAGTCAGCTAACAGGACTCTTCTAAAAAAAACAACTTCTGGAAAGCTCTAATAATTTTTGTTCTGTAGTTCTCAGGGAAGGATTAAGCTATAAATTCAATTTAATTTTAATTGCTTTAGGTCTCTAAGGAACCAGTACATAACAAATGGAGTCCCCGAGGTGAAAGCACTGAATTGGTCCTAGCATTATGTTTAAATGAAACATACCAAAAACTTGCTAATTGACAGAGGCAGAAACTGAAATTATTTAGGATTTTATTTAATCTGAGGCAAATAGCTTTGAATACAACAATTGTCTAATTATATTGTTTTAATAATGTGAAGATTTTTACACTTGTATATGAAGAGGAGTAAATTCTTTATTTTCACTAGAGCAAACACATTATCATCTGCTTGACCTATGGCACAGCAATTAAGGATTAAGGAGCTCAGTTGTCTAGAGAGATCATCCAGAATTCATTCATTGAGCTGGAAATGTTTAATTAACACACAAATCATAAAAAGAACACACATTGTTATGGTTTGTGAGGTCCTATAGAATGTTAAGAGAATATACTCATTCAAAATAACAAAATGATAACCCACACTTGGAAGGGTTGTTCTGGGAAATCTGCTGCTTGAACAATCTTCAAGGCTCTCCTCTGCATGGGATTGTGTGAAGTTTATTTTTTATTTAGGAATTCTCCACTGAGATGTTGATTTTCAGAGATCTGTGATTGTAATGGGAATTAAGTATTACTGAGCATGTGATCCCACAATCAATATCATGATACAAGGAAGGGAGGAGACTGAAGAATGGAGTAAGAAGTGGAAATGTGTATGCTCACCCTTCTGGATAGCCACACAACACTCTAGGTTATCTGCCATTCCTTCCAGTTTTGTATCATCAGCAAACTTGCTGAGGAAACACTATTCCTTCACCCAGAGTCAATAAGTTCAACAGTACTGGCCCTGATATTGTCCCTTGGGGAACACCACTAGTTGCAGGCTAGACTGTGCCACTGATCACAACTGTCTGAGACTGGCCATTCTCCCAGTTCTCCATCACCTCACTGTCCATCCAGCCCACATTTCTTGAGCTTGTATATCATGGGAAACAGTGTCAAAAATCTTGCTGAGGTCCAGGTAGACAACATCTACTGCTTTCCCTTTTTCTATCCAGCCAGTGATCCTATTGTAGAAGGCAATCAGGTTCATTAGGCATTAAAACTGATTTTTGGCTACCCTCCAGAGAAGTTTCACGACTGTCACTAGGGGAAGAATTTGATTTGCTGTCTGCGCAATGTGAACTTTTCCTGATTACACTACATATGCTACTTGCTACTTTTTCTTTCATCTTTTCTCTGCTTCATAGTGATTTGTCACTGTGTGAAGGACTTTTATTTGCCTTCCTGTTAAAATGCATAAGCAAAAATGACATGTTTGCTACACCTACTTAGTCTCACGAGTGACTGACTTGTTTCAGTAGCATGAATTTGTTTTCATCTCTCTTAAGTAATTACTTGACAATAAAGCTGTTCCTTCATTACTTTAGAAACCTTTCTGGTGTCTTCTGAGCATTGCCTGCATCTCAGGCATATGGCCTTTTGTCTGTAGATGCCCCCAGCTTCATCCATTATTGTTACTTTAGAAGACATCAGTTCTTAATCAAGAGAATGCTGTGTAAGGCCTTGTGGTTTTCTACTTTTTCAGTCAACCCCATTAGCTTCAGGCACAAACATAAATGAAATTATTAAGAATCTAAGGAGATTATAATGAGTGCAATTAACTTCCCACTTATCTAATAAAAAGAGTGTTTCCAAAGAAGGGTCATGTAAAAGGGACAGATTTCATGTAGTTAAAAAATAAAAAAGAGGCTGCAAAAAAAGAAAGAGTGACAAAAAAAAGTTTATTTTGAGATGATTCTAAGGACATCACAGGAAAAGTAGAGAACAGTTTGGTTTATCTTGGGCTATCTTTTCACTTCATGTAGAAACTCTTAAATAATAATGGATAATAACAATAATAACAACAACACTACTACTACTACTGCTACTATTACTATAATCTTCTTGCTATAAAGACACCCTTGGATGTCTGTTTACTGCATGGAAGCAACCTTAATGTGGTGAAATATAATTTCATATCTTTAGCATATTTTAGTTTATTCTAAAGCTTTTTTCAAATCCTTCCCATTTCTTTTTCCGTTTGTCCCAAAGATTTCTGTTCTGCAGTTTACATTTCTATTTCTGCAATGGTTTTATTAATCTGTTATGCATAAAGGTAACTCTGCATTTATAGACCACATTCCAAGTATGAATGTAAATCCACACCTTTATTAGGGAATTGACTACTGAAATCTGATTAAACACTGAATTATTTGATCACACACTATTGAGTCCATAACATCCATTGAGATGCTAAGCATAAAATAGTGTACTTGCTGTAGTCAAGAGTCAGATAATTAAAGCTTTGAGAAACAAGCAGAAGCTTCAATAGGGCAAGGTGTAAATGCTTAACCATGCAAATACCAAAGCCCTGCATAAAATGAGCTGGAGTCAGTGAAAGCTAAACTGATTGGCCAGACTGAATGAAAGCCAAATGTATAGGCAGATTCTCTGATGACAGGATTTGATGGAATTCTGATAGACTCAGGAAAACTATGCTCGTATATAAGAGGAAGCTAGCTGACACAACACAGCAAAGTTTGGAAGGAAAGAAAGTTCAGAAGTATTTTATAAACACACTGTAGTAGAAAAGGACCTGATTATAGTTCCAGATTCCTGTGAATAGATAAGAGGATGACAAATATCAATAATACTTAGCAATAAACAGTGGTTTGGCAGTGTCAGTTTCACTCTTTAACTAGTGGGTATAGCCAGAAGCTGGAATAGGTATCTATTATGAAGATAACAAGAACTACATGTTCTTGCTAGTATGTGTGGGAAAATACAGACACACACACAGAGTCCTTATATAATTTTATAAAAGAATTTGTAATCCCCCTTTTTATCTTCAGCCAAGCTGCCACACAACCACCTCCACATGCTTGAGGATAGCAAGTGAAGTGCTTGCTGACCATCACACCACTGCGTGGGTACAGTAATGCACAAGACCCCTGCAACACATTCACTGAACATGTTTTTTACCAGCTTCCAACTTCCAAGAACTGGAATGTGAAAAGAAAAGTTGGACCACATAGTTTCACAATAATTTCTCACCATTAGTCCCATGAATGAAATCACAGAGGAGCAAAAAGTCAAAATTCCTGTGTGTTGTTTTCTGAGCTTGAGTTGCTGCAGGAGTCTCTGCAACTTTGTGGATAACCAAGGAAATCCCTGCTGAGAACTACTCTGCCAATGTGACATGAAGTCTGCCCTAGTGTATTCTTCCTGCACTGGGTTGTGGGGGTGATGGGATTGCTGCTGGCAGTTGTGCTGCTTCTGCTTAGTACAGGTGGGAAATAGGAATCATAAAGATTTTACAGAGGGTTGTAAAGCTGTGATGGAAATGAACAGGGTACCTGGAAGTTAAAGTCAAGGTTTTCACTAGACTGATGCTTGAGTTTTCCTAAACTCAGTATCTTCCAAATCTCCTCTCAGATTAAGACCCAAGCTCATTAGAAAATAACTAACTCCCAACAATGAGTTCAAAATATGGTAAGCTACAGTTTTCCATATTTTGTTAGCTTGCAATTGAGATGTGATTTAACTAATTGTTGTCTTCTCCTTTTGCTTGACTTTCTTTGATTGTGTAGGTTACAAACACTGTGCGGTTTCTACACCCTCCCTTTGTAAAACAAAAGTGAATACACATCTTTCTGTGTTCTGAGACCTGCTACTGTCCATAAACACATTGCTTTTGAACTCGATAACAATTCATATTTAGTCCCTTGGATTGATTTTCCCATATCATTTTACCAAGAAACACTGCTGTGACAGAATTCTCCAGAATAAACTCCTTTTCTCCAACAACTCAGTGCAGTATATCAACACTAAATCTTGCACATTTTACAGAGAAATCCCCTGATGTTTGAGCAAGGGATGTTTACCACAGAAATCAGTGTGTGGAATAGCTCTGAGTTTGATTATTCACCAGGTAGCTTTGCAAAAACACATATTGACTTTAGTGTGCAAAGGAGAAAAAAAAAGAATGATTTTATCAAATTAGAATACTTCTTTGAAGAGCTTGGTTGGCAAAGTTCCCTTTGGTATTACTGATTCCTGCAAGGAAACATCTTTGTGTCAAATCTTGTTCATATTTCCAAGAAATGAACTAGCCCTGATTATTATAGCATTACAGAAGGAAATCGTATTAATTTCTTAGATACCAGTAAGACATAGCCTTTGCACAGTCATTGCATTCCACAACAGAACTACCTTTTTTGTCAAAGGTGGCTTGTGTGTCTTCCTCTCAGCAGTAGGACTTTCTTCAACACAGACAGATAAAAGTAGTGGCAATTGATTTATGAAATCATCCCAGATCTTCCACATAACTGACTAATCCTTTCTGGTTTTAATTATTGAAAATTCCAATTGAAATTATTCTCTAATTTTTTTCCAGACCACCATTAAAAATACTAATCACTACTCTGAACACACTGGTTAGCCTTTCTGTCCTTACATCAAATAGTCCCTGGTACATGAAATAGTGTATTAGTGCTTAGGTCTGTGCCATGATCTGGTTTAATATTCCAGGACATACAGCCTGTGAGTGCCCTACAAAAATGGCCTTCCTGAAAGACTTCTCTTTAGCTATTCACATTTTAAGCTGCAGCTATCTCTGGTCCCTCGAGCTGCCTGTTTCTCTTCAGATTTACACATTTCCTAATCCCCAACAGCACTTTATTCTCTGCTGTAGTAACTCAACCACAAATGCTGTCTGCTAGTGGCTGAAAGACAGCCTTCAGATAACTTCTCTTGATCCTGTTATTCTTCAGCAGAACCTGCCTTTTCTCTCTTCCCTGCCCCACTGTATTTCCTTATATGACTATTCTTGTACTACTTAAAATTGCTCAAGCTATGGGACCAGCAGTTTTCAGTTCTTTCCCTAATTTGAATGTACAACTATACATTTTGTTCTGATTCTGCCCAATTTCCTTGAAACATCTTCTTCAAATCCTTCCTAGTAACTGCAAGAGGACTATGAGTAGTCTTATCAGTTCCAGGCTGCTCTTGCACTAACCCATCTGCAAGCTCTATGCCTTCCTAGATTTCTGTCTTCCAATCATAAAATCATAGAATCATAGAAAGGTTTGGTTTGGAAGGGACATTTAAAGGTCATCTAGTCCAACCCCACTGCAGTCAGCAGGACATCTTCTACTAGATCAGGATTCTCAGAGCCCCACATAACCTGACCTGGAATGTTCCCAGGGATAGGGCATCTACCACCTGTCTGGGAAAACTGTGCCAGGGTTTCACCACCCTCCTTGTAAAAAACTTCTTCCTTATATCTAGTCTGAATCTCTTCTCTTTCAATTTAGCAATAATGAAAAAGACTAAACCTGCTGATGTTTGATTACAAATTTAGTTTTTCCCCAGTTTTCCAACTCCCCAAACACTTCAGACAGATATCTCCAGGCTCCAAGTGCAAAATATGAAATACACAAATAGCTTTAAATGATGAAAACCTTGGGAGAGGTTCACAAAGCTAATTAACTGTCATGTTAGTTTTCTATATTAACACATGTGAGTATGGCAGTTATCAATCTGAATGCTCTCTGGAGAACAAATAAAAATGATAGTTTATTGCCTCTTAGGGCCTTGGAGATTTTAAAGAGAAAATAAAATTGTAATATACATGATTTTTTCATCTGTCACTTGACATACCATACTGCCAGTAGTCTTGCAGAAGTATCACCCAAACATGCATATTGCAAAGTTTATAAAGGACTTGCAGTGTAACTTGAGTAAAAAAAAAATAAAATTGAGAATTGAGGTGTCTTCCATGAAGACACAGACCTTTTGGTGGGAAGGAGGAAATCCAGGTTTTGTGAAGCTTAGTCCTGCTCTGTTTATCCAAAAAGAGAAGGAAGGAAGCCTTCTCCTTCTGTAGGCCTGAGCATAGGGACATCTTTCTCCACATGCATCATTGCTCAGAAGGTCAGACCAGGTAGCTGAACTTCTGACTGTAAAGGAATCAGCCTTAGGTCAAACTTCTCTCAGTGGTGACAGAATGATATGTGACTAAAGGTTTTCCTTCTTTGCATTTTTATAAGGGAAAAGAGATGGGGCATGAAAGAGAAACAGAGAATTCTTTAAACTGTACCATCAGCAATATTAATCCATCACATTTCATTACACATGGCTTCCTAAAGAACTAAAAATGCACACAACTCAATGACAGTACAACTTTACATAAGCTGTTAATGCACTCCTATAATCCAGCCTTTTTTAAAGGTCAGCAGTGCAATCATGAGTGAATGTAGAAATGAAGGAGCATCTGAAAAGAGTGGGGGAAGCAGTTGTCATGTCAAGGAAAAACTTGACAAAATTATTAAAGGTTAAAATTCAGTAACAAAAAGAGGCTTATTTAGAAGCCTGAACCTGTTCAGTCACATTTACAATGCTCTTAAAAATCTTGATTTTTGTTAATGGCCTAAACAAGGCAAGAGACCTAGGATTTTTTCAGATTCCTGCTCTTCCCTGCAACAGACTCACCAACACAGATTTTTGGGTTTTGACAATCAGTATCTACCCCTCTGTTTTTCTTGTATGTGTCTAATTTTTGCAGAAGCACAACATAACCCTTTTCTAAACAGTGGATTCTGATAGTAGCTCTTGTCCCCAAGTGCTTCATCCAGCAGAACGAGACAGAAGGCAGCATGAAACAAAACAGTGTGTAAACACAATGTACCCTGAATTAATGAAGTATTTAGTCATAAGGTAAATAATAGAGAAAAATGAAAAGGGATAGGCAAGGGAGAAAAGCATATGGTTTTGGATGACATTTAATAGAGATGAGGAAAAGTGACATAAGAAGCTGTTCTATTCTTATTTTTGCATTTGTCTTAGAATAAGGCCCAGGGAACTAACTATGCCTGAAGCTGTACCCACAGGAAGAAAATAATCAGAGAACACATCCCAAGTCATTCAACTTCTTGTAAAAGAATCTGACTACAGAAGAGACTTTTGATCCAGGAAGATGTGCAAAACTTATCTAACACCAAAAGTTCCCTGTAACAGGAAAATCAAGTAAAGAAACATAAGACCTTTGCTAAAGTAAATTAAAGAAATAATAACTATAAACAAAAATACATACTGTCCCACAAGGCTTGGCCAGATTAAGGGCACTGAAGTTATTTCTGAAGGTTGTATTTGTTGAAAATTCAGAGGAACAGGGACTCCACACTCTAAATTACAGGGGGAATAGAGGGACAAAGCAACTTGCTAATGACAAAACTAAGAAAATATAGTAGGTTTGGGTTTATATTGCAAAGTTATGACTATATCTGAGTTAGCCTCTCTTGCCTGCTCTTGTAGATCCCCGTGGTCCATTAAGAGGATTTTTAAATATCTGCTTTAGGGAGATAGGGTTAATTTTGGCACAGATCTACACATTTGTCTCTGGAGACTATGAAGATGTGATAACTTAGATGTATAAATCTGTATCTAATTAGCTAAATCCCATTAGATATCTCCTGAATCCTGGGTTGATGTTATGCCAGATGGCCATACAGACATCCAGAAAAGGGTAGCCTCTATCTGGAACCAAAACAAAGCCATTCTGGCACTAAAATATTCCTGCAAGACCATGAGGAAGGGTCTTGTACAAAGATCCTTTACAGCCAGTATAAGATGCATCTGTGTACTTTTCTTTTGGAAGACAAAAGCATGAGGGATGGTGACTAGGAGGATCCTTGACTTCTAGATGTAAGAGCAATAAATTTGTCTCATCATTTGGTCAGAAATAAAAGCAAATTCCCACTGAGCAGGGACATGGGAAACAAAGAGAGAGAAAAAGGAAAGATCAATAATTCTTTGAGCTGCATTTTCCTCCTGGGAAAGTTACTAAGAAATAGTAAGGGAAAGTAGGAGGTAGATCAGCAACACAACCTCACTTGTAGAATTGCAGAAAGTAAAATGATACTTCAGCAACAACTGGAGCTTTGGTTATTCAGCACATGCCTTTAGGGAAGGCATGTTCTATATAACTGTATCTGCTTTCTCAGCTAAGTGCAAAAGAAGTAAAATATTCAGAAGTATGTTCATAAACAGAACATGGTTATACTGTTGAACAGAGAATTCCCTTTCAAATAAGGATTGGTCCTTACTGCACAGAAAAAGGATTTCTTGCTGAGCAGGACCTAAGAATAAAAAAAACCAATATTCTTACCATGCTGTAAAATGACATTAATGCAACATAGCTCTTCAAGCACTAAGTTCACTTTTAAAAGTATTTCCACAGTGTGTTTGTGGTATGAGTTGATTTAAGTGAGGAAACAGTTTTGCTGGGGAGTGGAATAGCTGAGAAGGAACAATGTGTTAAAGTTTTGACTGGTGTGTTGCAGGCTGCCCATTAATTTGGTATGTATGTACATGTTAGCTGAACCCAATATGATTGCTTTGAGACAACTGAATAAACAATGCCAAAGTGTATCAGTACCTATTTGCAGAGTGTTCTGCAAGACTGACAGGCTGAAATTCATTCATAAGTGTGGATATTGACAGGAATAGAATAGGAATATCACACAGACAAAAAAATAATACCATCTGTTACATCCATCTTGGAAGGCAAGAAACAGAAGCAAAAACTGGATGCCTAATTATTCAGTGACAACACCTTAATAGAGAGGCTACGTTTGTAGACATCTCTACCTGAGTTAGGTACCCAGGTACCTTTCATTCTCAGTGGAAACATATAATTTCCTTATATGCACTATGCCTTTGATGTCCTCATTACCTAACAAGAAAAACAGTAGGCAAGTACCCACAGTTAGTGAGATGAGGCCATCACTATACATATATTATGTTAGGACCAAGAGCAAGGCTGATCTCAAGCCTCCTGACTGAACAGGACAGACCACCTAACCAATTTTAGTGATTGATAATGCTATTTTCAAAGGGCAAAAAGAGCCTTTCTCCTGAGGATAAACCTGTCCTAAACTGCCATAAGCCTAATTGCTACATTTATGCAGACGTGCACTGATGTTGCTCCATTTCCTTCAGTACAACTAAATGAAGGGTGCAGATAAACACCTAGCAGCAGTGCTACTGTTAGAGAGCACAGCATGTAGCAAGCTGTTCTAGTCAGGCTTAGCAAGTCTCATAATTATGGACCCATTTTAGAAAGAAAAAATATTTCTTGGAAGTGCTTGAGCACAACCCTGCACTGCATATTCTGAACACAGCATTAGGTAATTTACCTGGTGTGATTTCTCCCAACAATGTGAGTGTAGAGCAGCTGTCAAGTTAGGTCTGTAGAGTTGTGGGGTTCATGCTCTGATTAGCCAAACTATGTTATCCACCTGTACCTATCAAAGCAGCCTGGGATAATCCTAATCAATGGAGTTGGCAGCACTCCTGGAAAGTAACACACTGCATGGTGTGCTGTCATTGTGATTTGAGAGGAAATGATGAGAGACAGAGAAGACAAAAAGAAACTTGAAATTCAGTATGTGTTCTGAAGTCATGGGTTCAGTGGGAGTTCTCTGGGGCTGCAAAGGTGATGAGAGAATTGGAGTATGTCTTTTAGGAGGAAAGACTGAGATACTCGGGGCTGTTTAACCTGGAGAAGAGAAGGCTGAGAGGGACTCTCATCAATGCTTATCAATACCTAAAGGGCTGGTTTCAAGAGGATGGTGCCAGACTCTTCTCAGTGGTGCCCAGTGATAGGACAAGTGGCAATGGGTACAAATTACAACAAAGGAAGTTCCACTTAACCATAAGGAAAATCTTCTTTCCTTTGAGGGTGATGAAGCACTTGACCAGGCTGCCCAAAGAGGTTGTGAAGCCTCCTCTGGAGAGATTCTAAACCTGCCTGGATGTGATCCTGAGCAACCTGCTCTAGATGAACTTGTTTTAGCAGGGGGATTGGACTAGATGATCCCCAGAGATTCCTTCCAACCCTTACTATTCTGTGATTCTGTGATTTTTAAATGATTCTAAAACCAACAAAGCCATGGTAAGTTCAACAAAGTATAACAACTGTGGTAACATCTACAACTTGAAATAATTTTTATTCCAGATGGATCATAAATAAAAAAAGATCCTACAAAGTTTGCAGTAACATCTTCATACCTATTCTTGACTATTCCAGAAATAGTCTCATGTTGATTTCTCTCTTCCTGCTTTCAATCAGACTCTTCCAGGCTCTCACATCTGCACTGTGTACATACCTATTACTCTCTCCATGAAATAATTTTCCTTGCAACAGACAGAAGGAAGTTGTCATCATCAGTAGCCCAGAAAAAAAGAGGAAAAATTAGTCAGAAAAAAACCCCCACAAATGTTAGTCATTTAAAGTGGTGTCAGTCTTTGTAGTGTTGAATTTTTAACAGCAGATGGTACTCTTTGAAGGTATAAATTGCAGTACCAGGTGACTTAGGTTGTTTCAAAGCAGTTGTGATGCATCTGGTTTTTAGAAGCTACAATGAAATGATTACCTAAGGTTCAGCTTCTTTTGTAAGACTAAGAAAGTATATGGAAAAAAGAAAACAGATCTCATTTGTTAATGTTTTGACAATGTTCAGATTTATTAATGTTTTATTAAGAAACAGTTGAGTAATGGTTTTCAGCATTTACGCATTCAGAGGTGACGAAAGCAATTTAACATGTGGCTCTTTAACCTCTAGGTTGAGTTGTCTATGCATAACTGTGAACTGTTGGATATTAGCTGGTGGTTCTGGTTCTTCAGCATTAGTGAGATTTATCAGACTTCCCAGTGAAGCAAATGAGATGTTAATTGTAAAGCTGTAAGGCCAAAATTATGTTCAGTCTGCTGTTACATCTCTTTTAGTTACTTTACCAAACATAGCTTCACTGAGTTTATACAGTTTGACCTTCAGCTCTTAGCAGTGCACTTAAATTTGGAAATTCATCTAACACAAAAGGAAAGAGTAAGTTTCCAAGTAGTGATAGTGTAATTACAAAATAATGCTTGTAAGCAGTAGCATTCATAGCTTTATGGAACTGCTGCTCCAACTGAAATTAAGGATGGCTCTTGAGTAAATAATTGGAATGGATTAAATGAATAAGCTAAATTATTTCTCTTTATTTCTGTATTAGGAGAAAAAAGAGAGGAAAGTTAAACCAAGCAAAGTTGAAAACATCTGAAAGGATCTAGTCAACAAGGAAATCACTGACAGCTATTAAATACTCAGTTGAAACTGTGATGAATTGCACATATAGTTTTCTTTTTCTGAATTGAAAAGGGAAGATGATAGTCCTTCTATCAAAATAAAACAACAAAAATATGCAGGGTATGATTTAGATAAATTCTCTGCAAGGTCTCTTCCAGATTTTTTTCCTTTCTTTTCAACTTATTTGCTGGACAGGTAAAATAAAGATTGAAAATGAACAATTCACTACTGAAGCCAAAGTGTAGAGAAAAGGTCATTGTGCCAAATCACCAACATCAGGCAATAAGCAAAGTTCTTCTCAGTGTGAAAAAAGGTCTCTTCTACTCCAAAATTAAAGTCCATAAGG
Organism: Galbula dea; assembly: GCA_013399015.1. NCBI lineage: Eukaryota > Metazoa > Chordata > Aves > Piciformes > Galbulidae > Galbula > Galbula dea. The sequence continues at coordinate 985,347 of VWZX01006416.1, forward strand.
TAAAATATCAAATGCTAGAAAGTGACTGAAAGGAAAACTCAACATTTCCTCCTCCCTTTCTCTTGATAGTACATACTAAGCATTAAGCTTATGTTGCTATCAGTTACCTAAAGGAAGTACTTCAGAGCTGTAAGCATATGAGCATGTACATTTTAGTAGTTTAGTAATTAAGCTGGCATTATAATGCATGTCAACAATCACAGCAGGCTTCAATGGAGAGCCTTATCACAACAGATATTGAAAGAACACTAGGGTGGACATTGCAGATTAACAGTACTGGCATTAGTAAATGGACATTGTGGGCTCAGGTAGGAAAACATAGTTTATTAATTAGAGTAATGATAATGCTGTTAGCTCACTATGGTAGCTAATTGTAGGTGCCAGATAATGTTGATCCTTTTAAGGATCTGCTGCTGTTTTCTATCACAACTGTGCTGTACAAAAGTAAATATTAAAACTGAGAAAGCAGATCTTTAAAACAGATTGCATAACTCTGAAGCAGAGTTTAACAAAACTATTCTAAACAATAGTATAAGATATTCATAAAATAGCATAACTGTTCCCAAAAGGGCTGTCTATCTCTAAACCTAAGTCTTACTCAAAAACAAACTAGCCACTAGACATAGAGGAAATAGGACATGGACAGATTAATATTCAAAGGAAAATGTTTTGTCTCGGTTGCTGTGCTAATCACAGAATCACAGAAGAGTGGAGAGTGGAGGGCATCTCTGGAGATCATCCAGTCTGAACTCACACTCAAAGCACACAGCTAGAGCAGGCTCTCCAGGCCCGTGTGTAGTCAGGCTTCGTTTATCTCCAAGGTTGGATACCCTACAACCTTGCTGGGAAATCTGTTCCAATGGTCAATCCTCCTTACAATGAAAAAAATAAAAAAAAGATTTTCCCTATGTTTGAACACTTTCTTGTGTTTCAATTTGTGACCATGAACATATGATGAAAATTGGATTCTTCAGGCTTGTCCTCAAACCAACAACTTTCTGGGGCTTACACTCTTACTATACATTCTTAACAATTCTCTCTGCAAACTTAGGAAGAACCTTTTACTTTCTAGCCCATCTGAAGCTCTGTTTTGGTTTAAATGGAGCTGTATCAAGCCATCCTTCTGTTAGTTTACAAGAAACAAATGAGAGAGGATTCAGTTATTTGATTATTGAAAAGAAAAACAGATTTCTGAGAAAAGATAGCATATGAATTCATAAGCACATTAAAAAGATAACTTATGCATGTATGGGCACCAAGATCCCTTGGCACAATAGACAATAGTGTTCCAAACAAGTTTTTGTTGTCTGCTTTGTCAATCATCTGCATGGTGAAGAGTTCCTAAGTGCTCATTGACTTGGTAGCAGCTTCAAAAAAGTCTATTTGGTCAACAATTCATGTTCCTGTAGATTTACATAATAAAACATAAAAGCTTCCTAGGAAACACTAGACTCTTATTAGGTCAACCATGATGTAATTGTGCCACATGGGATTCATTTAACTTTAAACTGTCCTGAATTCCTTTTTGAATGTGAATAGATTTATGCATTCATCTATTTTGAATTTTTCCTGAACCAATTTATGAGAGAAAGGAGGTAAGAAGTTAAAGCAAGACAAAATGTGAAATTACTTTCCTTTTTCATTATAACAATTCTCATAAAGCAGTGGATGTTTACAGGTGTGCAAGGACTAGGACTGATGTTCATATGGCAGAGGATATCAAAAAGAAATGCTTTAAAAGACTGAAAAGGATTATGATACTTGCAGATTAATAGGAATAAAAAAGATGAATTGCACTCAAACTTTCTCTGTGCAACAGCATGTTAAGTGCAAATGACACAAGAAAGTAAAAGAGATTCATGCTCTTTAGAGTGGGTAGTTGTCAGTGTTCAAGCCCACCCAGACAGTAACAAAGCACCACGCAACCACCCACTCACTCCTACACCCTCTGGTGGGACTGAGAGGGCACAACAAAAGACCTGAGGGTCGAGAAAAGGAGTAATGGTGACTTGGGAAGACAAATACCATGAATCTAAATGTCCTCCCTTCCCTCTGCTTCCCCCAGCTTTACACTCAGTGCATGGTGTCATATGATACAGACTATCCCTTTGGTCAGTTGGGGTCAACTGTCCCAGCTGTGTTCCCTCCCAGCTTCTTGTGCACCCCCAGACTACTTGCTGGTGAGGTGGTGTGAGGAACAGAAAAGGCTTTGAATCTGCATAAGCACTGCTTGGCCACCTAGAAGTAAGAAGGATAAAGTGACAAAAAGAGTAGCAATAAAGGTTAAGGAGATGGAGAAAAGAGGAAACATTGGTGGCAGGGGGAATGGAAAAAGGAAAATTCTCTGTTTTCATTACTGAAATGTAATAGGCTAGGGGAGAATACTATTGGTTTAGCTAGTTGAAAGGAGAAAAAGAAAGCCCTAAGATCACAGATTGGAGGGAACAATCCATTGTTGTCTGGGGAATACAGTACATGTTCTTTTTATTTTTTTTTCTTTTTTATCTTTTCTTTCAGTCCTGTGATCCTAGATCATTCAGAGCTTTGTAAGTTTAGCCTTTTTTATGAGCAGTTGACTGTAGTGGAAATCCAAGGATCATCCCAAATCGCTTTAGGCAATTTCAACCTGAGGTTAAAACATGCAGTTCTGAAACACTCAGGTGTGGGACAGAAGAAACCACTGTGCCGTAAGGGCATCACTCCAGAGACACAGCCTCAATGTTACTTGGATAAATAGTTCTGGTTTTCTGGACATGTGCAGTGTCAGCCATTTCAATATGCATCTGGCTTTATGGATGGTTAGGTGCTTGACTATGCAAAAATCTCAGATATAAGGATGACATTCACATAGGTAGCTAAAGGTAGGAACAGAGTGGGGTTTTGTGCAGGTAAATGGATGTTGGTTTTCAGACATGTTACTTATGGGAGGTGTGGGACTCCAAGCAAAACTACTTGAAATATCCCAGGTTTGGGAAATAGATTTAGACTGATACCCTAAAAAGAACCCAAGTTCACTTCTTAAGAAAAAAGAATGCAAAATACCCCACCTTGGTTACATACCCAATGAAGTAGTAATTCTTTGTACTGCTAAGAGAAAAACACATCCCTGATCAAGTCTAGAGTTAGCAATGGTATCTTGAATTCTGTCCAATAATCTAAAGATTGATATCCAGTTTTTAAGGTAAATTAAACCCTCTTGCATTTTCCCAGTGATGAGAATGTTTTTGTGCACTTTCACATTTATAGTTTTCCTCCTCTTCAAAGATAACAAAAGGAAAGTGTCAGGGAAGGACAAATATAGAGCAGACATCAGATTTGCATGGGAAATACTGCAATGGAAGGAAAGTAGAGTTGACTTTTGTTTGATGCAGCTGCTGTGTTATTCAAGGACATCACCCTCTGGCTGCACTGTCATCAGATACCTTTGAAAGATCCCCAAGGTGAATGGCAAAGTGGGTCAAGAATGACCCAGCTCGATTCCCACTTTATTGTTTTTCATTGTAATCTGATTATCTGGTGCTACCATGTGTCAAAGTGACATTGTTTGACAATTGCATCAAATTCACAGCAGCACAGGAGTGTGTAAGGAAAAATATGTGCTTCTTTCAATCCTTTCAACCTGCCTTGGGGATTACATGGACTTTTTTGTTTTAATTTCCCTCTTTCTCTACCAGTGCAAATAACTAATATCTTGAATAGCTCTAGTTACATTGTGGAACACAAGTCTTGTCAAGCAACTGGCTAACTGGTACAGTCAGAGCCTGAAATCAGGAATTTGCAAGTCTGTAATGACTGCAAAAATCTAGACTTCATTTTTATGTTTAACTACTTCATTTCCAGTGGATCTAGAATCTCCTGGAAGAGTGGGGGTATATGGATTATCTGTTGATTAAAGACAGCTTCGAAATGAGTTATTATGTTGTAGGAAGACTATGCAATTTTGTCTGTATTTTGATGACTGACCAATAATTTATAAAACCTCTTCATATGGCAATTCATTTCAGGTTCTTTGCAAGGGTCAGATTCCTCCTTTCTTTCAGTGCAGGACAGTAGAGGGAACAAAGTTAAGGAAGAGGTGCTATGTTAAGAGAACAGTCAGAAGCTGCTGCAGGCACAGGCCCAGAAATCCAACACAGAACATAAATTATTTACCTGCAGCCACATAATCAGGGTCATGCTGGAAGAGGCACCCAACAAACAGCAAGGTGCTATGAGAGGTACTGTCAACATTTCTGTTAATAGACTGCATCTCAATTTGTGCCCCAGCATGTGTGTTGGCTATGGTACTGCTGGAGGTGATGGCTCTCGGATGAGATGGAAAATGAGGTTCTGACTACATGTGGTCACTAATGATCCCATGCCAGCTTCTGTAAGAGCAGGAGATAACCCAGGTGTCTTGGAACAGCTCTGGTTCAGATAATTGCATTTTGCTGATCTAAATTTTAGCTGTGATTTCAATTAGATAATGATATTCTTAACTCGCTGCACTAACCTGTTGTGTAGGTTCACTGTTTATGCCTAAGGTGCTGCCATTTCAGGGACAAATGAGTCTTTATGTTTGAGATCAAAGTTCTTAATGTGAGAACTGTCCCTTTCTATGGACTCATTTATTAATATTTTGAAGAGTGAGATGGGAAGGACAGTGGGTCACCAATGAAAAATGAAAAGGGGAAAAATTCAGTAAAGTAGGATTGACTTCTTTTCCAAAAAGTTAATAAAATATGACATGAATTAAGAATCACTGTCTGCCCATGAAAATCAGAATGTGTGTGATTGAGGAAAAAAGGGGCTTTTAAGCCTCCACATAATATTTAAACCTCCACATAAAATTCTAACTTAAATCATTTAAACCCTGGGCACACAATGTGGTAACAATTTGGAAAAAAATAAAATAATAAAATTATTAAATAGGGCATTTGCCTTCCTTGCAAATGCATGACTGAATCCTAAATGCAATTTTTTCCAATCCTAGAAGTGGCCAGAAAGGCTGCATCATGGCATATTGTATTAAACTTTTAATCAGCACATGTGAACGGTATGGTAGCGTTTGCTTGAAGTTCATGCTGAGAGGTGAGAGCTCTGCTCACATATACAACTCCTTAGCTGTCTCTTAAATTGCTGTCTTAATTTGGAAAAAAACAGATAATAACAGGTCTGTCAAAAAAACCAAACCCCTAAGGTACATAAGAGACAAAAATAAATCTAGATGCCATAGTACTGCCAAGGGAGACCAAAAGACATCAGCAGTAAATTAGATTGAGCAGAAGATTGCAGTGTGATGTTACAGAAAACATGATTGAGAGCTGTGTGTACAGAGGTGTCATGTCCTTGATCAGGTTTCTTTGGGTTGCTCTGGGTAGTACTTTGCATCTGAAACACTGTGTGTAGACTGCTCCTGTCAATAACTAATGAGGGAACCAAACAACAACCAGAAAATCCTTAATCAAGTTGGCAGCTGTTCATGGAAGGGGCTGGAAACTGTTCATGATTAAGAGGCTGAAATGATTGAATAATGAGTAGTAATTAAAAGGCTAATTTATGACTAAACATTTAATTTTGATGATGGAGGTCAATGAGAGTTTCATCTTTAACTGTGAAGAAAGATGTATCAGCCCTCAGGAGAAGGATATTTACCATTATGCTTGTCAGGTATTATTTTGACATTTATGAACTATCAGCAAAAAAAAAGGACATTTTTATATGAGAGCTGTAGCTGGAAGAAAAGAAAGAGGACATTTGTTCAAAAGAAGATCTTCCCAATGATATTTCCTAGAGAAATACATGGAAACCCACGTGGTCAAGCATCTGGGTAAACTGCATCTGTCAGGGCACTGAGAACAGATGACAAAGGTGAAACCTACAGTGACTAGGTGTTCAAACATAACTGGATCTCCTCCACAATTATTTTATATGAGTTTATGTGATTGATTCAGTGTTGAAGTTGTTTGTTGACCTGGAAACAACAAAATACCATTGTCATCTTTTTGTTCTTTAAAGCAGCTGGAGTAAGTTTGGAAATTACAGTGACTCTTATTACAGAATCATTAGTTTTCTTCCAGACTTAGTAATTGATGGCAGTTTCAGCAAGGTGTTTTTTCTTAAAAATATACTTTTATATTCCTAAAAAAATATTGAAATAGTTATTTTTACTTACTGCTATTCACATAATATGCATCCTATCTGTCTTTAGACCTTTACAGTATAGCCACTCCATCTGAGCTGGTAACCTGGGATGGTTTTATGGTCAGTGAAGAGAGGGCAAATACAGAGCATGATGCATCTGATGATCTGCAGGGTTGGGGTTTTTTTCATAAAATGAGAAGAATAAAATGCTAGAGTTATTATTCTTCTGTACTGATTATAAATTCCCATTAACCAGCTTACATGTGTGTGAGATGAAGTGAAATCCACCCTTCAGACCTCCAAATACATTAGTTCATATGACTAAGGCAAATATACATTTTTCCTTGGAGATTTCCTAAATTACAGTGAACAAGATCCTAAGAAACCCTAAATGGACTTACTCTGGGCATGAATTGGAACTTTATGACCTCTGGGGAACTCTCCCAACCCACATGGTTCTGTGAAATAAATCACACTACCTGGAGGGAACAGTTCTGAGAAGACATTCAGCATGTTAGCACAGCAATGTTTTCATAATTCAGTAAAACCAATACAAAGGAAATATTTGATGGCTTCTCTTGTCATTACTTTCTTCAGTTTCATCTATGGAAAACATGAGACTCTGTTTATATGTTAGGCACATGCTGTTTCTTTCCTCTGGAAGATAAAATTCAGTCCTCTCTACTTTCATGCAAAATTTCATGCTTTCTTACCTATCAAATTTATTTTCTCATAAAACAATGCTTAAGAACCTTATTAGTCATATGTTTCAAGGTGATCACAATTTAAGAGACTTTGTTGAACCATATCCTTGGTTTGGCAAACAGCTGAGCTTATTATTAAAATGATTTATTGATAAAATTTGAAAAGGATAGTTAGTTAGTCAGGAGTCAGAAAATAGGCTTCAAATTTCACCAAGATCAAAAGGTTGTATTTAGAAAATAGAAATCCAAGTTCCTGTTCAAAATATTGTTTAACAACAATGCTCTGTTCAACAGACCCTGAACTCATTTTAGTGGTTCATAGAGTTTGTCTATTTAAATGCACAATAAATCATACATTACTGAAAAGCAGGCATTTAGTTCTGGGAAATATAGTAAACAAATCACATGAGTGATTTTCAGTTTTAAGAAGCAGGGAAACCAACTGGGCTACATTTTTGTAACCAGTTGGGCTACAATTTGATGATATTAATTTTATCTCCACAACCATTTACTTCACTTTCTTTCTAACACACATTTCAGCACAGAAATTTGTTTTTACACAAAAAGGATTTTTTGACCTTTCTTATAAAAGTACATGCAGCTTTCAGCTGGAGATCAGTGTCACATCAGGATAAGTATTGTCCAGCTCATGTAACAAAAACACCACAATCTCTAAGATTTTTCATCCAAACAAACCTTCAGGCTTAAAACCCACAAAGTCTCATTTCTGGTATGCATAAGTATTTTTGGAGTGAACATTTTTGCATGACAAAAGAGTGCAAGACTATGGCAGACAAAGAAGCTATGGTTGTATATGTTTTGTAATCTATGCATTTAGCAAGTAAAGTTGACTGCTGCAGCTGTTGATTATTTCTTTCCTTATTATGCAGAAATATAAACTTTTCTTTGGACCAAGCATTTATGCTTATTTTATTTTTCAAGTTGTGTGTGAGCTAATGGTATGCTAATCAGGGTAATGATTTTAAAAAGACACTTTAGTAATCCTTTAAATGTTTATTCATATTAATTGAGCTAAGGAAAAGCACACTATTATTTGTCATTACAGGTAGAAGACATGCTTACTGCTGTCCCTACTCTGTTTCAGATTTTTAAAGAATCTGTCATGTAATAAGCCTAGCATCAAAGCTGTGAAAATTAATACAAGTAATTATTTCTTTTTTTTTTTTTAATTGTTAAGTAAACTTGACTTTTTCCTTTTCAAGTGAATATGTATCAGTGATAGGGAAATGTAAATGTCTCTTACTGTCTGATTCAAAACAATGATAATATCCAAACCCCAATAAATCTCCATAAAGATTTATCTTTTTGTTCATGCAGGCTTTTATTTTTTCCCCAAGAAAACTTGATAATCATGATTAAGACACTTTTGAAGTTATTGTTATGACTATACTAGAGGTAGAACTGCTCAAACAACCTTAAAGTCCCATGTGAATTGTTGAAATCAGTAGGAATCTTCCCATTAAATTTGATAACTGCAGTCTACATTTCAAGGTGAACAAGTGTTCAGTCTTTTGCAACTTTAATTCAAGATGTTTTGGGAAAGATGGAGAGTGGGTTTGAAAATTACTTCATGGCTTTTATCCTTACTGATGTGAGCAGCTACATGAAGATTATTGGAATTCCTAATGTTGCCATGGAGTCAAACAGTTTCAGGAAATATTAGTTGAGCATCTCTGCTTCATGGTCACAGACCTCAGAAGTGAGATGGGATGTCAGAATGATGTCTGCTATGTTCAGATTTCTTCTGTATGAAGGGGAAAATACACTTTTTTTTTTTTCCCTCTATGTAACTAATGAGAAATGAAAATCTCCTTTACATTTTTCTGGCTTCTGTAGGTCTTTTTTCCAGTTCCCTTGTTATAAAAAGCAAATAAATACTTCCTAGTATGTACTTAGAGTTCATATGATTGTTGGCTCCATTATAAAGCATTTCACTGAAATTCATTGGACTGAATTTTTATGACACTGCATAGCTAGCTTTTAAGGAACATGGCAATGAAATTTCATGGCTTCAGAAAATGCAGTCCTATCATTCCAGACTGGTAAATTGATAGGTCAATAAGCTTCTGTGCCAAGGAAGTGATTAGCTCTTTTGATATACTTATGTGTTGTTTCTTATTGCACTTAGAGGCCACAAGAAGAGCAGTAAAATAAAATTAATAAATAAATTTTAAAAAAACCCCACCCAAACAAACAAAAAACCACCACAAACCAAAACAAAAAACCCAAAAGAGAACCACAGAGGACAAAGTCTTGTATGAAGGGGGCACGTTTCTGGTTTTGGCCAACAACCACCATTACATCTACACATGATATGGAGCTGCAAATATCAAGCAGCTAGAATAATTTTCAGGGTCAATAGTAGAACAGATAATAGTTCTCAAACCATTACAACATTGTTGCCATACATGAGGTGTTATGAGACCCTGTAGCAGCTTCCTCAATGAAAACTGGTTTAAATTTCAGTGCTGTGTTTTGTTTGTTTAACTGAACTCCTGTGAATAGTACTAAATATGTGATCATGTGATTAAAAAAAAAGACCATTTGGAGCAGTGACTGGAAGCATCAGAGCTTATCTGTGGAAGTGAAAATGAGCTGAAAGAGCCATGCATGGGACTTGGCAGGGCTGACTGTAGCATGGCTCTAACTTGCAGAGTTCCTCTCTGAGGTTTTTATGCTGTTTGCTTTGACTGTAATATAAGAACAGCTCCTACAGAAAAAAACTAACAAATTCCTACAGAGTCTTCTCTCTCTTTTAGGATACAAACTTTGTTGAATTAGGACTCCTTGTTTACATTTATATTGCTTTTCAGACTTTTGTTCTAATGCTTCATCCACACATCCCTTTGCTTCAATCACTTCACAGAACAGAAGCAGTGAAAAACATGTGGGTTTCACAGCACAAAATGAGAGTCCTTTGGCTCTCTGGGAAACTGCTTCCACTAAAAGTGTTTATTTTCATGTTCTCATACTTCACTGAGTGTTATATGCTTGCACTATATCACCCTATAATTAAACTTTGTTTGCAAAATATTAAGAAAAATCACTTAACAACTCTTCAACTATGGAAAAATATTTGGAGGAGGTGAAGACTTTTCACATGATGAACTAATTCTTTTTCAGGGAGCCTAGAGGATAAGACACCCAAATTCTTCCTGATGGTCAGAAGCTCTAGAAGTAAAATAAAAACTGTTGCTGGTGGGAATCTCAGGTGACATACACAATAAATTGATATGACCTGGCTTTATACTTTGCACTAGGAGCTCCTCTGTGGTTGGATTCACTTTCTCTACTGCACTAAAAGCTTTTCAGCATCTACAGACACTACTGCAACATCAGTCATTCTTCACAGAGAAACAATCTGTATTAATGAATGCAGTCATAGCTAATAACACAGACAAAGGGACAAAGTGGGTGGATAGTTTACAATTCATTTACTCTCACAGATTCACTAAAGTATATTTTACTAAATAATTCATATTAAAATATCAAGAAGGAAAGAAGAAGAGGGGGAGGAACATAACACATTAAGGTCTCATAAACAAACGTTAACAATCACAGTGCTAATTATCCATACAATCACTGCAATTCTCAACAGGCTGATTTAGTTCAAGTGGAGTAGAAATAGATTAGTTCTCAAACTGCATCTGATTTGCTTTGCTTCTCAGAAGTGTGGCCCTTTGATCAGCAGAAATAAAATGGATGTATCTATCTACAATACATGGTTTTGTCAATTCAGAAAAACACCAAGCTCTCCAAAGTAAAGATGTGCTGTTCTTAAGATTTCTTTTACAACTGAATTAGACACATGCTCAAAGAAAGGTGTCCTAATCATCTACATGGGTTACCACATATCTGTTTACCTGTTGCTACAGTCTGGCATATGATGTTAGCCCCTGACAAATGGGAACTCATTCAGTTTGGTCCAGTCTGCGATGCAAAACATTTGATAGACATGTTACATCTCATCTGAGGTAGTGATATGTGAGAATTTGATAAGTCTTTTTGCTTGGTTTACAGGTTATGTCTGCTCTGTAGATGATCTGCAGTGATGAGATAAGCCTATTCTTTACAAAATCTCATCTTTATTCATCCAGAGATTGAAAGACATGTAATGAATGAAGGAAAGACAAGCAGAAGGAGAAATTACCATCTAAAAAGCTGATTTCTGTTCCTAACTGAAGCAAGTTTTCCATGGTTTACTATAAAAATTTTTAAACCAGTCAAAGTTTGTTATTACAAGAAGAATTTTCCTTTCCAGGCACCCAATTTGATATTGTAAGTCAATGTTGATGGTGTACCCACAGCTGCACCTAGAAATGTTGGAATAGTTCTCTGAACAGGAGTCATACTGCAAAAAAAGCTATATTTGCTGAAAAAATAAATATGGAAATGTCTTTTGGAATCCCAAGAAGTTTGATATGTTTGATCATTTTTCAATAAAAATCTCCAGGCTTTAATGTTCTTCTGCAAAAAGAGAGGGATAAAAGCACCTCATTGACCACACAATAAGAATAGTTAGAGCCTGCAGCATAATAATTTCTAGAGCTTTGAAAAGGGAGAACATAAAGGCAGCCAACATGAGCTAAGCAATGAATATTTTCTGAGTGGAGCACACTGAAGAGGCTGTGAAGGAAATTTACCCCCATGTTAGAAAAAAATGAAGTCTTGCATAATCTCTGTGTTCTTTTATTTTGGATATGGAAACTAGCCGGATTCCTCAGGGCTAAGGAAGCCAGAGCTGATAGCATGTGAGATTTTTTTCTTTGAGAAAAGGGTCACAGTGTGACAAACACTATACAAATTATCTGTATATTATCTGATGACTAATTGTTAGAGATTAGGATAATATCCTGCAGAGTTTCTGATGGGAGAACTACTTCCAGACTTATGACTAGCAGAAGCTGACCTTCTGATTTCACTTCATGCTCACTATCCCGATCTCAGCTGGAAGAAAGTGAGAATAAATGATGGGTATTATGCATTCAAACAAAGGATTTCAAGGTTTGCCATGCAGGGATGCCTCACTGTTAACTAGCCTCCATGCTCATTGCTCTAGAGTATTTGGCATAGCCAAATATCAGTGCTGTTTGGATAACCACAACTCAAATGGTAAAACCTTATAGACATGTCTAAAGCAAACAAAACACCACCAATCTCTCTGGTGTGAAAACAAACATCCCTAAATCTGCCTGGATCTATTCAGGTGGAAAAGCCATGATTTTACTTGCAATACACAAATCACAGAGAAACCAACTAAAATGGCACGAACCTAAGATGCGAGTTGCAAACAAAGAGCATTTACCAAAGATTAAGTTATCATTAAAATGAACTTTACATATAAAAGGAATATGAATAGAATTTCTTTGGAAAGTTCCATTTGGATGGGAAAGTTCCTAGATTCATAGAATGCCCTGGGTTGGAAGGGGCCTTAAAAGGCTCCAATCCTCATGCCATGTTACCCACTAGATCAGGTTGCCCAGGGCTACATCCAAACTGGCCTTGAACACAGCCAGGGATGAGGCATCCACAACCCTTCTGGGCAACCTGTTCCAGTGCCTTGCCACCCTCTAAGTAAAGATTTTTTTTCCTAAGATCTAATCTGAATCTTCCCTCCTTCAATTTGAAGCCATTCTCCCTTCTCCTATAGCTTTCTACCTAGGTAAAGAGTCTCTCCCCCACCTTTTATAGACCCCCTTTAGGTATTGGAAGTCCACTATAAGGTGTCCCTAAAGCCTTCTTTTCTCCAGGCTGAACAACCCCAAGTCTCTCAGCCTGTCCTCATAGAGGAGGTGCTTCAGTTAGATTAGTCTTCTAGAGATGCCACAGGCTTTATTCTTCATGACTTTAGCTGTTGTGCACACCTCCATTTTATTTTATTTTTCTCAGTAGTCCTTGAAAAAATAGAAATAATTCCAGCAAGTTATTCTAAACTATAAATAACTGTCCCTCAAAACAAGAAGAGATTATTGTTCTGAAATTCAAATTGCAGGTTATAGCTAGTCTTAAAGAAGACTGATTATTTCTATTAAACACACTATTAGTTTCTAAGATTTAAATTTGTTTACATGATGCTGTTGACTCCCTAAGGTAAAAATGCTGTTAATATTTAATTTGCAATTACATGAAAAGAGGTTATATATGTGCATAAATGGAAAGCAATACATTTAACTGGTCATTTCTCTGGATCAATATACAGTATGAACATGCAACTGAAAATATCTTCCAAAAATTAGGATTGCATCAAGAGTAAAAATGGTGTGTTGGGAGTAAATACAACTCTGGGGAAAACTGTACTGATCAAGACAGGTATCACTCTTCTAAACTATCTTAACCTATTTTCAGGATAAATTTTCTCATACTTCCAGAATTTTCACAGTTGTCACATTAAAAATCACCATGGATTAAACATGAATGAAAACAGATCAATTCAATAGATTTAATTTAAAAAAACGTGGCTTTTAAATGCATTTTTGACAACTTGTGGAGGGTCAAGGCTGTGCCAACCACCAAGCCCCTGACAGACACTCCCTGTTACTCCCTTTCCCCCCCTCCACAGGAAGGGAAGGGGATAAGAGAGAGAGAGAGAGACTTGTGGATTGGAAAAGAAAACTCAAAACTGCTTTAATGATAATAATAATGATAAATGAAATATATATGAATATGTATAAAACCAATACTGAACCCAACCCCCCCCCTTGATGGTAACTATGTCACCATCACCACTGATATGGCAGCAGTAGGCCTCAGCAGCCAACGGGAACCAGGCTCAGGGGCTGGATCCTGCTACTGGATGCAGGAACTTATGGATCAGGATCGAGGGCAGAACAGACAGATTTGTCCTCAGATGCCAACTACTAAAGTGCAGTAGAAGAAGCAGAAGAAGAAAAAGAAGCAGAAGCACAAGAAGAAGAAGAAAGGGGGAACTGACCGTCAGTTTATATTGAATATGACATCTATGGAATGGATAATTCTTCTGTGTATCATTCTAAACACTTCAATCAGGTCTTCTAGATCTTATTTTCAAATGTAGTCAACTGACTAAAGATTAAATTTCTTCACTGCACTACTTTGGTTCTTTGGAATCTGAGACACCTAGTTCTTGGAGACAGATAGTCCTTATAGTGAGACAGCCAGAAAATAAGTCTTTGAGTGATGAGGCTGTGTATATAGCATTATATTTCTCCATGTATCCACTGAATTTAATTTCATAAAGTTCCATTTCAGTTAAATAAAGCAATATAAAAACATGACAAATAATGAAGTTCCTGTCTTGGAAATCTGCTATATTTAGTCACTGTAAGATGTCTTTTTCATCATGCTTTTCAAATGTAAGAAATCTTGTACTATAAAATTGTTTTTTACTTGTTTGGAATTAGGCTTTTGTTTTTGTAAGCTTTCATGGGTATACAAAATGTCTTCGTGAATTAACAGTTTTTGAATAAACAGTTTACAAGCTTTCCAAGTATCAAACTGAATTTTCCTGGACATTAAATAAGGTTTTCTTCTGGATAGAAACCAACTTAAATATCCATAATAAATGCAAATCATTTACCCTGGCAGTTTATGAATCATTAAAATTTCCTAAACAATTCCTAATAACCTTGCTGTTCTCCTTTCCAAATTGTAATAAGGAAGGAATTAGATTATACACTTTAAAGCAACTGGCTGTGGAACCTTATTGACTGCTGCCCATCTTCTGAAATAAGCTGTACAAAAAGAAGAGCTGATCCAACAAGTTGGCAATGCACAGCTGCACATTCAGATGATGATTCTTCATAGTTTGTTTCAAAAAGTTGCCTTTTCTCAACTTGTGTAAAAACAAAGCCAAACGTTACACCTGAAACCTAAACACTGAAGTCTTGTTGCAGCCTAGCAAAGTCACTTGTTTCCCATGTTGCCTAAATTCTCTACAGTGCTAATGAAGAAGATAATGTACTTAAGGATAGGATCCATAGAAGCTAACTTGCTGCTTCATGGATGTCCTCTACTTTTTGCATTAGAGCTAAGATATAATACAAATATGGCATTTTGGGCTCTGTCCTTTCTTTGGTATTCCTTCTTCAACTAAGTGTGCCTCTACTTTGGGCACTTAACTTTCCCCTTTCAAAATCTAGAGAAACAATGTGCTCTGCTAATAATGACTTCTCATCCTTTTAGGCAATGTAGACCAGCATGTAAACCTGTAATTTCAATTTATATCAGTATTGTCAAATATAATTGTGTGGCTTTAGGGAAAACAGTTTTCTGAAGCCTGACCCTTTCATTCTGGGAGATAGAGATAACTGTAGGGTTGGGTTGGGTTGAAAGTTCTGTTTTCCATTTCTAGCACCATTGCTAACCTGTAGGATTAACCAGGGCAGGGAACTTTGCTTTAAATTTCTCTCTTTTCCAGTATGGTAAAACCAATGTTGCATCCTAGAACGTTCTTTTTTACTGGTAAAATGTACTAAGACTAAGACTTGACATATATTTCAGTTCTAAAATGTTGTTTTATTAAACCCTTTCTCTAAGAAACAAATACAAACAAAATATAAAATATTTACCTTGAGGTGACAGATTGTATGTAGAGATCAGAGTCCCATTTATATCGCTAAACTACTGGGCAGAAAGACACATATCCTGAGAAAGTATGTGTTTGAGAGAGAGAGAGAGAGAGAAAAAAGAGAGAGAGAGTGATTCAAGCTTCATTCAGTGAGGCTTAGAATGTTAATTTCTTCTTCCTAGAGGTTTTTTGTTGGGCAAATAATTAAATCATATGACTTTACATTAAAGAAATTAGTTTTCTCAGAGATTAAATCCTGCCCTGAGTGGAAACTTTTTTGAGAGTTAATATCATTGCTTGCCCAGTTATTCCTAAATTCAGTAGTCAAGGTCTGTCAGTGATATCTTCCTATCCTGCTTTTCAGTCTGGATAATTGCACACTCCTCCTGAGGAATCCCCTAGCCAGTATCTCTCTATGGCTGTATTTTGTATTTCAGTGCTCAGAACACCTAAGATGCAGTTTTATACATTTGAGAGCTGGCTTTCAAAGAATATCCTGGGGGATAAGGTAATATTGAATAACAGACATAGAACTAGGTGTAGAAGCACAGCTTTGTTATGTTACTATCTTCACTACAGAGGACTCACTCCCACAACAGCTTTGTCATTCTGAAACTGTCCTGGAAAGTCTTTATTTAAGTATTACTTTTAACTGGATGTGGATATATTGTTATCCATTTCTAAATAAAAATAAAATATGGAATGTCAACCTAACTCATTCAGGGCTAGAAATTTCTTGTTTAGAAATGTTTTCTATCTTATACTGATCTTTCTACTATTTCATCAAGCTTGGTTTGTTGTTTGTTGTTTAAGTAAGGAAACATTTATATGTATAGGATGTATAACCATACTGAGTGTGTAAGATTACTTTCTGTGGCATGTATTTCATTCTTTGTGAGCATATAATGTACGTTAGTTTTACCAGGAACTTTGAATGAGACATGAACATGGAAGTTTTAACAAGTTAAAATGGAAAAAAATACTTTTAAGCTAATCAACTAATTGCATCCTTTTCTAGCTTTATTTCTCTGAACAGAATCTCCTGTTCTGGAAATCTTTCCTTCAGGGTTGGATGTCCCAGGGGCAGTCGTAGGTAGAAGATGACTTGATAATGAAACATTCTTGAGGTCTGGGGTGAAGTGAAGACACTTGATAGATGAGTATAAGCCTCCAGTTTAACCCACAGAAGATGTATTTTCATACAGAAGAGAGAGTTGTGGTTATGGAGACAGTCCTCATTGTGCCACTGCAAAAGAAAACCTGGCTGAGTAGGAAAAACAGTGCCCTTAAATTTGCCTAGAAAATGGAGAGAGCTAACAAAATCTCTTCTCCTTTCCAGGACATATGTTGTTTTCTTTCCACAGTAGCTGATCAGCTGGGCTTTGGGCCACAGCATTTCTTGTCTGTAAGATGCTGTTATTTGACATTGTAATGGTTTGACCCAGGCTTTTCCTGGTAACCTGTTTGTAACCAGGGAAGTGATCATGTTTACCCAGCATTCTATACGATTTTACGTAACTGGGGGTATAAAAACAGAGGGGGAGAGGCCTTCGTTCTCTTTTGCCTTCTGGTGGATCCAAGGACGCAGGTTCTCTGCTATCGGTCTCACCCGTCCGGAGGAGTTGTAGGCCTTGCAGGCCTTGTAGGCCTTGAGAGGCAGCGGTTGCTGGTGTCGGTCAGTGTGACTCTGCTATCTTAAGGAGAGTTGTAAGATTCTGTTTTTATTTGTTCTATCCTGGGTTTCGAGTGTACATACCTGTTTTAGTTTCCCTTTTCCCTTTTTTTCCCCTTTTTTCCCTTTTTCCTTCCCTTTTCCCTTTCCCTTGGGGGGTTCCCTTTACTGTGTACATAGTATTTTAATTCTATATAACTGCTATATATGTAAATAGAAATACTTTTGATATAATTCAGGTTGTTTCGGGCTCTTTAGTTTCTCTCATAGTTTCTTCTTAAACTCTGAGAGAGAAAGGGGCAGGGGGAAAGATTTCACTGTGAGTTTGGGCATTTGGCAGGGAGCCAGGTCCAAACCATCACAAATATGTTTTTAACATTGTTGATGGTTGGACTTGTTGATCTTACAGATCTTTCCCAACTATAATGATTCTATGAGTCTATGATTCTATGATTGGCATGACTTACTCCATGAAGAAGAAAGTATTTTCAGCATCTTGTGAGTGAACTTTTCTTTTTTTGGATTGCATCCAGTGGAAAGTGGAAGAGGGAAAAAGAGCTGAATAATTTATTAAGGCAATAGTACTTGGTTAGATTTTAATCATTATTATTGAAGGAGAGATCAATAAATCTGTGCTTTTACCCAGGATTTTGTTCTTTCCCTCAGGGAACCTGTCCTTCGTTCAAAAACTATTGTGTCATATGCTTTATGAGTTAAAATGGAGACATAATAAGAAATTACTTTTATTGCAGTCTACCTATGAAATAATGCTGAAACAGATCAATAGAACAATGAATAAAAAGTAAAGAACTATAAGGATGATTGATATCAGTTCACTCCTGTCTTTTCTTCTGATATATAGCTTAGGCTAGGAGAAGTGGTTCAGTGTGAAGGTGAGTATTTTCCCCAGCCTTTCTCTTCTCTTTTGACTCCCACTCCATCCTTACCCCCCTTTCTACATATCTCAAATGAAAGTCAAACTCCAAGCCATTTCCAAACTTTATTGTTTGTAAAAAGGAGGTTTTAGGGTGAAAAGCCTGATTAGTTAGACTTAGGTATTCTTATGCTAGTATCCAATTTCATCTCTGTCTTTGAATACTATTGAAAGAAATGCTTCTTAATTGTTAAGGTTAAACAAAAATGGAGTGTTGATTGCAAGATAAGATTAGTTCTGTAACCATTAATAAACAGAACAATGACTATTCCTTCTCCTCTACTCCACTTTTCCTTTTTTATCAAGGGAAATGATAGTGGCTGTGCTTTTCTTCTAGCTGCTATTTTTTTTTAGTTTGTTCAGAATTTCCAAACTGTCTTTCTCTGATTTCTCTTTCTGGGCAAAGCACTCATCAGTGATGTTTCTTCATGGGCAGGCCTCAAGATACTACCATAATACAAGCTATTAATAATAATTTAACCTTTTGGGGATCTGGATGTTTCTGGGGCAAAAGGTTTAGAATTGTAAGGCTCTTGATGAAGTCTACATTAATCTTCCTTTGACCTATTTTGTACAGGTCTTCTTTCTTCTCCCTCCCCCACTTTCTTGTTATAGAATTTTAGGCAAATATCCATTACTGTAGAAATCTGAAAATCCCACCAGAAAATTACAAGGTTGGAAAGATTGCAGGATGGAAATATGAAATGTTTTAAGGTGTTTATCTGGAATCCCAATACTTCTTTTAAGTGATGATTCTTTTCATCATTATTTTCCTTCTCATTATTGCTTGAAACCCTGTCATTGTTCTCAGATGATGAGCTTTCCACCAAATCACTGGATGGTATGTTAAGATCCACTATGAAGCACCCAGAACATAGAACTGCAGTAAGGCAGATAGGTTGTTTGGAGCATTACTGTCATAGCCCTTCAATAATTACCCATATGTTTGGAAAGGTTTTGAATGTGCCTGTCATTCCCATGCTAATTACAGGCTGTTACAAAGCTCATTTCTCATTACTGGGATCATGCCATGTTTATGGGGTTTGATGAGTTGTTTGTTCTGGGTTGATGCACTGCAGTTTTGTTGGAAGTTCTGCATTTGAATTGCAAATGGATTAAGGGGATGCAATCTTAAAATTTGTTTTCTTTATTTTTGTTTTAACCTACAGTGTGTTGCAGGTAATGTAATGGGAAAACACTTGACTTAAATTGATCTTAATAAGTAGAAGCATAACCCTTTATTTGGAAAGTTTAGTCTCTGAATGAAAGAAGAAGATTTCTCAGACTTATACAAGTTACTATTGTAGATGAATGGAAAATGTAATTCTTTAATTTCCCCATTCCTCACCTCCAGCCTTCCTCTCCCTCAAAGCTATGAGATCCCCATTGCCATCAGAACCAATTTCACCATTAATTCTCCTTAATGTTTAAGGGAATTGGAAACTCTGATCTCACTAAAATTACTTTGACTGGATCTTCATATCTTAGAAATAGTTTATGCCCTAAGACTATTGTAGTCTAATTTATCCTCAGAGAAGTGGAGCAGAATCACATTCTACAGGGGTGTGAGGAGATGTGTTTGTTTACTCCTTTATCTGGTAGAGGTTATATTCAAGTGTTGGGGTTTTTTTGTGCATCCATTACAGGGCTGAGAAACATGAAGGGTTGTAAAGATCATGAGAGATCAAGTATTCTGAGATAAAAAAGGCAGGAAATGGGTATGAAGGGTCATTACCCTTTTGCCTTTCACTGGTATCTGTGAGGAGAAAATGAGAGGAGCAGCACAAGAAATATGAAGTCAGAGCACAGTGCAATGCAGGAACTGAAGAGCTGATGAATATGAACTCTTCTCCAAGGACCTGAAGTTTCTAGAACAATCCAGAGAGTGCTGAATATATGAATTGCCATTCCTTTGTGTGTTTGTTGTGTTCTGGGGTGGGGGGGTGGGGGGATTGGTGTGATTTTGTTTGTTTGTTGGTCTGTGGGTTTGTTTTGGTTGGTTGGTTTTCATGTGGGTTTGTGGGGTTTTTTGGTGGGTTGCTTTTTTTTTCCACTTTTCAATTATCCACAAATGGGGAAAAAGTTACTTCTGGCTTTGTTTGTTTCTTTGTTCAGCCCTCTTTCTGTAGTGCCCTATATTTCAGTTTTACAAAGGAGTCAGGCACATGCTTCTTTGTATTCTGTAATGTAGCCTGGCTGGATATCTTATATGTTACCTATTATCAGTTCATATAAGAAGCTAACAAAGCAGTTGTGAGACTGATATACACTACTGTTCTCACACTTTCCTGACACATGGCTTTCCCACAGACAATTTAGGTCAGGTCACAAAGTTTTTCTGCTGCTTTAACAGTCCAAGTTTGTTAACTCAGAAATGAAACACAGGGATTGGTAAGGGCAAGCTCCAATCTCAGAGATTCATAAGGGCAAGAAAATGTTCATTTCACATTTTAGTTCTAGTCCTGACAGCCTGATTAAATTGTTACTAACTCAGAGGTTTGGTATTAGAGCAATGATGGTGTGCAATGAACAAAAAAAGAACACTAGAAGGAATATTGTGATCAGAGCATTAGCTTCATTGAAGAATATTAAGGCTTTATTAATTCAGAGGCTTTCCCAAACAGTGTCAGTTCTCTGTGCATCAACACTCTGACCACTTGCTCTTTTCCACCAGAAGTGCTGAGTGCAGTAGATCTGGTGCAGAGAATGAAAACTGCTGTCAGAAAACTGCCATTTCTTTGTGCACACATCTACATCTTCTTTATATTTTACTTACAGAAAAACAGTGTGGTGCCAGAAAAACAGACTATCAGTTGGGAACAAGCCAAGAGAATTAAACAGACATGTGGAATCCAGTAGCATTTTTTTCAGAACAGATCTACCCCTTTCATCTGTAGCAGATAGAAAATTATAGTCAATACTTTTAATGAACTGGGCTAGCTTAAATTAACATCCTAAAGAAGACACCTTTCTTCCTGAGTTCCCACAGGTCCTTTGAAAGAGATGCATGAGCACAGCAGCTTTCTACATGAGCATGTTTATACACTTGACAGGTATCAACGTTGCTGGAATTGAAACTTCTTTCACCTTCTGAAAAGGAAGATGGTGGAAACTACCTGAAGAATAATTTCCAGATGAGAAATATATGTTGCATTGCCTGCTGAA
Organism: Galbula dea; assembly: GCA_013399015.1. NCBI lineage: Eukaryota > Metazoa > Chordata > Aves > Piciformes > Galbulidae > Galbula > Galbula dea. The sequence continues at coordinate 1,006,511 of VWZX01006416.1, forward strand.
GTGGGGTAGACCTTCTTGTAAGGTTACAGCAAATTGCACAAGACTTGTACAGTGGTCTGAATTTCCCAAAGTGTCTTATTTTGTGTTGCACCATTGGAAGGAAAGAAAAAGACCAGAATATAGATTCATAGAATTTGTAGATTCATAGAATGGCCTGGTTTGGAAGGGACCTTAAAGATCACTTAGCTCCAACCCCCCTGCAATGGGCAGGGATGCCACCCCGTAGACCAGGTTGCCCAGGGCCACATCCAGCCTGACCTTGAACACAACCAGGGATGGGGCATCCGCAACCTCTCTGGGCAACCTGTTCCATTGCCTCACTACCCTCTGGGTAAAGAATTTCTTCCTAATATCCAATCTAAATCTTCCCCCTTCAGTTTGAAGCCATTCCCCCTTGTTCTACTGCTTTCTACTCAGGTAATGAGTCTTTCTCACCTGCTTCTATAGGCCCCCTTTAGGTATTAGAAGGCTGCTATAAGGTCCTTTTAGCAACTTATGTAGCAGTTCTAGCAAATTATGGTGTTTGGGGTTTTTTTGTGCAAAAGTTTTATAGGTATCAAGATGGACCTCAAGCTTCAAAACAAGTGCTACATCTTGGAAAGATAAAGGCCCATTCTTTCAACACAGGATATAATTTAAAATCCTTGTTTTGAACAGCAAGGCTTTTGTGTTTTCACATTTTACCAATATTTCTTTAAAGGGAGTATCAATTTTCTGAACACATTGCCAGATTGCAGTGGAGGGTGTTTTTAGGGCATCTATTCCTTTCTCCTTAATTTCTAATGGCATTGCATCAAAATCAGCTAATCAGGGACAAAAACCTGTTGTTCCTGATTTTCAGCTGAAGATTTGAAGTTCCAAAAGACAAAATGTTAAATCATAACAAAGCAGTCAGGAGCTGCAAAATTTTTCTTCAAGTCTCCTGTTCCTGGAGCAGAATCTCTGGAGTACCAGTCACTCAAATTCCCTAAACTGTGTATTAGAGATGTGAAATCCTCTGCAACAGAGCATGCTCATGGTACTCAAAATCCTAGACTAACACCAACTTACTCATGGTCCAGGTAAAATCTACAGTTATTTGATAGGGAAAAGTTGAAAAAAAATGAACAAGTCATAATTACTATTTTTCTTGAGCCATAATCTGAACAAGTTGTTAAACTTCATGGAAGAAGTACTGGGTGAAGTACTACATTCTCTTTTACTGAGGAACTCAAAACTAGATCACCTTAATGGGTACTTCTGGCTTTTATAGTCCATAAATCTGTTATATGAGGACAAAAATGTTTTTAGCTCATATCACCTGATAAAATACTGAAGTCCTTCTATTAGTGCACAGACTTTGGACCAGGAGATTTTGCGAGAGAACTGAAAGATGGATGGATTTTTACAGAGGTGATGGCCAGGTTTAACTGAAAGAAATGTTTATGTTTGAGTCAGGTAATGTGAATCAGGGTTTAACCTTTAAAGTGTAGACCTCAAAGTTCTGTATATAAGGGATAGAAAATAGCTATATTTTAGCTTTGTAATTATGACATACTATGCTCTTGGGACAAAATTAGAGCTTAAAAATAATTTATGGATTTTTTTTTAAAAAAAGCTGATATGCAGACATGAATCTTTAAGAAAGAAAGTGAAAAATTTGCTATTGAAGACCTGCAAAATAATAATGAGTCTGAAAGGCCTTAATCTAGAGAAAGATGTTTCTATGAAAATTATTCTACTTCATGATTGTGAAATGGGACTGAAAAATCCAAATATCTTCAACACTGTCTTGCCAGCTAAGCATACATCTCAGAAATGTTGATTTGTTGAGAGCAGGTCATTGAGAAAAATAGTGGCCACTTTGTTGGACTGAGCCTAAATCAAGACTTCTGATTCACAAAACATTAAAGTTTGAAAGCTGAGAAGGCTTCTCACATTTGCAAGGAAACAAGTGTTTAGACAACAAGAAAGAGAGAAAGAGGGAGGCTTACGATGGATCATATTAAGCAGCAGAGCCCCAGGATACAGTTTCTGCACTGCATAATTGTGAGAAGGACTTGGCTTTGGAAATATGAAAAATCCCATGTGAATCCTATAATCTGGGATCTGGTTTGGTGGTGGATTCATCTAGGTTTCTCTTCTTATACAGGGCAGATATTCTACCCCTGATTTCAGAATGGAAAAAGGTTTCTGAGCCAACACACACAAAGTGTCTGGTTCATCTGGTTCAACTAAACTTTTTTTTCCACCCCCCTGCCTATAGGGGAATCTGAACAATCCTTTCTTGGCAAAATGGCTTGGATAAAAATGGATGATATGATAAGACTGAGTGTGCACAACACATAGGAATGTAATATCTGAAGCTGTCTGACAAGGTGTTGTCCCCAAAACTGATAAAACTGAGAGGAAATTAAAAAGAGAACACTTGCATAAATCAGCCTCCAACCATATTAAACCAGATTGCCAGGGGACTCTCCAAGCAAAGAAGCAGCCCTCTTGAAAATGAGTGTAAAAGAAGCATGAAAATTTGTGACTATGAGAAGATATATTGGAGTGTGAACAGAGTGCTGGTTGTCTGTAGAGGAGTCAGCTCTTTGCTGTTCAAAAGAGATAAGGGCATATCCCATTATGCAGTCTTCTCTTTCCTGTTCTGTGACACTGACTGTGGGATCATTCTAACACCACTGGTGTCACCATCTGAACTAGTCATCTTGGCCTTGAATAGGACTTGAAAGATATGAGCAAGATCATATAGGGCTACACCACAAACACAAACAGAGCATGGTCCTCACTTGAGAAGCCTCTAATCTGTCCAGTCATTTTTGCTTTCCAGATTTTTACTTGTCCCTCTGTTCCATCCATCCACCCATTGCACACTTTTGAAAGGTGGGAGAAACTGTTATACATCAAGTTACAAACTGTGTTGCTTTGCTCCTTCAGAGACTGGACATGCAGCCAGTATATGCAGCACTGATATTCTGTCTAGAACCTGTTACAACTGTGTGTACATTCCTGTCACTGCTTTAAAGAAGTGGTAGCCTAAAGTGTACCCCCAAAGCCAGAGACAGATTCTCTTTAAATGCATAAAGCAGAAACACATACCCCAGATGGCAAAGGAAAGGTAGTGAACTACAGGTATTTGGCTGCTGATTGAGATTCATTGCCATGCAATTTCTCTTCAGATTATAGCTTTATTATGGGCTTAAGATTTTCCTTTGTCACACTTTAGGAGTAAAATAAAGTGTGCTGGAAAAATACATAGAAGTTTTTAGTAATGCAAAGGGAGATTAATTATTTTAACACCTTAAATATTTTTCTTTTGGAAGTGTGCATGACTTGGCAGGGCTACCTAGCATCTTGTGTTGGCTCAAATCTCATCATGTTAATGAAGTTGAAAGCTGGATAAACCATGCTAATACTGCATCTTTTTTGCCCTGCTGCTGTGTTAAAAATGCTGTTTCTTCAGCTTCTCTCCATGTGTGGTACTGCCGCCAATAGAGGGCAATTGGAAAGAAGCTCACCAGAGAAATGGCCAAGAAGCCAAGAAGATGATAAACATAGTGGCAGAGAAGTGCATGATGAGATAATACAAATATCTTCTGATAATTCACAGAATCACAGAATGTTAGGAGCTGGAAAGGACCTTGAGAGATCATCTAGTCCAAACCCCCTGCCACAGCAGGATTTCCTAGACCAGGTCACACAGTTGTATAGCCTGTAGCCAGGACAGAAAAAGGAATGTCCCTTTCCTACATTCCAGTGCAAATGCCTTTTAGAGAAACAAGTAATGGGTGAAAGAGAGAGAAGCTGGAGTAATAAATGATGGGGTAAAAGCCCCAAAGTTAGGAGACTTGACACCTGTGATACCACAAGGTAACTTCAGGATCAGCCCCCTCTATTTTATTTTTGTAATTGCAGGTTATCAGAGGTGTTGGTCACAATGTGCAGCAGCTGAGCAGTATCATCTACAGCAAATATACCACCCTGCTCCACAGAGTAGCTGAAAACTTTGCAATTGCTCACTTATTATTGGCCACACAATGTCCTGTAGCCAGGAGAGTTACAGCTTTGTCTGAATCCCTTCCTTCCCTTTACCTTACTCAGGGAGTCCCATCATTAATTTACATGGGCTGATTGATAGTCATCTTCCCAGAGGGCAGGGAGCCCAGCCCATCAGTACAGGACCATGCTGAACTTCAGCATGACTGCCCAGTGATGAGGAGCACATGGAACAAGCAGCAATCACCTCATGAGATGAATCAGTGAGGGAAAGCTCTTGACTGAATGCCAGGGTTGAAATAAGCAGGTGACAGACAGTCAGGATGACCCTACATAGGAGAGCATACACAAATAAAAAGAGAGGAAAACCAAAGTGGTTGATAAAACAGTGGAGTAACTGAGGGAGATGTGAGCAGAGGTTTTAGTACTTAACTCTGCTGGTGAGGACTAGAGCCAGCAGTTCAGCAAACAGTCCCAGGGTGGGCTTTATTCCATGCATTAAAGCAATAGTTATCCACAGCAGGAAAACTCTGTGGATGTGAGCCATTTTAATATGAAAGCTTATACCCCAGGATGGATTTTAAGATGATACACATTGGAAGGGCTTTAGTAGTAGAGTAGACCAAAGCTTCTCTCTTCCAGCCAGCATCAGCCACTCAGCTGCTGTAAACTAGCCAATTTCCACTGACTTAAAGAAAATGGAATTAATTTTCACTAGCTGAAAAGTTATTCCACATCTTCCAAAGCAAATTCTGTTGCTTCTTATTTTTCTTCCAAAGGCTATACTTTAAAAAGTGACTCTGTAACCAGTAGGTGACAGCATAGTGTCACCAGGAGAATGGAAATTCTCAAGGCAGAGATTGTTTGTTGGTTTTTTGGGTTTAATTCTTTTTTATTGTATAGTGAGACCTAACTATCATTCCTTATGGCTTTTCTCTTTGTTAAGCAATTCTTCTGTTTGCTTTTTTTGTGTTATTTTGTTTGGTTTTGGTTTGTTTTAATCTTAAGAACATTAACCCTTGGGCTTTTGCTGGCAATATATCTCAAGGGATGTTCATGGTATTTTTCCATAAAGGGAAACTAGATCACAAGATTGTGTCAATAAAACTTTTAAATTTGTTAAAAGGGACTCCATGTTGTTGAATGAAATGATTGCTAAATCTGTAAGGAAATAACCCAAAACCCTCAAAGTGTACATATATGTATACATACATGTATACATTAAGTTAAAGCAGTATTGAGAACCAAAAAGTCAGGGTTTGGAAAGCTGTTTCCTATCTTTTAGTTTCCCAAAACAGTTTGCCTTTGCTTTATTTAGGGGATTTTTGAGACAGCATAAAAGGCTATTTAACAAAATGCATCCACACTAAGTAAGATGCACAAAAATGCAGAGCAACCAAATGCAAAGCACTCTGAAGAACAATAGACATTCTGCAAAAAGTGACAATTTCATTCTCTGGTGTAAATCCCCCCTTTAGCTCTTTTTTCCTTTACACTAACTGGTGTACTAATCCCTCTGAATACCTATTTAGCATCTGCCATAGTATGTGATTTTCTGTGACAAGTGAATTGTTCCAGGCTTGGTGAAGGCAATACCTAGGGACTAGGAAAGTGACTTCTGAAGGTGCCTGACTTTGTTATGTACCAAGCAACCTGAAGTTGTAGCATGGTTAATTAAATTCCATTTGAAGGCATTTCACACATGAATTATATATATAATTGCATAGTAATATAGTGCTAATACAATTTCTCTACCTAAGGACTAAACTGTATGACTGTCTTAAGGTTTGGTTGTGTGATTGCTTCTTTCTTTTTTGTTGTTTTTTTTTTCTCATGGTAAGTAAGCTTTGCTCCAGTCTGCATGAGGGTAGGGGAGAGAGATTAGACACTTTCTATAGCTATGTTTCCATTAATTTTTTCACTGGTTACATCTGTAAGGTTACATCTGATGTGTATTCTTGCCCTAAGCTGAAATATTCTTCTCACAATGTAGTAATCTACCAAAAGTGTAATTTTAGGGTAAAAAAAGAGATGTGTAGTGTTGCTTTTGTTATGATTTTGTTAAGCATAATGGCCTAATGAGTCAGCAACCAACCTGGGCCTTATGCATTGGTCTGACATTCTTCCACAGTTCTGCTAGTGGTCTAGAAGAAAAGTTAGCTAAGTCACTTTGTCTCTTTGTGTGACTTGTCTCATCTGTAGCAGTCACATTTGTAGTTTTCTCTTTTGCAAAGTGACTAGAGATTAACCATAAAAAATCTACTGTGCAAGATATGCAATCTCTTATTGCCTATTTCAGGACAGGTTCTAGTTAATATTTAAATTTGATTAGCTTGCCTCTTGCTCTGTAGTCAGTGAGACAACTCCTGCTTAAAGTTATGTATATACTAAAGTACTAAACTGAGACTTAAGTTCTAGTTTATGGGAAAAGCTGATATTTAATAACACATAGGGGTGTACTTTCATATTGATTCTGTAGATATTCATAATAAAGCTGCTGGAATTAAAGTGGGGGAGGTAGAGTGGGTGCTTTGGCAAATGATTTAGTTTAATTCTTCTATGCCATTAGATAGTGCTCAAGTATTCGTCAAACTGTGACTTACATAAAGGCCACAAAGAAATTCAGTAGGAGCAGAAGTATCAGGTATTCCTGGCTTTTAGTTTTTTATCTCATGCTGCCTCTTTTCCACAGTACTCAGACAATGAAAAACATCACTATTTTGTGAAATCTCCATAATTATTGGCAAGTATCCTTAAGAAAGCAATGTCAGCACTTTTTAATATCTTGGTTTTACACTGATTTATCTGAAATTTTGTTTAAAAGCTCAGATGAGTTTTTCATGCTGACCGTCACAAAGTATAATGCTCCTGAAATTACAGCCTTTTACAGCAATAATTGGAAGATATGTAGCTGTCCAGGAGTTCACTGTGGGCTCTCAGGAGATGGAGGTCATGCCATATCTCATCAAAATGGCAATTTATGCCAGATTTGTAATAAAGTTCCAGATTAAACAAGTGATAGTTTGATTACTTGGACACGTGTTGTACACCTTGCCTTAACACACAAGCTCACTTGCATGATGATGGTACCATGGCTAGGAAATATTTTCCCCTTATCAAGCTTTATTTTACAGCTCTGCTTAGTGGAAAACTATACTTTATTCACATTATGGTCCTCCTAGAATATTTAAATGTATTCTCACATTCCCAAGGTAAATATCAAACAGAAACATGAGCAAAGCATTTCCATCATCATTACATTCCTATCCTGAACATATGTGGATTAGTGATGTCTTATTGCCAAGATCATAATCTGTAGTCAAATAAACTGGTGTTACTCTGAAACTCAACATGTCCTTTAATTTGTTATTTTTCTAATTTTTTTCAGCAGCTGAGGAAGAATAAAATACAATAATAAAGTCTGCAACTGATAGTGAATACTTTGGAATCCTGTTCTAAACTCTTTGATCTTTCCAACATCCAACAGTTGTCACTTGGGTCAGCACACTTTATAATGCAAACTTTATGGTATAAATTCTCTCATAGCACCTAAAATTACAGAATTATTTTAGTTTGCAACTTTCAAACCACTTTTAGCATCAGACAATGCATCACATCAACATCAGGTTATCAAAGTAGGTTTTAGAAGCATTTAACCCTGCAGGATAAAGAACAGTTTAGGTAAACGTCTTCTGGAGACTTTCTAAGAATAATTACAGTTGTCTCAAGATGGAAAGAAAGATGAACTAGATGATCTGTTGAGGTTGATTCTGTACTTGGCTATATTCTCATTTGACTGATAAAAATTAATAATTTGGAGGTTGTTTTAATATCAACAGGCAAAGAGCAGAGCTGGGAACAACACCCAAATCTGATTCTATTCCACCTTTGTTTTTTTCTTTTTTCTTTCATTGTATGTCTATTTAAACTATGACTGCATCTGAATTTAGATTTAAAGAAAGCAGAAGAATTGATTCTATGGAGTGAAAATCAGTCATACAAAAAGAACATTAAATACATCTATTAGTTTCCTTTACTCTGTCAGTTCTTACTATACAATGACTATGAAGTGCTGGCTAAAACTGAGTGTTCAGTTGAAGAACAAGAAGGACAACAGCAATCAATGAGTTAAGCATACCATTAACTTAAGAAATAAGTTATGTCTGAGATTCAACATATTCTTTTACTGTGCTTTCATGATTCTTCAGCCTAACAAGTACTAGGATATCTGTAAACAAAATCTTTATTGTAGATAGGGGAAATTCCCAGAAGGAGGACTGTGTTAGAGGTAGATTGTTTTCTATCGACATCTGGGGTATCTTTCTAGCCTCATTAGCCCTTGTAGTCAATTTCATGTTTGCATAATGAAAGTTTGTGCTAGCTTTGAGTCTGACATTAGATTTTAATGAGTGGCTCTTACACCTATAGTCAAATTAAGGCAGTCACCAGAGCTTCTTTTGGCATAACAAAACAGCACTAATGTGCCTTGAGTTTTAGTTTGCTAAGCATTTTGCATAAGTACAAAAAATATGAATAATACAATCTTTACATCCCATTGCAACATATCTCTGAATATTGGAAGTTTATTGAACTATAAAAAAAACTTGCTATAATCTGAATACATAAACATGAACAGGGGATCTGAAAGGAAAATAATGACATTTTTCAGGACTTGCCTTTAAATTATATAGTTTAAGACAAAGTATGTGGACCCTGCTGAATTTTTCTTCTCCAAAAACACTGGTATGAATGTATCAACATGAATTACATGAATTCTCATATTAAGAATATGTTTAGGCCTGCTTCCTGTATGAAGACCTCAGAACTGTACCCATGCTAATTAAGAGAAAGACTTCAAGCATTAGAATTTGCTACAAAGACAACAAAAAAATAAGTCTAATAAATCTATATAGTAATTTAAAAACTCTAGGGCTGTTCTTCCTCTGTTTTGCCAGAATAGATGTCAAAATAATTCTTCTAATTTCTCTACTGTTATTTCTGATCTTCCTCAAAGTGGCAAGAGACATGAGTTGCATGTTCCACTTGATTTATGGTGTTTTATGCTCCTGCAAGAAATAAAGATCTTCAATACTCTTGTAGAATTTGAATGAACTACATTGAATTAGCTTGTAAATGCAAACAGGATTTCAGGAAATCTATGTAACTAAGAAAATCTGCAGATGTTTAGTTTCAAATTACAGAACATTCATTTCACATCCTGTGTCATAAAAATGGGGTCCCAGGATACATGGCTTATCTGTGAGTAATTCAAATGAGGATGCTGACTGTCAGCCCTGAAAGTTATCCATAGAGCATCAGGAAGGTGGCAGCAGGCAGTTTCTGCAAAGCTGCTGACAGAGAGCTTGCTGCACAACTCTGTTGAACATCTCACCTCCAGACCTGGCCAGTGCTTTCTCTTTTAAAGCAGGCTAACAATTTGGATCTGAGCATTCTGCTCAGTCATCAGGAGACCACAGAAATTTATACAGTCCTGCTTGCCTGCAATTCAAACAGGGAAATATTTCAGACATAGGTGCTGCTATTCAGACAATCTCTTGTGTTCTCTAATAAGACCTGCCTGCAGATGATATGTTGTAGTTATACAGTCTGAAAAGAAGCCTGCCAAAATGTAGCTATTAAACAATTTAACAGGCAGATTTCTTCATTAGTAATCAAAAAGTCAAAATGAGAGAAATATCCAGAATGAAGTGAATATAATGGTTATTTGATGTTGAGGAGGAAGGACGGAGATGTGTATTTGGTGTTGGTGTCAGCTGCCTGGCTCAGGAAATTCTTTGGTGCACTCTGGACTCCTGCTCATCTCATGTGCCCAAGGTGCACTCTGATGGAAAGCTGGAGGGTCAGAGCTTGACAGAGAGAGGAGAGTTTGGTCTGAGTCCTCCACATAACCACTGTGCCAGCTGGAGGTCCCCACTTCTACATCCAGTCCTGGGAGGTGGGAAACACTTCTGGGCCTCACAGTTTCATTGAGACTATTTACATTTCTACTTTCCTTCTCCATTTCCCAATGACGTTTTCTGCCTCAGCAGAACAGATACAATGTTGTTAAGATTTCTTTTGTGATAGGTCTGTTTCTGTAGGAAAATCACCTGTGACATTTTATTACCCACACTGATATAAACCAGTGCTCCTCAGCCAGACTATAATGTACCTGGATATCCTCAGTATTGAACACTAATTTTGTTGGTCTTCAAAACATCCATCAATCAATTCCTTCAGCTCACTTGGTATATTTCTTCCTATATTTTCAGTATTTAATTCCATTACATTTTAAATGGAAGGAAAGGGAGGGGAAAAGGTGGAGATTGGTATTTCAGAAACTAATCTGCACAGAATTACTATCATCATTCTTTTCAGACATGGAAATGGAGCAGATGATGCAGTACATCATCCCTATGTTTTGGGTTGGCTTTGTTTCTAACCTTCATTATTTTTTTTTAACTTTTGGGTTCTTGCAGAGGCAATGTAGCAATTGCTGGATTTTACCTTAGGATGACTATATTCTAACAAGATAGCAATCAACTCAAAGTCTGCTATCACACTAGCAGTAAAATCTCATGCATAACACCCAAATTCTTTTTTTTCCTGATTAAACAACAATATTACCAAAGAAGTTTTATCCTGAGAAGTATGTTGGCTGAAATGTAGGTTGATCTATAAGTCAATCTTAAATGCTCCTGTGCGCACTAACAAGTGATTTATTCATAATTCATGGCATGGGTTACACCTGAAAATTAAAAGTTACTCTGGAAATTTTCCCAAGTTCCTGTAGCTGGGAAAAATCAGTGTTAGGGTTTTTTTAACTGAGGGAGGGGAGTGCATTTTGTTTGTTGGTTTGTTTGTTGGTTTTTTTTTAATTTGGGGGGGTGTTGGTTTTTTGTTTGTTTTGTTGTTTTTTAGAGACAAAAAATCTTAAAGATCCAAAAGCACTCCAGGGATGCTGAGTGGCAATCATGTTATCTAACTAACCTTAATGTAAATGTCTACATCTCAGGCAGTCTCCCAGAAATCTCTTTTGTCAAGAGAAATAGGCTGTGTAAGATGTACTTCAGCTCATCCTAATGCAGCTGTCTGAAGAAGATGAGTAAAACATGTTCTGCAAGTGCCTGTTTCACTGCCTTGATGGGGAAAGAAGCCTTTAAGTATACCATAGGTGTCTAAACCCAAGACGAATCCCATTCACTGTTTATATGAGCAGAAAGCACATACCTGGCAACAGAGTAACCTCCATGTATTCAAAAATCATGAGTCAGAGCTGCAAAAATCATAAGCTCTGAAAACACACCCTAAAATAAATACATTGAATGCATTTTGCAACTTTGTGTAAGAATCCAACTGTGTGTGTGTGCTTAAAACTGCTGAAAGGAAAACTGTCTTCACTGAAGTGGGGATGAACTTCCTATGGCCTAAAACCATCTTCAAACATAAAGGAAGGTATACATTGCTCAACTGGCTATTTTTAGATGTTTTTCCTGCTTCAGCCAAGATTTGCTCTGAGGGAAGACTTCTTTGCTCTCTAACCACTTCCTCAGGAGGGGAAATGGAGAGTGGTAGGACACATGTGAATGATTCAGAGCTGCACCAGGGGAGGTTTAGAAAATTAGGAAGCATTTCTTCAACAAGAGGATGGTCAAGTACTGGAGCAGGCTTCTTAGAGAGCTGGTCTACACTCCAAGCCTGTCAGTATTGAAGAAGCATTTGGACAATGTCCTTAACAACATCTTTAAACTTGATCAGCCCTGAACTGGTCAGGCAGGTGAACTAGATGATGCTTAGAGGTTCCTTCCAACTGAAATATTCTATTCTATTCTATTCTATTCTACTCTATTCTATTCTATTCTATTCTATTCTATTCTATTCTATTCTATTCTATTCTATTCCATCCTATCCTATTCTATTCTTCACACGAATCCCCTCATGCTGCTGTCAGTACTCTTCTGCACCTCCATTGCTTTGGCCTGACTAGAATCACCCTGTCTATCCCATTCCTTTCTCTTGTTGCCTGTCATCCATCCCTGCACTCATTAGGAAACTAATGACACTGAACTGTTGCAAGGTTTAAATTGTTTGTGTTAAATAATGTCTGGCAGATACACCAAATGAAATAGACAGTGAAACTGGGAATAACTGTCTGTTACTTAAATGAGGCAAAGTCCTATGGGACTTCAAATCTCTGAACTGTAACTTGAGACCATGCAAATACACACATTTATGGATTCTGAGCTGAAGTTTATGTTACTCATTATTTCTCTTTGTAATTTAAATATTATAATGCATTTTTTATGTATAAGGAGGAAAATGAATGTGGAGCAAAAGCAAACTCCTACTTTTTGCATTATACAACCTATATACTTGTAAAAGAAGCAGTAGAAAGAATGCTTCAGTCAGGGTGTTCCACACTTGACTTGTATGAACACGTGCACACACACACACAAGCACACATATTTATGTAAGTGATGTGTACCTGAATAGTGGTTTTCAGACACCCTATTTTGTTTTCCATTATATGGGCAAGGTCACACACAAAACAAAAAGAAAACAAAGTTTACCTCTACAGAAGAAAAGCAACATGAAGAACATTAGTGATGTAGATGTAAGTCTATGAATATATAATTAAAATCAGTTACCTAAATATCAATGTCACTCTGACTGTGTCTAAGGTTAATTGCAGGCCCTTGAAGCATCTTTAGAAGATATTTAAAACTGTGAAATGTCACACTTTGGACCTGCTTTTCTTCAGAATTAGGATTTCATTGAACTACAACTTTCCATAGAGATGTGACATATCAAAAACATTTTAAATTCCAAAGCTGACAGAGCAGAAGATGTTGCTCCAGGCTGGCTGCAACCTGGGAAAATTGTGGCACATTTTTAGGGGTGGAGCTCAATACAGCTAGGAGCAAACACCTATTCCATTTAAGAATTTAAATACTTTAGTCAAGACATGATTACAAGATTCAGTACAGGCCAGCTCTTGGCATTCATTTGCTTCTATTGGCTTAAATCATGAGTGTTCCTTCACATTGCCAAACATCAGTGTAAGGTAACAGCCATGATTTTATTTTTTCCTGCTTTTCCATCACTGTGTGAAGTGGGGAACCCTTTCACACAGTATCATAAGAAAAACTGAGAAAAGGTTTACTACAATTGACAAATCTGTTCTTTCCTTGCTTTGTCCTGTAAAAAATAGAAGCATTTAAGTGAAAATGGCCAAATAATTTTTAGTGAGTAGGTTTTTTACTCTCAGAGGATTCTTTAAAGTCAAAGAGCTTTCATATTTCTTTCCTCCTTTCCTCCAGTGGCAATTCTTAGCTTTTGCCCATGTTTTTCTATTGCAGCTGGTACATTATTCCACACAAACATGTATTAATTTAAGACTAGAAGTTCTGACACACATCATGAGTACTTTATGTGTCTTTCTTATTCTTTTTTTTTTTTCCTCATTTTTCATTAATGTACTGCATGTTAAATCTGTCTGTGTAACAGTCAAGCCTGAATTATCTCACAGTCTATTCTGTACATCTGTACTATTTTTATTGTTTAATTCTTAGAAAAGGACAGGCAGCTCTTTACCAACAGACACAGCAATGCTATATGCTTCACAAGGGATGTAAGGAATCAGATTTACTTCCTTCCTCATTGGGCCTTCACTGAAATCAGAGTTACAACACTCTGAACTAATACAGAAAAAAACATGATGAAAGGACTATGACAAGTCAAGGCAACAAAAAGACCACCCTCTGAATTTTTATATGAACAAATATGGTTCTGTTTATCTGGACAATAATGAGATATGCTTTGCTGTCAGTATGAATTGATCAGGTGTTGAAGGGGTTAATATTGTTCTCCATAGATGCCAGTATGGCAGTTATACTTGCATTTGGCTTTGGAGGTGTTTTGTGGTGTGCTGGGTTTTTTCCTGCTCTGTTATTGCTTGTTACACTTGTATAGACAAAACAGCTGAGGTGCAGCAGTAATTGCATATCTGACTTCACCTAACATGGGGCTGACATCTTTATGATCCATACAACTGATCTTTTCTAATAGCAGAAGTAAAAAATAACCAGCCCTGAAAGTCTATGGCTGAATTAGAGTATTTGATATGTGTTCAGAAGTTAGGCTTGAATACAAGTATTTAGTGAAATTTTACTTAAAATACATTCTGTTTGAAACATCTGAATATATATTAGATTTTCTCTGGTTCAGGAAGGCCAGATATTTTTATTGTATAATATGTCAAGCATCCAGTGGCATGTGGAAAAGTGTTTGAACTTCTGGCAGATAAAAATCTGAAAAAAATCTGATGCAGTGCAATCTAAAATAAATAAAATTAATATTTTTACTATTTGCTACCCAAATACCTTGAAACTTTGTGAGGATGTATTTCATAACTACACATGGTGTAGTACACAGTGTTTTACCAGAGCCATTTGTTAATTTTAATGTCATTTCTTTTTAAGATCTCAGGAAAGCTAAGTGAAATATTTTATGGTCTGTAATAATTAGTGTTCTATGGGGATTTTGGGTGTTCTTTCTTCACTATAATTCTTTCCTGTTTTAAAGTAGATAAAACAAGCACAGTTTTTAACAAAATTATCATCTTAACTATAAAAGGGTTTCAAAAGTACATCCCAACCATTAAAGTTAATGCTCTCAAAATGATGTATATTTCTGCCATTAAAAGCCTATGCAAGGCAACACAGAGTTAAACTAAATGCCTTTATGACCAGTCACTAAATCCTTGATATACACATCATTAAAATAAAGTATGGGAGGAAATATATGACTACATCAGAAATTGAGGTCAATTAGTGACTCATTATGAAAAGGCAGTGACACTGATTTGTAACTGTATCTCTTCAGGCTGCTGCCATTCTGTAGAGTTAATAATAAAATCTGAATTCTGACAAGGAGAGCCATTAAAGCACTTCATAGGCAAGAGTTTTTCATTACTTTAAAACTTATTATCTGGATTTTATTCCCTTCTGCTAAAGAGAATTGTCACGTCCAAGAGATTAATGATTCTGCATATGAAAGAGATGGCTGACATCAGTTGTAGTTCTTTGTGTTTTCAGGTGATTTATGTGCAATCTGGGTCCTTTGTACAGTCTTTAAAAATAATTGCTCCTGAATCTCATACCTTTATTTATTAATATTCCTGCAGGAGTGTGGCATCACAGGGTCTATTTTATGATTTGAAAATCTCTTCCTTACTCTTTATGAGGAACCTGGAATATACTGTATTTTTTTTCCACTTTAATTTTCATTTTAAAATTTTCAATCTATTTAATATTATTAGCTTAAATATATCAAGAAAGTTGTCTTTTAATCTCTGTCCACATGTCTGTTTAGGAAAGCACTCACTAGGGAGGAGTAGTAAGAAATGCCTGAATTGTAGAAGTGTAAACTCTGCTCAGTGTGTTTATGATTCCAATCATTTATCTACCTAGAATGAAACTTCTAAGAAAGCAAAAAAACCCACCAAACAAACAAAAAGATCCAAACCAAAACAATCCAGAAATTATCCAAAGCTCTGTAAATTTTGTGAAAATCATAGATAACATCCTTAAAGAGAATTAGAAAGTTAGTAGTCCAAAATGCTCAAAGGTTTTCCACTATTAACACTGCAATGCTTGTTTTTCCTAGTAAAATAATATCTCACACAGAAAGTTCAGCTTCTTGTTTCCCTCAGGTGGCTCATCCATGTAAGATGTTTACAAGCTTCTTAATCATCCCAGCTAATGAACTGTAGCTGATTAAGGAAAGGTGAATAGCTTCAGCACTCAAAATCTGCATTAAAATTTTGCTGTGAACTCAATCAGACTGGTTACAACAGTGTACTTCTAGTGTGAACTTCTAGGTTGAGTTCACTGCTCAACTCAGTCACACTGTGTGGTGTCAGTCTTTTCAGGAGCTCTTTGGAGTTGTCACTTAGCTGTACTAATGGCCAATGAACCTGGAAGAACATGGTCTGTAATACTTCTGTGAGGTTGGGAAGAATCACTGCTCTGTAGACATAAACATCAGCTCTGCCAATATCTTCAAATATCTCATACTAGAGAGGACCAATAAAAGTACAAACCATACCAAAAAGCAGAATCAAAAGCCAGAATAAAGAGTTCTGGTCAGACTTTTTTCACAGTTCTGGCCTGTGTAGGTTAAGAGTTCAGTAGGTTCAGTAGGTGTGAGTGACAAAACTCTCATAGCCAGGAAATGGGAGCTATTTCTAGAAGCAAGGTTTACTAATATGGGCAATGTAGGAGATTTTAGCCCTTGCCAAAGGGCTCAGGTTTCTCACAGATAAAAAATCCTGAAAATCAATCCTGCTACAGCAAAGAACTGTAGTTTGTCATCATTGTCTATGCACAGCAGCTCTGCAAGAGTACATGCAGACATGCATGTTTGCATGTGTCTCTGACAGATGAGGCACTCAAACGGGATGTTTAGAGTCTCTGATCTGATCTGCTTATCTCCAATCAGGGATGTAGGCAAACTTTCTTATGGGCTGCTTCCTTGGAACCAGGAAGTCATGGATGCTTGACCACTTCCACTGGCTGACTGTAGATATTCTATATCCCTTTGTGAAAGCTGTCACAGCAGACAAACAAGGTTTTGAGAGAAATGGTCCCCTTGTGCTGTTGTGCTGAGCACAGCCTCCTCCTACATCTTTCATGAAATAGGATTGAATTTACTGATGTCCTTTTTGGCTTTTACAGGTTTTTTCAGCTCAGCACTATTTTAGTAACTTTTGCTATTGTATTATCTGTTTACATGTAATTAGGCTTACATATCCTGACTCAGAATCAGGGTTTTTCTTTGTTTTTTAGATGATTCTGTCCTGTTTGAATGAAAACTTACACTAGGTGATGCAAATATAAGAACAGTTTTCTTCTGTTTTTCACAGTGTGACAGATTTAGAATGTACATATGTGACTTTTTTCTTTTGTGAATGTGACTTCTGTATAATTTTTGAATCTTGATCTCAATGTGAAGCTGTCTCTGTGAAAGTATAGTAAATCTGTTCATGTCACATAAGACTGCTGTTTCATTACTCTTCTGCAGCAGCTTCTCCTTTTCCCCTGACCATCCAGACAAAATGACACTTCATGACTGTGAACATAAACAATACAATGTTGTGTATATATAAAAGGCAAGTGACATACCTAAAGAGACCAACAGATTTTCAGTTTCAGTGAGAGATAATAGGGTTTGTACACTTCTACATGGGCAGTCCTAGCATGGAAGATTTCTTTTCAATTTTGCATGTCCTGTATGTCTCTTTCCAGAGAAATCTTATTCCTAAAACATTAATCTGTCTACTAGCCTGAAACTTCTTCCAAAATGAGATGATACTCAAAACCAGTAACTCTCCTACCCTGCCAGTAAATCTACACACTATAGATTTACTCAGAACAGCTTGGAAACATTGTAATCCATAGGTATTTCCTCTGGAAGAAGTTAAAGCAGAATAAGAGTAGACTGAATGTACACTGTCTGTTCCATAAAAGCAGCTTGTGTGGATATTGCTATGCATCATTGAGGAAGTCTTTGGGTGAATTTAATTTATATTTATGTATATAAATAATTTTAAAATGTATAGAGGTGTAAGAATGAAATAATTTTGTAAAGAATAGTTGTTGCAAGCTAAGTATCCCCACACACTTTTCTGTGCAGTCATGTCACTGTCCTTTCTTCCTGTGCTACTAATTCCAATGCAAGTTGCCATTAAGTTTGTAACAAACAGAAATTGTTAACTAAAACTGGGCTAGAAATCTACTAACCTTCACTTGTTATGATTGTCTAGAAAGAGCAGTTGGGCACTAAGAAGAAACAAACTTTATTTTTTCAAATATTTTTTAATATAGATATGGGATTTATATACCTGGAGTTTGAGAATAGAATATTTTTCAGGTCAGACCTGTGCAAGGAAGAGAACAGAGAATTTATTCATCATACATTGGACTATTATGTGGATGAAGCTAAAGTGACAAAAGTCTAACAGAAGTCAATTATTTGCTTCTTGGTTTAGTTTTGTGATAAATATAGCACTAACAAATGGGAGTTTCTCTGTTCATTTGCTCCATTTTATTAATAGCTGTCAAATCCAACTGCTTACCTTGTGGTACTGTTTCAGTTGAATAATTTTCTTTTAATTGGTTGGACTTTTTATGATCTTCTTTAGAGTTTTATTTAATCAGTTTTCAAATGTCTGGGAAAGTAGCAAGGAGGAAGAAAAGAAGAACAGAAACAACACAATTAACTTTGTTTAGCTTCAATATCCTCTAGAAGTATCAAATGGTGAAAGTGTCCTTCAGTAGCCCATTCACCTTCAGAAAAGGGCTATCATATCTATATTCTGATATGGTGCTGATTCTAATCAGTGGATTCTATTATAGGCCTTTAAGCAAAAAGGAAAGTGCTGATGAAGGCCATAAAAATAAATGAGGCTTATTGCTTCTTGACATCTTTAGCACTTTCTGAGGTTTCCTGAGTGAGCAGGGGTAGCAGACAATAGCTGGGAGATTGTGTGTAAGATAATGAGAAAAATAAATGCATCCTCGGAAGCAGTCAGCAGGAACTACAGCTAACATTCATTACTCAGGGTCCAGGCTGCTCCCAGTGTGATGTTATTAATTTGTGGAATGAGCTAAGAGGTGTGAAAGAAAGCTGATGTTTGCTCCTAACCTTCCTGACCAGCATTTTGAATATTAACAGAGAGGTCAAATGCATTATCTCCTCGAAATTGTGTCTCTCCCTTTTTCCTCCAGTGAGAAGTGAAGCAAAACATACTACTTTAGAAGAAAAGGAGGTGGGAAGCACTTGCTGCCCTCACTCTGGTCAGAAAAAAAGAATAATTAGGACTGAGGTGAAAATAGGTGATGGAAGTGAGGGTGCATTTTAGGCATGATGTGGGAAGAGAACATTCAAAGAAATTTAAAGGCAATCTCTGTTGTCTTTCCATGACTGCTGTGGGCACGACTGTTTAATGGGGAGGTCTGTGAGAAAGTCAGTATAGTATTTGAATGTTCAAGTAGTAAATTCCAATTTTTGGATTTGCAGCTTCTCAGGCATAATCTGTGCCATATCACTTCAGTATGTGAGTCTGTTCTTGGGGTATTAGGAGAACTTATGGCAGCCTCTCAGTACTTAAAGGGGCCTACAATAATGATGGGGACAGACTTTTTAGCAGGGCCTGTTGTGACAGGACAAAGGGTGATGGTTTTAAACTAAAAGAGGGAGATTTAGACTAGATAGAAGGAAGAAATTTTTTACAATGACAGTGGGGAGACACTGGCCCAGGTTGCTCAAAGAGGTGGTAGATGCTCCATCCTTAGAAACATTCCAGGTCAGGTTGTCTGTCTCTCTGAGCAACCTGATCTAGTGGAAGATGTCCCTGATGACTGCAGAGGGGTTGGACTAGACCTTTAAAGGTCCCTTCCAACCCAATTCTATGTTTCTATGACACAGATCAGTCTTATGACTTAGTGGGATGTGCACCTCATGTACTTTCATTGTTCTGAAGGCCAGATTCCCTGCAGGGTGTATATATGCTATACGTATGCATGACAGTTTCTGCCTGTTATTAAGTATATGTAGTTATCTAGTTGTTTGTACAAGTTAAATAACCAGTAATAGATTCAGACTGTGATTACTTACATAGCAAATGAGCACAATCTTAATCACAAATTGGAGTATTTTGGAGGAAAATATGTGATTTGCAATTAAAGGAACACTGGCTATGCATGCAGGTCACACTGTGTAATAATAGCAGGAGCTACGTTGTTGAATTTAGTAGGCAATTTAGTGAACAGGAATTCTCCACCAAAGACATTTTAACTCCTTCCTATAACAGAGCTCACAGAGAAATACACACACAGTTAGTCCAAGTACTGTCAGTAGCTCTGCTGGCTTTGCTGGGAAGCATACATGTTTCCAAGACTGAGGATATTTTTTTTTTAATAAATCTGCAATCTAGTCATGGAAATTTCACAATCAGAATAAAAGCAAAATTAATTGGATTATCTATTTTCTGTCATATTCGCTTCACTAGACTTGAATATCTGAAACAGAGTCATAGATGTGGCAAGACAAAGTGCTTCCTTTGCTGTTACATTTGTACCTCTTGATTTGGAAGTTTCAGCTGGGAATGTTAACAACGTGCAAAAATCTGAGACAAAATGTTAGCATGTCAAGCTTACAAAGTTATGGTCTTGAGAAGGTAAAAAAAACCTGAGTCCTTTTGCTCACTTATCTAACAATGATTCTGTTCAGCTGACATTAATCTGTTTTCTGAAACAGAAAGTGCAGCAGGAAGGTATTTTGTCTTTGTTTAAATATTTTGTGACTCTATTTTGGCAGGTTTATTTTACTAAGCTGTGGAAGATTCATAGATATGCTCTGAAGCTGGCAGAAAGAATGATTAGGAAGCAGTGAAAGCTAAGACCAACCAGAACATTGAAGTTTTCTTTAACAGTTTACCAGTATCTACCAGTTTGCAAATCAAGTTTTCAGGAGACACAAAAGCTTTTCTCCTGTTTTGTTTTGCTTAAGTAGGCTTAACAATGTCTTCATCATATTTCCAAATTATCTCCTGGATTTTCTTCCACACTTTCACAAAATGTAAGTTAGGAGCTGCTACTGAATCAGTAATTTTACTTTTGATGTCCCAAATATCTGCATACTCAGTCCAAGAAGAATCAGAAATTTTACTTTTGATGTCCCAAATATCTGCATATTGGGTTCACTGATTTTTTTAATTACAGCTTTCCCATATTATAGTAAGCTAAGAAAATACAAAGCCAGTGAACCACCAATTCAATTATTTTGAAGGAAAAGTGACTGACACTACATAGAAAAAAAATAAGAGGTAGCACAATATGAACTTTCTAGGGGTAGATTATATCACACTATATGGCTTTTACTAAAAATTAGTTAATAAGCAAAAGAAATATGCCAGTAAATACAGAAAAGAATTTGGCATGGAAACACATTTATAGCCATTGTTTAAGATCAAGGTGATAGAGTTTAGTGCAGACACTATAAAAGCAGGGAGCTTACAGCAAGCTCAACTGAAAGGGAGGCATCAGCCTAGAAGGAGGCTGCAAGTGAAATTTCTCAAAAATCAATTTTGGAAAGAGTTGTGTTCAATGTTTTTATTTATGGTGTTGGCATAGAAGCAAAAATTGGGAAGCATTATTTGGAGGACAGAAGAGTATTGCTTTATCATAGTGAAAGAACTAAATGGCCTTGAGAGCAGAAATAATATGAACAGGATAAAATTCATAAAGTGCAAGGGGATAGTAAAAAATAAACCTAGTAGCCTAGTTTCAAACCTGCCCACTATCATCTAGGAATACTTTAGTTAGAGATAACTGGAAGAGAAAGGCCTTGGTCATAGGAGTTCATCAATGAAAGACACTTAGATTTCAGTATGATCCAAGTGTGAAAAAGTCAAACATTCTCTTTGGACATATAAGAACTTTTTAAAAGAGATTATGTAAGACTAATTGTACTAGAGTCTAAGGATATTTCATCTCAAGTACAGAGTCCCATGTGTTCAAGAAAGATGTATTAAACTATATAAAGATTTTGTTTTTTTCATCATTACAACGCTCAAAGACTAGAACAGTGGCCAAGAGACTATGTGGGATCCTCATCCTTGAGATCAAAGCCTGACTAGACAAAGATCTTGACTGTCTGATCTCACTGACCCTGATCAGGAGTTGGATTAAATTACCTCAGGCTTTTGGTTTTGGCTGTAGGTTAGGGGTTTTTTTGTTTGTTTGGGGTTTTGTTTGGGTTTTTATTTCATTTCCTATCCACTTGTGCAAGTTACACTGTGTTTCACTGAAGTGGGATGGTATCAGTTAAACAGGCATGTGCCCTTCTTTCAGGTGTTTTACAAAGATGTACAATCCCTGCATATGTCATCAGTAAAGATTACCTCTTCTGTTGGTGGGCTGTTGACACAAAATATTCCACATGGTTGGACTAAATGCCAAATGTTTAGAAGACCTGTTAAAACATTACAGAAAGTCTGTTCTGTCAAAGTTGCACTTGACAAGTGGAAGTGGGAATTAACATTACAGTTGGATAAACAACATTATCTATTATGTAGTCACTAATTTCCTAAAATACACTACACTTTGGGTTCTTTCTAAATTTTTAAAACATAAATACCATGTGATATTACCTGAAGGCTGCAGAGAAACACAAGTACAGAATATTAACAAGTTTTATTTAGTCAACTGATTCTCTAAGAGGTTAATGTAACAAAACCTCTCCTCCATAGTTCCCTGATATAGTTCTTTTCAGACAAGGTAATGATATTGACTATAAGTCCCTGGAGGTATTTCCAGTTTATAAGTTGATCAATTAAAATTTACCAATATATCACTACAGATGAAAAACCTGATTTCAGAAATCTCCTTCAGCTGCTTCTCTTGAGACTCTTGCTTGTATGTCAGCTGATTTTATTGAAAATATTTATACTTTTTTCTTAGAATTTAAAAACTTCAAACTGGTAACTCTTCCTTCCTATTTTGTTACAGATAATGAGCAAAAATATCTGCTAAACATTTCTTTCTTCTTTCAGCAACATCTTCTATTGGACCTCATCCTATTAGACAAAGGTGCCATCTTTTGACAGATACTGGTAGAAAAAAATACATTAATTTCAAGAAAAAAATTATGAGTGTCTAAATTAAATTAGAACAGGAAAAAAAAGATGGTAACAATGATTTGGTTTTCTTTGAAGTGTCTAAAATTTATGGTCATCCAAGAACTGACAGTATAGTTTATTCAGTGTCATATGAGATCAAAGTAATATATTAACATAATTTTAGTTGCTTTGCACATTCTGTATATTAAATTAGATTATCTTGCCTCTTTTGATGCTGTAAAGTGTATATTTCACCAAAAGCAGTATTATTTACATTACTGCTCTTTTTTATTCTTTCTTTTTCCTTTTCTTTTTTTCTATATTTTTTTTAGCTAAATAAGAAAATAATCTCTATGCCTGAATGTACCATGCTAAGTAAAGAGCAAAGATACTAGCTCAAACATTGAACCCCTAATCAGTCCTAATACTGAATTGTTAGGTCTCTCTGGCACAGAGATATCTACCAGCCTGTTCAAGACAATTCTAAGATGTTATTCATAGAATAAGATGCACCAATAACCATTTCCAAAAGCAACCTGGAAAAGAAACACTACACTGAGTTTGCCTCCCTTCATCCTATCAAGTCTGTCTTTGTACTTTCAAACATCCCAAGCTCACCTTGGCACACCTCATAGCATCATGAGATCATAGCACAATTCAGGTTCAAACCACGTTCAGGTCATCTAGTCCAGCCTCCTCCTCAGACTACACAATGCATGGCCCCAGGTACATGTAATATAGGAGATACATAGGAGTTACATGACACATAGGAGACCCAGGACCAAACATTATGAACTGTGGATGTGGCTAGTCTATGCAACAGGTCTTAATGTCTAAAAGAGTCTCTACTGTAAACAATTTAACAGTGTAAACATGTCCTATAATTTTATATACGTATTGATAGGGTAAGATAGCTGGTTTAAGATTTTTTCATCATTGATTTTGAGGAAAAACAAAAGTTTTCTATGTGGGTAGGTCAAACTACACATATTAGGCAAAAACACTGTGTGTAACTTTTGCATACAGTTTNTATTTTGTGGAAAAACAGAAGTTTTCTATGTGGGTAGGTCAAACCTACTAGGTAGGTTTGTGGGTAGGTCAAACCTACACATACTAGGCAAAAACACTGTGTGTAACTTTTGCATACAGTTTTTCTTGGTTGTCCTTATATGTTTGTCTCTCCATGATAATAAGATTTCATGTCTTTTATTAGGTAAAATGTACTTTCGCTTCCAATAACTGTCATAGAATTTTGCACACAAAGAACAAGATAATCCAGGAGAAATAGCCAGAGAGACCATGTCAATATGTAGGCAGAGCAGATAGGAGCTGGCCATATTTCTGTTTTTCTAACATACAGCCATAATTTATTTTAAAAGCCAATTCTTTTTTGTAAATTGCACACTGCATGAGTTGAGTCTAAATCCTGCCCTCAGAGACCAATCTGAGCAACCAATCTGTGCAGTGAAGAATGCTTCATGAATTCATACCCAGGGGCTATGGAGGGAAAACAGATATGGCTATGTCCATAACTTCAGTCTCGTGAGGGGATAGATATGGTTCAAACAGATGTGGATGCAGAAAATCTCCATGCAGGCAGCTGACACTTGCCATCACCTGCAATGATCCCAACTATGAAATGTAGGAAATCCTCTGGACCAGTTTTTATGTGCAGGTTGTAATGCAAATTGCTATTTGTATAACTGCATGTCCACAGCAAGCTGCTGTTTCTGCTTTGAACAAGTAACTAAGTAAATGTGTATATATGGGGAACTAGCCAGTGCCACCTAAAATGATATAAAGTGGAATATAGGCAAAGCTAGGAAATTTCTAGATTGACTGAAATTCTAGATTGATTCCTTGGTGCTTTCTTTGCCAAAAGCCTTCTTAGGTACATCATATAAATGTACTAAAATGCTGAACAGATGAAATATGTGTGTACACTGCCTAAATACATTGTATCATAGTATGTTTATATATAACATTTTGTTCCTGTATACATTAGTACATTCATATTTTAATTGTTTTAAAGGTGTTTCAGGTAGTTGTAATTCAGAAGAAATACACTCTTGGTGCCATCATACCACTGCATGTTTCACTAGGGTTTTTTACATGTTTTTATATGGTGTAGTTTATGTGGATATCTAGACATCAGATTGAAACACAGTTCTGAATAGATTGTTTTATCAGGAATCAGGAAGTAATGCAAAGTCAAACAAATATTAACCTGGATGCTACTAGACAGCTAACCCCATGACCAGAGAAGGAGCAGCCACATTATCCTGGTGCTATATGGGCCAACGAGCCCTGGCCTTTGAGTTATATTTAATATCCAAGGTGTAGTATCCCAGGATCCCACTGCCATGGTTGTGCTGCCACTGGTTCTGGAGCTGTGCTACACTTTGCAATGTATGTTTTAAAATTCCTAAATCACAAATACTGTGCCTTATTTACTGAGGGCTACTTTATGCCTTTAGTCTAGAGAAAAAGGTAAGGTTAAGCTGCTTTACCCCAGCAGTAACATCAAATGACTCTTGAAACTTAGAGGGACAGATCCTCTTGACATCAACATTCTGGCTGACAGAAAGTGGAGAAAAATTACCATAGAAATGTACAACCCTCACTTCCAACCAGCCAGCCACACTGGCCAGCCCAGGGTAGATGGTGCCATTGACTTTTTTCTTTCCCAGTTCCCTGTAGAGAGGATTCAGTATTTGGTTTTTGCTGTATTTACAGCCATAATCAAAGATGCAGTGACATGCACAAGGATTGGGGAAACCACTGTTAACCCCATGTGACTGACCTGGTTTGTATTTCTGACATGCATAAAATGGAAACTGTTTTGTGAGATTTTCTTCCAAGAGACTAGGAAAGGCAGTTTTATTTATCAAATGGAGCTAGTGTTCCATGTTTCAGAGAGCAACAATGCTGGAATAGTTTTCAGAAGCTTTTGGCAGTCCCAATATGATATATGCTCATTTTCAGTATATATATATACAGAAATACGGTTTCTTGGCCATTATCTAATTGCCCTTTTTTGTACCTCTGCATTGATTTGTTCCAGGTATAAATTCAAGCCAGTGGGTGCCAGGATATTTTCTAAATGGGTCTTTTGTTCTTTGAATTCATTGCCTGCCTCTTATCAGCATCTGATAGAGGGCTGAGAAAAAGAAAAGAAACTGTTCTTTTCCCTTGTTGTTAATTATTTAACATATATTTAATTTGCACGTCCTCTGTGAACAGTATTCTGTGGATATCTGTTGTATTAATGATGTCCATTTCCCTTACAGGAAAACTTTGACATGTTTTATATGATTCTATAAAACATACAATGTGGAACCATAAATAGGCTCTGCAGGAAAAGAAACCCCATATGTTTGGAAAAAAAAATAGAGAATGAAAGGTGTTCACAAGCTCTTCTGTGCCTCTGCTTTTAATTTCACAACAAGATTGGCTGAGAGAGATTGTTGCATGTCACCTGAGCTTTTGTATGGATTTCTGGAAAAGAAACACTCTTGAGCAAGCAAAATGTAACCTCCCACAGACTGAACACAGGCTGATGTGTCTGTACATGAAACTTATTGAAGACATGCACCTCAAGACAAAAGTAACTGTGTTTAGATGTTGCACAGACACTCACAGAGAGAATGTTGTTAAAAATCCCCTAATGTTTGGGATCTTTTGCACAGGATATTGCTTGCAAGAGGGGTAAAATTTCTTGGCTATCTGGAAGAGGTGGAATAGATCCATAATGAATTATTGCAAATCTTGTATTTACACTTTATTTTGGCTATAAATTGGATGAGCAACTTTTGGAGTTAATCCAGGCTTATTCAGTAATAAGTCATTAAGATTTGGTTTATTTGTGCATTAGATAATGTGACTGGACCACCAAACTAAATCTTTTTCTCGTGAGAAACTCCAGTTATGTGCACAACAGCAGATGTTTAAAGCTACAGTCAACAGGCACCTGCTCCTAACTCAGCTCACAATTTTTTTCCAGTCATAGTCACACAGTATCACAGTATCACAGTATGTTAGGAGTTGGAAGGGACCTCGAAAGATCATCTAGTCCAACACCCCTGCCACAGCAGGATTCCCTAAGACTAGGACGCAACAAAGCTTCCCTGACTGGGATTTGAACTGGTTCCTTTTCCTTACTGTCTGGCACATTAGAGGTAAACACACTGATAGCTGGTGAGGCTTAGAGTCTTCAGGTGCATGGATTCACATAACTGAGCAAAACTTCTCCCATGGTGTGACTGCATTTCAGTAAAGGATGCTAGTCCTTTCTGACCACCCCAAATTGCTAGCCTCTTAGTAAAAATCATGGCCATGAATTTTCTAAATAATTTCTAGATCTTAATGAGACCATAGAGTGGCAAAATTAGGCTATAGTAACACAAAGTACAATGTAGAACCTTCTTTTTTGTGTGCATACCTTCATCTTCTTTGTTTTTATTTGTTTATCTATTGAGATTTCTAAAACAATCTGTGCTCCTCTGGCTCTTTAGAAGTGGAAATAGCACATGGAGGTTTCAGAAGATCATTCCAAGAACAGATATTAAACTGTGGGGGTTTTTTTTAGTTTTATTCTGTTTCATGTTATTCACATGTGCAGGACCTGAAGACAGCTTAATAACAAAGTAAACTCTGCTGCAATAAAGCAGCTTATATTCAGTATAGGGACTCATGCACTCTGAGGAGGTCCAGTGTGACAGCTCTACCTACTCTGTCTACACTGGTCACTATAACCTTCCTCTTTAATCAAGAAAAGAAGACATTTGTAGTGTCTAATTCCTGCAACACATCTACCACAGAAAACAGCAAGCTCTCTTACCCTAGATGATCAACAGAGATCAGATAGCTTATTCTTAGAAGTCTTTAGATGCTTAAATGGACCTCATGTCATGAGGGTCACTTAATTGCAGTGGCTGAGGTCAATGAAAAACTATATCCTATCAAACATAAAGCTTAATGCTTTAGCTGTAGAAATCACAGACTTGCCATTCCTACCTAAGCATCTAAACCAGACAACTCCCTCACAGCTGAAAGAATATTTTAAAATTTATTTGCAAGTGCATTTTCACTGTTTTGAAGCATCCCAGCACAGAGTGCAACATAACAATTCAGATGGCACACTGCAGTTTCCAATCAGCCCTGCCCTACATACAGCAAGTCACCTCCACTCGTGAAGGAACAAAACTTTATATTCTCTACATTAAAGCCTCTGTTGATTTACAGCACTCTTTGATCAGATGATCAAAACCCACTTTAATATTGCTCACAGAACAACCTCACTCCTCACACATGGATCATGTATCATTCATAGCTGGCACAGATACTGAGCATCTCAGGGTTTGTAAGGGCTCTGTGTCAGCCTTTGGCATCGAGGATCACAGCTTTGGTTCAGGTGCTTGCTGTCTGAAGTAAACAACAATAAAGATAAAATAAGGTTTTTGGGGGGGGACTGATTGTGCCAGCTTGGCTTGGATTGTGGTTTGTCCCCTTGGTGCAAAGTGAAAGAGAAATTAATTTGAGCCCTAGGAGACAGGTACGTAGGGCTCACTGAAATTACAGACTGGCTGCTGAATTAGCAAAGATACACAGGGGAGCTTAAGTATCACATTTTTTATTGCAGAG
Organism: Galbula dea; assembly: GCA_013399015.1. Classification (NCBI taxonomy): domain Eukaryota; kingdom Metazoa; phylum Chordata; class Aves; order Piciformes; family Galbulidae; genus Galbula; species Galbula dea. Next base: position 1,034,817 of record VWZX01006416.1, read on the forward strand.
AAGAGGAACAATTAAAATATAAAAGAAAGCAGGACTGTGTAAAACAGAGAAAATTAGAATATTCTAAAGCAAAAATATTTAAATAGGGATGGTTTTAAACAAAATCACTGTATTAAGTTTCAGTCATAGAAACATCTGCTGCTGTTATTAGGAAATTCAAGAAAAATTTTTAGGTGTTTTAAAATGAACTTCTTTCACAAGTTTTATGAGCTGCTTTCTTTCTTTCTTTAATTTCACTTTAATATACTGACCACATGTGGTTTGTGGAAGTTCAGTTGTTTGGTGTAAGCTATTTCTTATGACGTTATTTAAGTGAAAGGTGTTTGGTCAGTTTTATGTGATTCCACTAAGGTAGGAAAAAACACAGCCATTCCAGAAGGTCACCAGCCTTATAAGGAATGAAACTTTGAGTTGCCTTTAGGTCCTGACCAAATTGTGGGTCTGAGACATGTTTGCCTGGCAAAAGCAAACTCTGATGGAAAGAGAGCAAGGATGCTTTACATTGTGTCCTGAGGAGAGTAGCTATCTGTGCATGTCTAGCAAGGAACATGCACTGTTGACAGATGCACAAAACTGTCCACCAGCAATAAAAATACCATTTTTTGCATACATAGACTTTACAGTAAGATAAAGATCATGTTCTGAAAGAGAATACTAGCTTGTGAATCAACATAAGGCTCAGAAGTGGTCTGATGAGGGAAGCCTGGTGGGTTATTGGGTGCTGGATGAGAAACATACCACAGCAGAAACTACCTGAATAGGTACTCTGAGTTCACCCTGGTCTCATGCTACTGTATCTTAGTGTGCCTTATTTAAAAGTTGTGTTTAAATCCAGACCTACTATAAAAATTAGATATTGTGGGCATGTAAATAAAATAATCCATGCAAATTGATCAAAATATATGAAGAACAACAACAAAACAAAAAACAAAACCCCACCAAATTGATAATATCCACTGAGGCCTGATCTCACTGATGAATTTTAATGAAGGTAGCTACACTGTGAATGGATAAATAAGTAAATAAATGGTATGTGCTAAAGGTGTGATGAAAGAAATTCATGCCCATCTGGCCACATCTGTTGTTTCATTTAAGTTACCAGCACAAGTGCAGATCATCAGGGAATGGCTGCAAAGGTCCATTTGTTTGTATTTTGTTTGCTCTGTCACAATCTCTGCTTTGCTGGAGGCACCAGGGATGAATTCCTCCATGACTGATCATATGTGCATAACATCCCCAATGGTCCCTGCCAAGAGTTTAGTAGACCTTGGAGGTATTTAAGCTGAATCTCTACATAAGTGGCTCAGAGACATGCAAATAGCTGCTTGCACCCACAGTGATGATCTCCCTTGCTCCCAGCTGCAAGTGTTCTTTGTGTGTCACATCTTGTTATTGAAACAGAAGATCTTAATGGAAATGCCTGGATTGGAAAGTTTCTGCTGGAGTGCACACATTGAGCAGACTGGATAGAAATGGATTGCAAAGTACAGATGGAAAATAAGCATTTTAATTAATGATAACTTTTATGTTCTTGGAGGACCCACATGCTTGTTGATGTGATTCTATCCCATTTGGTCATGCAGAAGCTAATTCTGATGAATTTGCTAATTTTGCCAAAGAGAATTCATAGATGCCTCTTTTCACCCTGCTACTTTCTTGCAATTACTGTTGTTTGACAGCTGTTGTTTTCATGCAAATTTCACAACGTGGAGCAAGAGTCTCTGGGAGGTGATAATAACTGTGCAGATCACGCTCAAACAATAGAAATAAGAGCAGATGATACCATCATATTTCTGAGCTGCAATTTGATTTAAAGTATTTCCCTACTGTGGCTGTGTGAACCTCACAGGCAGTACTGCCCATTTCCCCTTGAGATTAGTGATATTCAGTGGGTGTAAATGAAAGCAAAACTGTTTTAACGTGTATTAACTACAATTAGTTGGGATACTGAGCAGACCGTATTCTTGCACTTTATTTAGTTGTTTTACCTAGATAAAACAATTTTGCAGTGTTATATGGCCACTCCATAAATGTGTAAAGCCCACCACAGAGATGCAAAGGGGTGGATAAGTTGGCTGAGTGCCATGATCTCTTCTATTACATAGCTGGATGGCTCTTCCAGCCTGCTTTCACTGCAGGGCTGCTCCCAGAAGCTCCCTGAGCAGAAAAGAGGAAATACTCAGCTTAACCAATATGAGTATTAATTCACTGGACAAAATTAATGTACTCTGCTTGAGGAAACAGATCTAAGACAGGGGTATCTGAAGCAAAGCTGTACAAATGTTGCTGTTGGTCAATGTCAGTAGCAATACCTGCTACTATCCTACTGCCTTTTCTTCATCATGGTGGATGTGCTGTGAAGTCATACTTTGCAATTTTTAGCCACATTTAAGTGTTGGAAAGATATTGGTAATAGAAAATGTAAAATGACTCAATGAATAAAAGGGTATCAGATTTTTGTGTAAGGTACTAGTGCTTACCTAGTTTGATCTTAATAAAATAATAATACATAGACAGCACTGATAAAAGCTCCTAATTAGACAAGCTCACTGTAGCTCATGCAGAGGGATGAGCAAAATGAATTATCAAGGGCTGTTTTTAACTCTTGATGACAGCTGGGTTTCAGTAACAGACTACTGTACTTTGAGATCCTTCAGGATGGAAGATAATGTATCTTAGTGTTGTGCATAATGTTAAGAGTAGACATTAATAGTATTTAATCTAAGGATTATTTTAATGCACAGAAAGTAACAATAGAAGAACAGATACAAAGTCACTGTGAAGGGATTTGTAAGTTTATCAGGTGCAAAGAGCCATCTTGAAACAACTTACTGCAAAGAGTAGAGGTAACTTCTTGTAATGGTAAAGTGCTGTGGAAAAGAAGCAATATTTTGGTTGCATGATTGCAGACCCTTTGGTTATAAAGAAATTTGATCTTAGCATAGTAAACTATTTTCTTACTCTAATATACCACTGCTTCTGAAATAGAGATAAAATTCAATCAGAGCTATTATTTCAAGAAATTAATTATTGTCACTAAAAATCATGTGTAGTAAATAAAAGCATTACTTTCTCAGCTTCTTGGTGCTATGTTACACATTCAGGTGTACATACTCACAGGCATGCACATATAGAAAATTTGTTTTATTTCTTATTGCACTTCTCTAATGTGTAGCTTGAGACAGTGTCTTGGATCTGCATTTCATAAGCAGCCAGCCACCCCTTCCCCATCCAGCTGCCCAGTAACCTGTCCCTGTTGGTGAAGTCCTGGCTTCCAGGTCAGCCTGTGACTCCTGCTAAGCTGAACAAGCACTTTCAGCTTGGTGAATCAGCATACCTGGCACCGAATTAGTGATCCTTAGTGTTTCTGGGTGTTCAACTACACTTTGTGAGGTAATTACTTTTGGAAATGCCAGTTCAGCACAGTCAGGGACAAGTAGAAAAAGAGACACAGACTTTCCTAGCAAGGACAGCTGGGGCTGTTGATTAAGGATGGATGAATCTCTTAGGGAAAATAAATCTGCCTAAGCCCCAGTCCTGCAAAAATTTCATGTTAATTCCTGTGTTTGTGAAAATGTTTGTCTCTCTTCCAGGCATAGGGCTAGAATTTTTTGTTTGTTTCTTTGCTCTTGCCACCATCCACTTTTCTTCCAAGATCTACAGTATGGTGACTGCAAAATGTTGAATTAGTTGCCTGGTCACATCTATGTGAAGTCACTAATGGTGCTGTTCTCTGATAGCATCTTTGGCAACTCCATGCAGCATCTCCTTCAGGAGAGCAGTAAATGTCGTGGCACAGAGAGTAATGGTATGCAGCAAACCAGCAGAGAGATTTAGAAACTGGCAACAGCTTATGTTGTTTTCAGTTGCATATCTTATCAGGACTGCTATTAGTACCTTTTATCTCAGAAACAATACAGTCATATATTAGACTTCTGAAGCCAGAAGGCTGCCCAGATTACTGGGAGAAGGTGATATTAGTGTTGTAATGAAGAAAAGTAACAAGGAGCAGAGAAGCTATGTACAAAGTCATTCTATATTATAGGCAAACTTTGCTTAACAACTGCACTCTGTATGGATTTGAAGACCACTTGTGCAGGGCAGCCGTTCCTCGTCCTCCAGTGACGGGAAAGGATACTGCCCATTTTCATCTGTTGGTGTCTTCAGATTATTTGTACATTTAAGCAACTCTTCCACAGTCCTAGAAAATCTTAGCTGGACTATACATCCATCATTTTCCCTCAGAATATGCTAACAACAAACCAATTAGACATGAAGAAATCTATCTTTTGGAAAAGCCAAACTTCCGAAAAACTTCTGTATGGAGAATAGGACTAGATTAGCACCTTTCTCTCAAACCCCTTCTGTGCCCCTCCATTTTCCAATGAATTTTCTACATAGCAGGTAGAAAATTATTACATAGCCTCTTGGTGTCATGCTGATGGAGGCAAAGTCACTGCTGATTTCTGTAATAACTAACCCCTGTGGCAGCAATCCTGCCTGGGTGAACTCAGCTCATTGTATATAAATAGCTGCAGCTGAGAGTAATGCAGAAACTTGGGCTCTTCTTGTAGACTGGAGCCAAAATGAGCCTGACTCTACTAATATCCCAGAACAGCAGCATTTTTCCCAGCATAGAAAAGGTCATGTTCTAAAAACAGGCCAAAACAAATCAAGAACTCCAGATGAAGTAACTGGGAATGCTGCAGGAAAAGAAGTTAGCTCGGCCGGAGCTGGGTGGAGAGCAACCTGAAAGAAGTGAAGGATTTGTCACTAGGGGGCAACGTGGCATCAGGTAAGTGGATGGATGAGATCCTGGAAGACAGTGAAATATAGGGACAAGAGCATGCCACCATATGGAGGAGAGACTTAAAAACAACAAAGCAGCCTGGTGAAGCACAGCAGAATGAGAAATTGAGTTGTACTGCCCTTAGTCATCAGATTGACTCTCTGGCTCAGCCAAAGAGAGGAGTGGGAGTAGAAGAGGAGAATGTAGCTGCTATGATTCAATCAGAGATGCCAACTGCGATAGCCAGACAAACTCTTCTGAATGAAGGAGATGTGATAGAATCATATTCATGATCAAGGTGCAGAAAGTTGGGGAAAAAATATGTGCTGGCTGTCTGTGTTTCAAAAAAACTTCTGGATTTGTGACAGCCAAAGCTGATACCAGAAATGCTGTTAGTCTCACACACAGTCTAGAACTTCTTAGTCCATAAATTTTGAGTTGATTGGAATCTCGGAAAAAAAACCACATAGAAAAGCTACCCCTTCAATCACTCCATGTCTAAGAGTGACAGAAAGTTGGGGGGAAACAATATCTCTGTAACTTCTAATATGTAATTTGATAAAACAAGCCAATATTAAACTACTTAAAGTGGAGAAAACCTGTAAATAAGCTTTTAAATTTGAACCCCATATTTGACCAACTTTGATCATCAGAAGATTATTCTGGCATAACAGATTTTTTGTGTTAGACTTCAAACAGCATTTAAATGCTTGTTTACAGAGGAAGTTATTTTTAATCCATACAGAATGTGAATATACTGGCCTAAGTTGCTTAGTACACACTCATGGACCACTGGCCCTATGGCAAAATAACCAGAATGACCTGGTATCTTCATCCAGAGCAGAGTGCTGGCTCTACACCACGGAGCATCTTTTTATTTGGGTCCATGGGATTACAATATAAAATACTTAATTATTGTGTGAAATTGTTTGTGAAATACTGTGAGGATTGTGTTGCAACCTTCCAGCACTGTGGTTTTGTATATTTGTGTGGCACAATTGTGTCCATCTAACAATTTGCCATGAATACAAAAAGCAGCCCCATTTTGCCCTCTCATCCCCCAGACCCTCCTCAACTCTTCTTCCACATGCACCACAAAGGAGCTGCCTCTGACACTCATCTTTGTGCTTTCTCTGGGCTAATTTAATTTGCTGAGTTTGCAGAATACTTCCACTTGTTTTACTCTGTTAATTTTTTCTCAGTTCACTGAAAAAAAACCCCAAACTCATGATGGAGATATTTGGGCACCAAATATAGCACAAGCAAACTAACAGCAGCTGGTAGGAGCAGGGTGGCACATTCTCTGCCATAGGGAGACATTACACTGTCTCAGCTGTATCACTGAAATGTGCCCTTATTCCACTTTGAATTAATAAATCATCAATATAGAACCTATGTGCACTGAGAAGACCTTGACAATCACACCTACCCACTCATTAGAGCTAATTACAGCTTTTGATATTCAGAATCTGACAATAACTGTCAATATTTTTTGTCTTCCTCCCTTCTCCGCATTCCAAACTAATAATAATTTTGACAAGCTGAAGTCAGGCAGAAGGAAATCTGTAGAAGAGATCCTGGAGAGACTTAAATGTTCTGTGAAAGCCAAACTTCACCTTGGGTTTTGTCAGACCTGCATAGTAAAGCTAAATGCAAAACTGTTCAATATCATTGGAAGTAATAGCCAGGATCTAAAACAAGAATTGCTGTTCCTTAAATGAGCTGCATTTTCTTGTTTACTACACTGTAAGCCAAGAGTAACTCCACTGGATTTTACTGTTAATCTTGTGAAAATGATACAACTGGATCAGAATTTGTGCTTCTGTTTATTGCTGGATATGAAACATTATATGTTGAAGCAGTAATGTGAATCTTTCTGAACAGACAAAAACTGTTTCATTTGGGAGGCCATTCTGGATCCAATAAAATTGTGCTTGGAATTTTCTCCTTATGCTAAAAGGGTCAAAATTGTTCTTATTGCTATGCATGTATTTACAGTCTTTGGCACAATGGGATTCAATTCTTTTTTTGGGAACCAGGTACTTCAGTAACACAAATAATTATAGCTGAGGCACAGGGGCTATATTTTATAGTTGGAAGTAATCAAAACCATGAAAGAATTATCATAACTCATAAAATGCACAGTGAAAAGACATCATGAGGCAACATAAGTCACTAACATTAATCCAGTTATACTGGTTGACACTGAAGGTCTCTCTGTCCAGTGACCTTCCTTTGAGGGCAGCAGAGACCCTGGAGAGAGTTGCACAAACTGGGCAAACGTAGATTCTGCTTTCCCCTGATACTTTGTGTGGCATTAAACAGGGACTATATTACAGGGACTATATGAACCAGAAATGGGGTTTATGTATTTAAGTAACACCCAATTGATTTCATTCTTAAGGGCTTGTCCATTCACCCTTGGAATCCATGCAGACTTATATCATTGGTAGTATCTTCTGACAAGGACTCTCACAACTTCCCTGTGTTTTATGTGGAAAAACATCTTTTGTTTTCTTTTAACTCCTCTTTCATTTGATACCACCTATTTCCTGTACTGGAAAAGTCAGTAAGTCAATTCACCTTCTTCACATAGGAGATTTTTTTGTAAATTTACAGGTCATATCCTACAGGATTGTCTATTCTCCAACAGTGAAAAGTTTACTTAGTAATTTATATTATGGAAGCCTGATTACAACTGCCCCAAGAAACATCCATGTGTAGAAATTAATTCACAATAGGATAAACTGACCTCATGTTTCTTTCATTTTAGCCTAAAAGATAGGAAAAATGCACAAAATTTTGTGATTTTTTTTTTTTGCATATGTTCCAAGTCAGTCCTATGAGGTGACCATCATTTGTTTCAGTGTTTCTCACTTGAGAAGAATACAGTTAAAACTCTTTGAATGAAGCAAGCAGGCATGTGTCATTGTGCTGAGCACTTTCTCAAGGATTTGACAGCTTTTTATTTCATGCATCATTCACTTTGTGCTGCAGTAATCACATAAAGTAACATTTCATTAATACAAAGTTAAAAAGCTGATAGGATATTGAGAAATAATATCTCAGTCCATGCCTGTTGGTGATGGATTTCATTCTGCTGTGCTACCCAAGCAATGTTCACACCAATGTGACACCTACTGCAAAATAAATAAGAGATTGAACTGGAGGTTATTTATTGTTGTTCTTATTCTTTATTTTAATTTTTTAAATTATTATTTATTTATTATTTATTCTTTACAGCTGGGAACTTGGATTAAAAAAACCAAGTGAACCCAAGTCCAGAGTTGTACAAAAGCTGTAACTGAAATGGTGTGCATCAAAAAAGAGATTATCAGAACACAGACTTTTACTTTCTTTATGTTAGCTTTGAAGAGGTACAAGGAGAAACTCCACTGTGAGTCTTTCTAAGTAGATAACATTTTCTCTGTCCTAGTGGCAGTGCCAGATATGTTGCTGGGTTCCACAGTGAGTTGAATTTGCTGTGACTTGTGTCACTTAGATTACTCAAAAAGTGTAAGTAAGCAATGAAAACCAGGATTAATTTAAATTTGCATCACAGGTGGTGCAGAGTATTGACAAAGGGATTTGACTTGCAGTACACTATCAGGATGGCACACTACTTATCCAAACACAAGTGAATCCAGCATCGTGTAGGTGTGGGGCTCTTTGCTAATTGTGCTGAAATGGTGATGGCCTGCAAATAGTATTATGGTCTTAATACTTATATGCTCTAAAAGTCACATATACATTACAGGTTTAGAGTTGGCAAAAGCAAACACTTAAAATTTTATAATTAACATATATTTAAGATTGCCGATTCAGCAATCACCACTTGGTTGGGTTTTTTTTTCACTGAACACTATCATCTCACGGATTCATTACAACAGGAAACAGAATTCTATCTGCTGAATTTCAATTATTGCTTACAAAGACTACAGGAGAATTCCTAAAAGGATTGCAAAGACCATTTTTTTAAAATGAAAAATGATATACAAAGTAGTTTAAATGAAACTACTTCAGCTAAATATTAAAAAGTAATGCCATGAGGTAAATTTGTATTCCAGAAGCATTTGAAAACAGAGGACAACTTTCTAATATCTACATGTGTATTTAAAACATTTTAAACTCAATATTATGAAAAGAAAGGAAGGAAAAAAATCAGCACGAAACTATCCCCAGGTTATGTTTAGGCTTTGTTTCCCACAAACATTATTTAATATAGTTTATGTTAGAGTGAATTTCAGTTTTTCCCTCTGGTAATTTTTCTAATGCTTGCTTTCTGAGTCCATCTACAGTTCAAATATATCCAATGACAAAAGGAAAGTTATTTTTGGATACTGGGTCTTCCTTCAAATGTAAGAATCTATTGCCATCAGCCATAGTTATTTCTAGACATCAGTAGAAAGCTGAGAGATACACCTGAGAACTTAGTATACCGAGACCTGGCAGCTGCTGGAGGTCACCTCCAGTGACCTTTAGTCCCAGGGTGAGAGTTAATTTAAATGTCTGTATGTGAAAGCATACTGTGGGGGTTTTTTTACAACTGCTGCAGCAAAAAGAGATGGATCTTTTTCTGAAGTCTTGTGGCATACCTACCTGCACTGCACAGGTGTCTTGGATATCCCTGGACACCATCTGTGGCAGGAGACCTCTGCCTTCACTAATAACAGTTAATGCACTGCACAGGAGGTCTCTGTTAATCTACCTTTAGGTGAACTGGGTCTCTTTACAGGCTCCAGTGACTATACTGAGCAGATCTGGGTCTGCTGTGAGACAGTAGGCAACAGAATAGATATAGACATCAACATTTAGTGGGACTTGGCAGTATTAAGCTTACAGCTGGACTCAATGATCTTAAGGTGTTTTCCTACCTAAATGTAGGCATATGGAGACTGACATTGAAACTCAGTCCCACCCTAAATGGTGGTTACTAACTTGATTCAGTGCTCACTGCTCCTACAATAAAAAACACTCTATAGAATACATGTTATTTAACAGTGTTCTCTTTTGGAGCATTTTAGAAGCCAGTTTAACTCTTCAACATATCTCCTTTGTTCAGTCCCACTGCACTGTATAAAGCTAAAAGTATTTTTTAGCAGTACAGATGTATCCTCTTTTAAATGGTATTTTTCTTGCAATCCCTCCTGAGTTCTTTTTTCATGATTTAGGAGTAGATATTGAAGGAAGAGAGCTGAAGTGGTAAGGAAAGTACAGAGATGGGTTCTGTTTCATGCACTTGATCTACATGGACTGTAATTAAGTGAAATAGCTGAACTTGTAATCAAAATCTCTCATAAGAATTATGTCTATCTTTAAGTCTTGATAGTCTATAAGCAATCTTAATATTAGGTGTATGCTAAAAAGGATGTCATGAATAAGGACAACTTTTAAGAAAGGCATTCCTGAAATGGAGTCACACAACTGATAACTATTAGTGATGGTAGGACATCTGAAATCTAACACAAGACAGAACAAGGGAAGTTTCAAAAATGATACTGAAATTAACAGTACATTGTCTTCAGTACAATGACAGCAGGATGACAACCTGCAAATGAATGGTAAAATAGATTATCACCCTTTCACACACATTTCTGAGATATTTTGCAACATTATTTCTTTGTACAATATAAAGTAGAAATGTGCTAAATGGCAGCATAATTTATTGTTGTTTACCAAATACAGGTTATTTCATTAAGGTTCACAAGCCTGTGACATCTAGTTAAATATGTGAGGAGAACTTGATAAACCATTTTGGAAAGTGTCACAGATGCAAACAGCTGGTAAGGGAGCCAAGAAAGCTGCTTTTGAGCACATCTCTTAAACCTAGATGCTGATGGCTCTCTTATACATTTTTTTTCACAAGTTTTCTTTTGTAGGTCTGTTTCTGTAACTTATGTAAGAGGTATTCTCCCATGCTTTGTCATATTCAATTGTTTTACTGTAAGGACCTTAGTAGTATTAGTACTGTTTTATGCAAGTCCTCAGAGATTGCAATTAGAGCTGAGTTATAAATTCTGTGTTCAATTTACTATGGGCTGTAAAAAGCTAATTTGCTGAGAAGTTCATGATATAAGGGTGAACAAATATCATAAGGCTCTGGTAGCTAGATGTTCATCTCTAACATGCTAGTTCTTTTACAGAATTGCAGAATCACAAACTGATAGCAGTTGGAAACAACCTCTGGACATCATCTAGTCCAACTCCACTGCTAAAGCAATTTCAGCTAGAGCAGGTTGTGCAGGAATGTGTCCATCTGGGTTTGTAATCTCTCCAGAGGTGGAGACTCCACAGGCTCTCTGGGCAGCCTGGGCCACTGCTCCATCACCATCAAATGAAAGAAGTTCTCTCTTACATTTAAGTGGAACTTCCTGTGTTTTAGTTTGTGTCTATTGCCCCTTGTCCTGTCACTGGACACCACTGAGAAGAGACTGGCATCATCCTCTTGCTATCCACTGTTGAAATACTGATAAATTTTGATAAGATCCCCTCTCAGTCTGCCAGGCAAAAAGCCCCAGATCTCTCAGCCTTTTCTCATAAAAGAGATGCCTCAGTCTCACCATCTTTGTAACCCCTGCTGGACTCTCTCCCATAGTTCCATGTCCCTCTTGAACTGGGGAGCCCAGCAATGGACACAGTTTGTTTGTTCTGAATGTCCCTGAGTTAACACATTGCAAAGGTTTTTTTGAAATGTGATCCAAATTTGGATTGGTGTTGATGAGGGCACTGAAAGGCATATTTCAGCATGCAGAGAGATGAGTGAAGATAATGAAGGGTGGTGACAGTCTGAGTACTTGTCATGTCACAACACTATCAAAGTTCTTGCTTCAAAAAATAGTACCAACAACTTCATGAGAAGAAAAAGTTAGTCCTATTGAACATGTGCTATTTTTTCCTACCCCCAATCTAGCCATAGACAATTACTTTTCATTAAACATTTTGAAATAGTGGCAGTAGTTGAATGATTCATCAGTGATAATTCCAAGATATGCATCTTCCTGAACAGTACCAGAAATACATCTTCTACTACCATATTCATATGCTTCTTGCTCACAGTAAAACCTCAAAAAATTGGTTCCAGATACCAGTTAACTGGTGACTCATGGAACTCAGTATGAGCTGGACAGGCAGTGTTTTACAGGAGTCAGAAACTGTTTGCTCTTCTTTAATAATGACTACTTCAACAATTAAAATCATTGTAGGGATTGTGTGAAGTGAATTTATTACTGTTGTTAATTGGCATGCAGGAATCAATAGAGGAAAGCTGTTATCCTGTAAGCTGAACCCAACTTCTGTGAGCACAGTGAGATTTATCTAGCAAGGGAAAAATATATAAATTCAGACACATCTCTCTAGTATTTGCTATTAGTGTCATGCTAGCATTATCTTATGATTTCTTTAAGAATTGTTAGTCTCTGCTTTATTTTGTGGTTCAGTTTTATTTTATAAATTCACCCAAATGCTCTACCAGAGGTTAAATTCAAGGAACTCTGACATATTCTTGGGTCTCTTGTGTCTCCTCTCTGAATTAAACCTGATCTGATCATGATTGTAGTAGATTTTACCACATTCAGATTAAAAGCCTCCTGTCATTCTAGGTAGGAATACAAACAACTGGACAAAAGATGAGAGGTTAATAGAGATGGCTATCTCACATCCCTAAGGAAAAGTGTAGGCAAATCTTCTGCATGTAAAAGGTTAGAATTAATTATTAAATCCTTCTCTGATTTGCACATTCAGGAAGAACATCAATCATTTTCCACTATCATTTCCAGATGCCTTTTTTTTTTTCCTGGATATAAGGTGAGCAGGCTGGAGCTGGGGGTAGTCAGATGACATCAAGTCTGCTCAACTTCTTGCACAGCTCCACAAGCTAATCAGGCAGAGGTGACCAAAGCAGCAAGATGTTACCACCACTTATTATCATTTCAATAAGTATTGTAGCTTTTGAAGTTGTTCTTGGATTTATTGGAAATGGATTTATTACAGTTGTTAATATCTTTAACTGGATCAAAAGCAAAACAATTTCTTCTGCTGATATGATCCTGATCTTTCTGAGCACATCAAGATTTATCCTGCAGGTGACTGTACTGATGCACATTCATAGTCTCTACTTTGTGGATGTGCTTAAGTTGGCTTCTGTGTACAAAGCTTTTGGTGCTGTATGGATGTTTGTAAACCATTCCAGTCTGTGGTTCAGTACCTGGCTCTATGTACTCTACTGTGTAAAAATAATCAATGTCACCCAACGGCTGCTGCTGCTAATCAAGCTCAGAATAGTTGGGATGGTCCCATGGCTACTTCTAGGATCACTGGTGATCTCTTCTGCAACCTCTCTTCCTTTGCTATGGATTACATCCAGTACTTACCTCTGCAGCTCAACAGGGAACTGTAGAGAAAATAGCACAGCTCATATCACTGACTGGAATAGTTCACATCTCTACCTACTGCTCCTTTACTTTGTAGGTTGCTTTTTCCCTCTAGTACTATCTGTGGTAACCTCAGCTCTATTAATTACTTCTCTATGTAGACACAGAAAGAAGATGCAATGTTATGTAAATACTTTCAGGGACCCTTTGATAAATGTTCACTTAACTGTTGTTAAATCCATTATTTCTTTCTTGATCCTATATCTTTCCAGTTTTGTAGCTCAAATTTTGTTGATACTATCAACTTCTCAAAGTAAAGATGTTGTGAAAGTTGCAGTATCCTTAGTAGTAGCTGGAGCATATCCTTCCATACATTCTATTATCCTGATTATAATCAATTCAAAACTGAAATTAGCATTTAGGGTCCTTTGCCAGCATTTTAATGCCTTTTGGAGAATAAAACTCAGCCCCATAATCTAGCTTGAGAGCAATGCTCCCTAGTAACAGATCTGGAATCAAGACTTTTATGCATGCATTGTTTCATTATCTCTTTTTTTAGTCAGTAACTTTTGTCTTGCAGAGAGTCCTGTGGCTAGATCTCCTTAACATTTCAGAACATCTGAAATAACATGCATTTTTGTCTTTTTTTCTACACCACTCTTGCTCCCTCAGTCTTCTTTAATAAAGAGTGAGGATAAGAATGCCCTGAAAGGAAGTAATGCACTTAAATAATAAATCAAGTACAGGATGCTTTGTGATTTCAGGTTCTCAGTTTAAGACAGTTTTATGATACCTTCAGATTGAAGAAAGTGGGACTGAAATAGAGACAACATTTACAGAGCTTACAAATATCAGTTCTCTGCTAAAGGGTCTTTCACCTGAGAAGCTTAAAATTAGATTAAATACATCTTGCACAAACCACAGCTGGTGTGACATACAGAATATGCTTCTAGACATGAATAACTACCTAAGAGATCACCTGAGGGAAAGTGAAGATTTGGAAACATAATGGTGAATTAATGTAATCAAATTACACTCTGAGTTAGGTTTATTTGTGTTAGGATTCCAGTACATACATAGTAATTTAGTGGTTTCATTTCTCTTTAAAACAGACCTTTTTGTTCAAAACATATTTTAGGCTTATTCATTTAGTTTTGTTGAAAGTGGGTTACTAAGATGCTGATTATATGTAAACAGATGCATGCACATAGATCTACTTGTCCATTGCAGAAAATCTCCTTCTTGTTGGGCTGACCTTTCTGATCACAACTTTACTTTTTTACATGATTTGCTGTTGCTTTAAGTATTTGTGAGTTGTTTCCAAGGCTGTTGTCTTTCAATATTTTATACTACTATGAAGTTTCACATAAGGTTGATGAAATATGTTCAACAAATCCTGTGGTGTTTTATCAAGTAATGTGTTTGATGATTCTATTCTGAAGTTCTCAGCTCAGCTAAAGTATTTTTTATGCTGTATATCTTCTCTGCAGGAATTTAGATAGTGCTTGATTGTAAATCACTATGGTGAGAGTTTCAGTCCCATCTGTAAAAGCAATGATCAGGGTGATTTGCTTAGTCTTGGAGTATTTTGACTTCAGTGTTTGAAATATTAGAGCAATACCTTTATAAAATGCTTTAGAATCACTATTTAACAATGTTAGATAGAGGGTGAATCTGGTTTTAACTCGTATCTTAAAAGTTTTCTTACAATGAAATATATGTTAATGGGAGGCATAAAATGAATGTACTGTGTAATAAGAAGTGATATGATTTATTAGCTTATGTGAACTGTGGGGTCAAACTGCATAGCAGGAGAAGAGGATGATTAAACTCATAAACACAGCATTTAGAGGCATACTACTACATACAGAAAGACAGGTCTACAAGGCATGGTGAGGGAGTTGCTCTTTACGTGAGAGAGCAACTGGAATGTATTGAGTTCTGTCCAGGGGCGAATGAGGGGCGAGTTGAGAGTTTATGGGTGCAAATTAAGGGGCAGGCTGGCATGGGTGATACTGTTGTGGGTGTTTATTACAGGCCACCTAATCAGGATGAGGAAGCTGATGAGGCTTTCTCCAGGCAGCTGACAGTGATCTTGCAATCACAGGCCCTGGTTCTTATGGGGGATTTTAACTCCCCAGATATCTGCTGGAAGGCCTACTCAGCCAGCCATTCTCAGTCCAGGAGGTTCCTCCAGTGCATTGATGATAACTTCGTGATGCAAGTGGTGGATGAGCCTACTAGGAGGGGAGCACTGCTGGACCTGATACTCAGGTACTCAGTTCCTGCTTAACAAGGAAGGGCTGGTTGAAAAGGTAGAGGTTGAGGGCAACCTTAGCTGCAGTTGACCATGAGATGGTAGAATTCAGGATCTTGTGTAGTAGGAACAGGATACCTAGTAGGATCACAACCCTAGACTTCAGTAGGGCCAACTTTGATCTTTTCAAGAAATTGCTAGGGGAAGTCTTATGGGACAGGGTACTAGAAGATAAAAGGGGCCCAAGAGAGTTGGTTAACATTCAAGGACCACTTCTTCCAAGCTCCAGATCAGAGCATCCCAAAAGGTAGAAAATCGAGGAGAGGAGCCAGGAGACCTGCTTGGTTAAGTAGGGAGCTGCTGGGCAAACTGAAGTGGAAGATGAGCCTCTACAGGTCACGGAAGGAGAGGCTGGCCACATGGGAAGAGTACAAGGCTGTTGTAGGGAGGTAACTTGGAAAGTTAAATAACATTTAACTGCTATTTAAATGTTAAATAAAAACACTGGAGCAAACAGCCCAGAGAGGTTGTGAAGTCTCTTTCTATGGAGATATTCCAAACCTGTCTGGATGCGCTTCTGTGTGACCTGGTCTAGGGAACCCTGCTGTGTCAGGGGGGTTGGGCTAGATGATCTTTCAAGGTCCCTTCCAACTCCTAATATTCTGTGCTTCTGTGGTACTGTAAAGCTATTGGAATGATCATTGTTCTATGTCCTGCATCAAGAGAGACCCAGAAGACCCTCAAGATCCTTGCCTGTGTAGTTCTACAGGGAAGCAGCTGGGAACTGCCATGCTCACACTACAGCACCACCTTCCTCTACAGCTGCATGTCCTGTCAACATGGAACAAGATTAGAAGAGTCACACAGAGATGACTTTTTTGATCCTTTCTCCAGCTGGCAACATCATGAAGAGAAAGCCTCCTGAAAGAAATGACAGGCTCTTTGCTGATGGCTTTTTTTCTTTCCTTTTTTTTCAGGGCAGGGTGGAGGTGTGCAGAGGTTGATGATGGTGTCTGGACTTTTTTTATCCTAATTGGGAAGCTCTGATAAAATTAATTTCTCCAGTGAGCTCATTTCTTTTTAGGGATTTCCAAACCCATTTCTGGTGGCAGTCTGAAAGGCATCAGAGCTAAGTATGAAAAAAACCACCCCTGCTCAGCTTTTTCAGTGCCTCCTCACCTTCAGGAGGGGGAGATGTGAAGCAGGAACAATGATTAATAAAATATCCTTCAGTGCTTCCAGGGGAGAGGAGAACAAAGCTCAAACACTTGATGTCTTTATATTGTATTGATGAAAGCTTTGTTACACACAGCATAGAGTGAGATAGATAAGTACATAAATTAGAATTTTAAATGACTGACTTGGTAAATAAATTATTAGTTTTGTCCTTTCCCTTTCCATCCTTCCCCCAAGCTTTAATTTATTTTCATGTCTTCTTCAACAGTAGATACAGTTTCCCATTTATTTTCTGATCTTGCCCTGCTCTTTGGATTTCAACCTTTCCCTTCCTAAAATAGTTATCTGTATTCTCTGCAGATCTAGCTGTCTTTTTCTGGTACATTTTCAAAAATATTATTTTAGAACAAAATATCATGCATAAAGATATAGCAGGCTTGTTCCTAGCTATAGTTTGTCCCAAAAAACCCAGATAAATCTAATGAATATTTTGGCAATTACTAATTCTGCACAAAAATATGCAAACAAGAGCCTTGTTGAGATTTCATTGTTTAAGAAATTAATTGAAAATAAGACTCAATTCAGCAGTATATTTCTCCTGGAACTTTGCAAGTTACACAGCATATAGACAACATGAATGGGAAAATACTGTCTGCAAGTTCGTGTAAGACCAGCAACAGTGGCAGCACCAAGGTCATTGTAAGGGTGATGGAGAAGACTAGTTCAGTTGTTCATACTGAACTACATGAGACCCAAATCATCTCTCCTCCAGCTTTTGGTTTTGTTTTGTGCCATGGTGCTTCCTTTTCTAGGTCTGAATTTATCACAGTTCTTTTTCCAGGAAAAGCAGTGCTTTGAGCTGTTGACTGCACTCTTTGAGTGTGACCATCCAGCCAATTTTTTATCCCCAAGTGGTCCATCTGTCAAAACTCTGTCTCCAATTTAGAGACAAATATGTCCTGTGGGACAGTGTCAAATGGTTTGTACAAGTCCAGGTAGATGATATCTGTTGCTCCTTCATTATCCACCAATGCTATAACCCTGTCCATAGAAAGCCATCAAATTTGTCAGGAACTGTTTGCCCTTATGGAAGCTAAACTGGCTGTCACCAATCATGTCCCTATTTTCTCTGTACCTTAGCACAGTTTCTAGGAGGTTCTGCTCTATGATTTCTGCCTGGCACAGAGATGAGACTGCCTGGTCAGTAGTTTCAACTGCTGGTCTGCTTTGTCATGTCTTTCTTTTTGCCTAGAATAAATCAGCAGCTGGGTGGTGGATATGATCTCTGGTATCTCTAATGTTAATATCTCTCTTCTGCTAACCACGGAGTATTCCTTTTTCTTTTTGATATTTTGGTGTCCTCCATGGTGCTAATTACCTCTGTGCAAAGCAACACAAGGCAGCACTGTCAGCTCCAGGAATCCCAGAACAGATGTTCTTACAAATGTCACTAAAGATCTAATTTTCTCTGTTGTCAGTTTTCTAACAGTGATCATGAAGTCTTTGACCTTCTTTGCATCTGACAGCTCCACTGTGATAACTTATTCCCATTAATTTTGGTTAATCTCAAAAGTAAAATAAGTGTTAATGAAGATGCCACACTGTATCTGTCTTTTCTTGAAATATGACTTCCCACCTTCCTGCAAGGTCTGGAGAAAAGTTCTGTCTTCTGGAAGAGTTTATAATAGGATTAGAACCTGAGATTACTTTTATCTCTATTTATTTATTGTCTTCCCTATCGTAAAGCTCAGCCTTCATTTCATTACTAACACAAGGACAGTTTCTTCAATGTTACAAAATACTTCACAGAGCTAATCCCTCTTCCCCTCAATAGTTCTTATCCTGTTTGTTTCTCATTTGAGGACATCTGTAAGGGAGGTCATTGGAGCTTAGTTAGGTGTGTAAATAATGCTGTTCATGAATCTGTCAGACAAACTCTTCACAGAAACATGGGGCTTATATTGGGACAATATTTTATTATCAGAAAACAAAATAGTAGTTTGGATGGTAGCTCCAACATGATTTATATGGGCTTTGGAGGAGGGAGAGAAGTAAAGTCACAGAAAAAGCAGAGGCAAACTGCTAAATAGGAATAGTGACTTGATAACATCATCCCTCAGTTGCCTGTTAGGGAAGAAGGGGAAAATTAAACCCTTTTCTGGCATTCAGATGTGATATTGTGATGAGACTAAGATGGATGAGTGAATTCACAAATTAAAAAATGGATTGCTAGGTGATTACACTAGATTTTTTTATCCTCTTCCACCTCTTGCCTCTCCCCCACACAGTGTCATATTTGCATTTCATTTTTTCCTAGCTTTCTATCTTCTTTTATTTTTCCCTTCTCTGTTAGTCTTTTTTTTTCCTTTCTAGAGAAAAAAATAAAAAAAACCCTTTAATTCTTCATTTATCACCCCTCTTTCTTACCACTTCATCTAAAAATCTTGTCTTTTTTTTGCTGCTGTTGTTATTATTGTAGATGCATATTAATGGACTCAAGCTGGGTTCATTCCCATCTTTACTTTATTCTAATAAGCACACATTCCAAGACAGCTTATTTGGTTTCTTTAGTGACAATGTTGCAAACAGAATTCCTCCCTTTCCTTATGAAGGTGGGTTGGGGGTTTTTTGGTGTGGGGTTCTTTTGGGGTTTTTTTTTGGGGGGGGGTTTGGTTTTTTTCTTTAAAAAAAAAAAAAAGGCCAACATGATGAGACAAAGATTATTTGAAATGACTGCATCCTGGGAAATATCAGAAAAAGAGTAAGTATTTATAGACTTGTTCACTCTCTTAAAGAAGACAACAGAAATTATGTATTATAATCAAATTGCACCACCATAACAGAAGGAATTTCACAGGAATTGTGAATAAGTATTTGTTGATCACATGTGGTAAATCATAAGAAATACACCATGAACTTATGTACAGGTGTCCAGCCAACAGGGATTCAGTCCCTGAACATGCCATATAGGAAGAATTTGAGTGTTGATGGACTAAAAATCATGTTACTCCTGCTTGAAATACCCAGGGTTTCTTCTAGAAATATGAAGTAGTGCAAATGGACACATGGAGCAACATACCTGTCTCTGTTAATTAACTAGGTACTTATTTCTTAGTTAAATTCAGTCAGAACGGAGAAAAGACAACCTAAAAACTTCCTTTGTCCTTCTTAAGTGATGTTTGGACCACAGCTGCAGCCAGTCTCCTTTTTCATTCTTTTTTTTACAACTGCAAGAGCCTGTGCATTCTTCTTGTGCCATGGTTCTGCTCAAGGATTAGGGAGAAATGTCCCCAAATGCATCCCCTGCTGTTTTATGAGTTTATGCTGAGATGTAATATCTCTTGGCTCAAATTCACTGAAGCTGTGAAGAGCTAAGGTCTTAGGTCCCCTGCCTCTTGGCAGTTACTACAGACAGCCTGCAATTATTCCAAAAGTCATCTCCAAAGCACATTGTTTCAAAAGGGAGTTCAGCTTTCTTGAAAGTGAATGAAAACTCAGACATTTCTGTTGGTTGAACACCTGTATAAAAGCTTGTAATGTCTGTAGGCATTAGGCCAAGGCACTAGGAAGAAGGAGGAGTTTCGGTAGACATCTGTTGTGGGTTGACCCAGACTTATTCTTCCCAGTCACTTGGCCTGCTGCAGCTTATTGGCATGGATGTGACTTGATTTGCTTTCCACACTTGGTGACAAAAGGTTAAAACTCAGGCTGGCCCTGTGGAAGATTTTAGAAATATTTTGCTTTTCTTGCTGACTAGTCAAAAAAGCCTACATGCATGGTAGATTGTCCCTAGGTAAAAGGATAAGGTCCTTAACAGTCTTCTGCTCACCTTCTGTTTGAAATCTGCACCTGTGTGAACATCTCTACTTTCAAACTGCTGTTCTGAGCAAAACTGGAAACCCTTAGATGATTCTCAGATTACCCCTGGGAGCACTGCTGGTCTCTTCTGTCATTTCTTCTCATTATATTTTGGTATATTGTAGCTTTTAATTTTGTACTTCAGTAATGAATCATCTCACAGACTTCAGGGTGGCAGATGCTGAGGTTTCTCAGCTCTACATGTCATTCTGCTGAACACCATTGGGATGTTTTTCCCTTTCATCATTCCATTATGATATGATGTACTCAGTTAATTATCTCTGTCCTCAAATTTACCAGAAGGCTGAGAGAGAAAGTCTTCAACTCCAGCAATTCCAGGACACATGTGCATGTAAATATCCAATTTCTGGCTTTTTCCCTTTCCTTGTATGTTCCCAGTTTGTTATTTGAGATCACACTGCTGTGATTCAACTGAAGCAGCTAAACCACCAGGATTAGCTGGATTGTCTTTGGGAAACAGTGCTTCTTGTCTGAATACTTTATACTCAGCTTATAACAAATCTAAAACAGAGAATTGATTCAGTGTTGAATGTCTTTAAGCCACTATAGCACAGGCAGTTCTTGTGCAGTGCCTTCCTCATTTTCAGGTGTGAATTCTAAAGAATATGATACAAATCTGTACGAACACCAATAGTAGGAAAGCTTCTGGTGCTGACCTTGTTCCTATTCACTCATACTTTGAGGAAAAGATTAGTGATACAAAGTACAAGTAATTTAAAATCAGTAAATATGTATCATATATTCATCACTTATTTCTGAGGCATCATGTTATCTAAAAATAATTCTCTATTTTAGTTTGGTGATGAAATCCACTGTAACCTTTAAGCCTCCAGATAAGCAGGC
This sequence comes from Galbula dea, assembly GCA_013399015.1. Lineage (NCBI taxonomy): Eukaryota > Metazoa > Chordata > Aves > Piciformes > Galbulidae > Galbula > Galbula dea. The sequence goes on from VWZX01006416.1 coordinate 1,056,130, forward strand.
TGAAAGCTCTTGAGCTTTCAAGAATTAAATTGTTAAATCTCATAACACAATAGTAGGAGTCAAATAACTTGCTCAAGGCACTTTTCCCACCAGAGCTTTTACTTCTTGCCTTTTTTGCATTGAACTGATGTTGTTGTCATCACACACCTTGCTATCATGTGTCTTGGTAGCTGCTTGCTTGCTTTTAATATCCCATGAACTACTAGTACTTGAGCTTCTTACAATGTGTAGTCACGTGAAGTTCCAACCATTGTACATTCACAGAGCTGGCTGAGCAGTCTTCATCCAAATACATTATTCAACAAATGTTGCTACAGAATAGCTTCTTTCCAGACTGAATTTTAAAGGAATTATACTAGCTCTGATCCTCACAAGGTTTAGAAAGTTCTGTGAAAAAAAACATAGTAAATAGGGCAAAAGGGACTCATACTTTAGGTTCATCTCATTTTAGATCTTTTATCTGTGAGGCTTCTGTTAATTCATTAAGCATCTCTATGCTTCATTGTTCTGCAGTAATAAAAAGCTTTTCATCCACCACTCTAAATAAATTTGAAAGCACTGCATAGAATTTGCTGTATGGATGGGGAAAATTATATTGTTTATTTTTATTTTGTTCACCTAGGTTTCACAGAAGCAGATTTATTATTATGTAAGGGTGTGCTCCAGCCCATGTCTGGAATGAAGTGATGTTATTATTTAAACAATTGATATCTTTGCCTTTCAACAGAGTCCCCAAAGAGCCTCAAGAGAGAAATTTCTGTTGAGTGTTTTTTATGTACGTCAGGAAGCTTAAAAAAATCCCAAATATAAATAAACTCTATACACTTCAGCTAGGTGTCTCTTCCTGAATGTGCTCTATATTTGCATATGCCAACTTCTTGATGAAATATGTACAAGAAAAATCAAATTTTAAAATACAAATGTGAAAAACTTGTGAGGTTTCCTTTTGGTCAGCTCATTTCCATCTGTCAAATTTTGGATGTCCAGAGACAGGAAAACTGAGACAAGAAAGTAGTAAAGAGATGGAATGATGGTACCTAAGAGTGGCAGTTTGCTGTTCCCTGTGGTTCTCTGATGGCTTTCTTTATGCTTTGGAAGTGTCTGACTTTATGTGGAATTATTTTGGAGTGGAAGAATCAGGGAGAAAGATCATTCAAAAAGAGGGCTGATGGCCTAAACATCAGGAACATCTCAGTAGAAGATGTCTGCAGAAGACTGAAAGACTAAAGTAACTCAGACTATGAATATTATAAAAAAACCCAAATCAAACAAATAAACAAAAAAAACCACAAAAAAGTCAAGAGCATTCCCTGCATAGGGAACAGTTCTTTAGTAGGAAAATGCTCTTTAAACTAGTAGAGAGAAATACAATAATATACATACAGTATCAGGGAGGTGAGGAAAGACAAAATTAGACTAGGAACAAGGTTCTTATTTTATCTGCAAGTGTAACTAACCCCCAGGAGCAAAGTACATTAGGTTGTGATGGATTAACTACCATCTGAGGTCTTTTAAGCTGTGCTATAACTCACCATGAGGTTGTATTTTTGATGCAGGTGTTCTTTAGTGAAATTCAGCTCCAAATGATATGCAGAGGAACAGACTAATTTGTCATTATAACCACATACACTGATGGAAACTCCACTCACCATTCCAGCTCTCAGTCTCTGAGGAACAATTCTTGTTCCTCAAAGTCAAACTCAACATGCACAGTAGGATCCTACATGGTCAAAAGATTAGTAATATACACAACTAATTTCTTTCCTGGTGAGCAACATCCATTCCTCTTGTACTCTGGTATAGCTTTTTAAAATTATAAAAAATGAGAAACTTTTGGGAAGCAGAAGGTTCTTTGAAACCCTGGATGGGTAACAGACAGATTAAACATTGAGTGGAAAAGTAGGGAATCTATGTGAAAGGTGGAGTCCTGTGAAAACAGAATTCAAACAAAATTCAAACAAACCAAAGAGGAATGTTCCTAAGTAGCAGCTCCATGGGGAAGTCTGGAATTCCTGTTGTCTTTCAGGCTAAAACAAAAATTAAGGTAAATCAGTTTACTGTTCCATAATAACATTCTTTGATTGAGACAAATAAATAACAATCAGGTTATGCCTTCAAAAATTCAGACTCTATCCACAGCATCACAGGTAGATTCTTATTTCCATTTGGACACAGCTAGAGTTTTGGTGATCAAGGCATCAAATGCATTTGTGTTTTATCCCTCAGGTTAATTCCTTCATTCCCCATCTTTGAGAGCTAAATGTAAATAATACTTGTGGGGAGAAACCCTGTCTTCCAAAGATTAAGCATTCAGGTGATGTAAGGTTTGCAACTCTGTGCACGATGGTGATTGGTGCCAGGGGTCTAGTGCTTATGTCTATGGTTTCAAAATGAGGCAAATACTTCTGAGGGAGTAAAGATGATCCTCTGATTAAGGCACTGAATTTCAGTGTGCCTTTGTCACAGAATTCTCATGTTTCACTGGGCTGTATACAATAGTTTTTTATGGGTGTCTACATGCAAACTACCATCCAGTGCTATCTTGCCAGTAAAAAACCTTAAAAAACTTTTTCTTGATTTTTTTTTTCTGTCTGTAAAGGGGACTACAGCACTTCTTTATCTTTGAAAGGAATCCTCAGGGTAGGGTCAGATCCTGCAGAGACAGAAACCATCTACTCTCAGGTTTCTTGATCTCAAATTAATATTTTCTAGATTTGCCCAGGCACGTCAAACCACTGCTGTGCTGCCCTGCTTGATTTGCTTAGAAAATGAACCTAAGCACAATGTGCAGTGATTACACTATGAGCACTCCCAGCTGAACAGCAGCACAGGGCAAAAGGCTTCAAAGGTGAAGGAACAGAAAAGCAGGTGATGGTAGGTGAAATACAAAAAAGTTCTCTTCTTTATGAATGAAAAAACATTTAAGAAAGCATCAGATTCTTTCTTTGTTCTGGTGCATTCTAGATACTTTTTTTTCTTGGTGTACTTGTCATATGGCTTACATCTATATCTGACAGCTACTGTTGCTTTTCCATTTTTCCTACAATGTGACCCAAATCTCAGTGAGCAACACTATAATAAGATCATTCACTACTCACCAGATTTAATACACAGAAAAATAGCTTGACAAAAGTCTTGACACTGGGGACAGAGTGGTATTTTTGCCACAAATTTTAGAGAAGCCAAGATACTACATTGTGCAACTGTTACCAACAAAAACATATTTACTTTATAAAATGCCATTACTTTTACACTTGTGAGCATATCACACAAGCCTAATTAGTGTCACTTATATTCTGTGCAAACAACTCTATGCAAACTACTAAAGCTGTGACAAGCCACAGTAGCCAACTCAAATGACAGTCATCACACTGAATCAGAAATGAAACATGTAGATAAATCCTTGAAAGATGTCTAATGGTCAAAAGTATTCAGTGAATACTGTAATAAATGATTCATTTAGTAATTCATCTAATAAAATATTTGATAAAGTAATATAGCCTGTACCTAAAGAGGTGCCTTTCCTTGAAAAATTTTCATACCTCTAAGTGAAAAATTTTCATAACTACAAAGTGTTTGGCTGAGAGACATGGAGGATGAAAAAATATGTAGATGCCATCAAAGAATAGCTTATTAATTAATTAAATAGAAGAGCATGGTACTCTTAAAATAAATGTGTGTATACTCAGAGGCAAGGGTGAAAGCTGAATATGTTTTTAGATAGCTTATTTATCATGCAAAGGAAAGAGATTTGACTCTTCCCTGAATGGGTTAATTTTCAAGTGAGCCTGGCTCTAACTCTAAGCTTCAATACCTGCATGTTCAGAGTGCATTAGATTTTGTTTCTTTAGGCAGAGAGGAAGATACTCAGGGCACTCGAGTACCATTGTTAGCTATTTTCCTGTCCTTGTGACAGATGAATTTTGGAGAACTTCTTTAAGGAATTGCAGATGACCTGACTCCTAAATCAAGTTGGCTAAAGCATCTTTAAAGGTCAGTTCAGGACAGGTGAGTGCTTCAGGTGCTTGCTGAACAATACAGGAAGTCTGGCACTAGTACACACTTAAAAGCAGCCCCAAATGGAGCATCCACAGTGTACACCTGGATTAAACTCAGGTTGCCCCCTAAAAAAATGCCTGCAGATAACTTCAACCATGCAGCTTCTTACCAGATCAGATGTTCCCTGCTGTCTTTCAGCTAACACAAAGGGGACATGAATCCTGCATTGGGTGCTGATTTGATGAAGGCAGTCAAATGCATGGCTCAGATCTGCAGTAAGCAGTGCTTCTGTGTGTGCTATGGCACTGCCTGGGTCTGGTACTCATCATTACAGACCCACAGTGTCAAGCCAATGCTGGCAACATAAACACAGAAATATATTTGCCTATATAATTCTGTACACATTTTAAAGAAAATAGAAATGCAAGATAAGTGACTAGTTACCTTTTCTTTTTTTGCTGCAAGGACAATATGCATGTTCTGCTGAGCAGTATTTAGTAGGTGGGGTGATCTATTTTTAACAGTAGAGCAGAGCTTTTCATACTGCCTGATTATACTGAAGAGGAAAGAGAAAGGTCATGTGTCATTTTGCAGTGAAAAGATGCAGCAGCTTATTGTAAGAGATGTCTAGGATGCATTAGTTTTCTTGTCCTGTTGTTATACAGTTTGCTAATTCAATACGAAAGTGACTTATGAAAATGCTTTGAAATTGTGCTATCATACTGAGCCTCTATCATGGCAATAATAACTAAATAGAAGAGACAAAGTCTAATGTAAGTCTGCCTTGACCCAATTAAAAACCATGCAGCTCAGTCCTGAGGGTAGTCGAAAAAAAATCACACCCCTCATTGTTCATCAGGGGCCATGTCAAGGTTTTGGAGTAAGATTTTGCTGCAAAGTGTTACTGAACAACAATTTAAACCAGCACTTTGGAGGCTCAGTACCTGCTCAACTACTCTCCTACTGCTTCCTCTCCAGCCGCCAATGTATCCAATATGTGTATTCATATTTATCTGTACTTATCTAGATTGGATTGTAGCCAAGTATCCCTCATCCAAACCCAAAGCCTATCTAGACCAAGTTACTCAATTGAGTCAAAGGTCAAATATAACAAAGCTTTATATGCACCTATTTGATGCATGGATTCATGGTGAATTCTCAGAGTTGTGGTAACAATCATCCCTTTTGAGATGGACTAACCCTTATGAAGCTATCTAGAAATGCTCTTTATTTCCTAGAAGTCTAAATTTGACAGATTCTGACAGCTTGTCAGCCTCCTGTGTACAACTCAGCTGAAGCCTGCTTTACTTCCATATTTTGTCATCAGTTCATTTGTTATTTCTGAAATGATAACACTGACTTCCAGCTGACTGACTCAAGGAGGTGATAATCAAGCTAAACTAATTAAAGGTGATAGTATAGCCCACCTGTTATTATGCAACATTTTTATAGCAAAGTTTAAAAGGTTATATTGTGTGATTTTTCCTTCAGATACTCCAGATTGTCAGAAGCATCTCATTATATGAATAGTATAAAATATTGAATATTGTCATTAAACAATAATACTAGCACAAATGAGATCATCAGAATGGAGATTTTAACACACAGTTATTGTGTTATCAGCCAGGAAGAGCTGTTCTACTTCTAAATCATTTCAGCAAAATCAGAACACTTGTATTCCAGATGAATGAAGAAATATGAATGGAATGAACTAAGCAAGCAAAAAAAGTTAGATTAAGTTATGAAATAGTACTTAAAGGAACTTGTGGGCTTTCTCTGACATTTAATAGTGCAACATTTTGTGCTTTTTTGTTTGGTTGGTTGGTTTTTAATAGTCTATTTTTTATAATCAATCAGAAAACTTATGCAAAAGGAGAATCAAATTCATCCCTGTATAAAGCATGGTATTTTTGCATATGTCTAAAGAGCAGATGTCTATGGGTCTATGAAAAATGAGGATCTCCAGGGTTGGGCAAAACTATGCAAAGGGTTTGGAATTGTTGATTGATAAATGTGTAGTTACTTTCCACTGAAGTTCCAAGGAGATGACCCAAACTGATTTTGTGTCTGGAGTTCTCTCTTTATTCATGAAGATCTTAAGTAGGTCTACTTACTTGCTACAATACAATTCCACAAAGGCTTAAAATATGACTCAAGAAAGAGTAAAATGTGCAAAAAGTCCTGACAGTGCTGCAAAGCTATACAACAGAGAATATATCTATCTAGTTATGTCCATTTATACTTGTTGGGAGATAATTTGGTCTTGTGTCCTGATTTACTTCTGTAAAAATGTCTTTCATTTTATTCTCTTGTCCTCTGTCATTTGCTCCACTGCAAAGGGGATTCAAACCACCTGGGTATTTATTAATGCTGGGTAAATAAAAGTTTGAGCTGTTCATTAATGTGCTTTCCAACCTTGTTTGTTGTCATTATGCTAGCTTTCTGGGGAAAATATTTTTTTTGGCAAGATCTGCAGAAAGCTCAAGCTCTGTAAATAACAATGGGAACAAGTTTTCCTGAGAGAATTAACTCCTGGAATTCTGCCCTGACCATAGTGGAAACTAAATGTACTAATGTACTAAATGTACTAAACTAAATCTGCATAATACATTTTGCTGACCTGTTGTGACTTTTTTTGCAAGTGGAACATGGTGCTGTGACAGTCAAAGTTTTCTGAAGAATGATTTGTGTGTCCAAGCTCTAACTTGTCTCTTCCATAAAAATTATAGGGAAATAAAAATAACAGACTAAAAAATGGTGGTTTACCTGATATACCTGATATAGTCTCTAGAAGTTTAGTCCAATGTCAATGCCAAGATGTCTAAGTTTCATCACAGTTTTGGTTTTTATCTCCAGCAATTGGAGAACACTTAAGAAACTAGAGATCTTGTGAATTAGAAGCACATCTCTGGATCACAGATCCCTTTTCCCTTCTTTTTATGAAACATTTCTTTCATATCAGAAAACTACTACCTGAACATTGTTTCCCTTCTAGATGAGTAATTCTCTTCTGAAGCCCTGGGTTGTGTGTCATGAATTCCCTTTCTTGTTGGGAATGCAGAGTAGCTGGGAAACAGTACTCCACCTCCAAAATCATATATTGCTATACTTAACATTCAAAGGATTAGCAGTCCTTTGGAATAGCATTAGGAGTCAGGACTAAGAATATCATCTTCAGAATCTGCACCACCACAATACTTAGTTATTCCAAAACTCTCCTTGTCTCTGCTTGCAAAAGCTGCACTTGGATATTCAAACAAGAAGTGAAGAGCTAGTAGTGTAATGGTTTTTCCTATTAAGTAAATTTTAGGGTTTGGGTTTGGGTTTGTTTGGACTTTTTGTAAAAAATTGAAAGAACAAAAACCTAATCTTTGCTTTTGCAAGTTCTAAAGGAAACCTTTAAATGTAAAATCTCTCTGCATGGAAATAGGAGGCTTTTTTATTTATATTTTAAGGTGCAGTGTCATTGTTTCAGATGTATTTACATAGTACCAGCACACTTTTAGATAGGTCTGGATTCTAAGAGCTAACAAAATGTGGTAAAACCAGTTTTCCTGTGGCATGTTTCTCCATTAATTCATAGTTTGGCTACTATTTTTGGGCACTTATGCATATAATGATGCTAAACCAGAATTTTCATTTGTTATGAACTCCTGAACATGTCATCCAGTGACAGGTCAAATTACAGATCTAGAGGGAAAAAGGCAATCACTGAGTCCTCCAGCATTCCCAGGTGAGACTCCCTATAGGGCAAGCTCAGTGTGGGAGCTGGGGGCTATGCCAAGACCTAGTTCACCTTTTTTACCTCTGATGAGTCAGGGGTTTTCAAATACTGATCTGTGTTCACTACCAGGAGATAATAAGTCTGATGAATTCATTGCACATAGGTCATTGAGTAGTGAGTGAAGATAAGGAGTTTTATTCATGAATTGAAGTAGGACAGCAGAGCTATCTGTCTGGAAGGCCTTGAAAACATCAATGTTTCCAAGAAAGACATTGCTTTCCCATTATCAATTTCCCTTGGCCACTGACATCTAATGAATACTTTGATATATTCCCTGAAAGGAGTTATTAGAATCCAAATTACAGAAGGATAAAATGCCTTGACACTTCTCTACTTCTATGAGGTTTTTAGACCCAGGTCCCCAGCGAAGGAAAGAGAACATGTTCTCCTTTCTAACACTGTCAACCTTCACTATCACAAGCACCCAAAATTAATAATTATTTAGCTACTGAACAATTATGACAGATGATTAATTGATCACAAGGAGCTAGTTCTCATGGTGCTATTAATCAGTATGTCATCAAGCAGAGAGAGAAGGTAAGCAATCTATATCTGTTACAAACCATGTAAGGGACACATTACTCAGTCAGCATGAAAAGGTCATTCTGTAGCTGAAAGCAGGATGAGCAAACTTGGCCAGATTGATGAGAGTGTGTTATTTTGTGTATTTATTATCATGGAAAAAAAATACCATTCTGTCTGTACAAACACTGTAAATAACCAGTTTACCAAAACAAAATGCTAAGAAAAGAGCAGGCTGCTGAGCTGTCAACAATGCTTTAGTTTTCTCGTGCTTCCTACTCCAGTGTGCTGGGTAGCCAGGCTCAGTGATGGTATGGGCACTGCTGACACTTTGTGCCAGAGGGAAATAATGTTCAGAAAGATTTTCCCAGGAGTATATGTGTTAAATTTCTGGTGGGATATGGATAACACTATCCCATGGTAAAAACTGTCTTTGTTTTCAGGCTTCTGTCACCAGAGATCAGTGGTTTAAGACAGGGAAAGCCATAATCTGTTATGTTTTAACCTGTGCTTACCCAAGGACCAGTTTTTCTCTGCAGATGAATGCAGTTCAGCCACGTAGGTGTTGTTCAGTTGTCTTAGTAGAGAACTGTGCTTGGCCTAATTTATCTTGCTGAGAAAGTTGATTAGCTCAAGCAGAGCATCACAGTACTGCAGGCGTGGTTTCTAGATCCGGCTTCCACCTAGCTGGCTTGGGTCAATGGCAGAATGAGCCTGAGTCTGTTCACCATAGATTTTCAAAGCTCCCTTAACTACTTCATAAAAAAGTTTATTAATGTCTTTTTATGCCTCAATGTGACATTGTAAAAAAATATGGGCAATACATAGCTGTTACAGATTGTAGAAAAGCCTAGGTAAATTTTTCCAGGTGTGATTTTTTCTACAGGTTACAAGGCTTTTTTCTGGACTTCTGGAGCCAAAGTAGAAAGATGAAAAAGAAGCAACAAGAAAATACAGAGTAGTTGTTGTTGTCTTGATCAGAGACCTCAGCCCAGCAATTCATTCAAAGATGTTATATATTCTTCCCCCTCCACTCATCACTTATTCTAGGCATTAGATTAAAACAAAAGAAAAAAGTATTATCTTTACTGATTAAATCGTCTTGAACTTCAGATCAGTAGACCATGATAGAAGTAGATATCTATCTACTGAATCCATTTATTTACTGATTCAAAAATATTTCAGTCACTTTAATAAACAGAACTTTAGGTTCCTTCCTAATGGAAAATGCCAATTTCACAGGCATTTTCCACAGCAAATGGTTATTGTATAGAAGCTGCTTTTTTTCACTGATGAAAAATTTCCAAGCAGCTCTATTATTTGCTTAGTTGTTTCTATCAGACAATTTGGCTACTGGGCATTACAAATATTTAGTTAGAGATTTATAAACACAATGCCATAATGCATTTAATCATTTTTTCCATATGAAAAGTTATTACTTCTCAGCCATTCTCTAGTTGAATAACTCTTACATAAAAAGTCATATTCTTAGTCATTGCCCTTTATTTTGACCTGATCTTGTTCCTGGAGTCAAAAAGAGGTTTCATGTAGTTTGTACAAGTTTCAGACTGAGCAAGTGTGGAGTTCACACATCTGCCTCCAGCCAGGAATATGTAAATACATTAGTGAGACCTTGGCATAAAAATACTAATGAAAATTGTGAAAATAACAAATGCAATCAAAATTTCAAAATACAGTAGAGGATAGGACAAAATCTAACAATGAAGAATGTAAAGCCAGAATATGATTAGAACCATGTAAGCTCTGGTATGGTTGCAAATTGACAGGAGATGTAATCCACAGAAAAGGATAAACATTGAGTCCATGACCTAAGATCTGACATGCAGGGAGTTTCACCAGTGTTTGTCATAGAAGTTTATATGTGATTCCTGATAAATCAGGAGGTGAATTCATCTGCACTGGTGGCTGAATTTGAAGGTGCAAATGAGTTTGCACATAAATATGAGTTCAGCACCGATCTGAGCTAAAAGCTGAGCAAATTATTCAAACCGAAGCATGTTTTCACCGTGTGCCCTAACTTAATGCAGTACAGCATCATCTGGAAACAGTGTGACATGAAGTGTGCAACAGAGTGGGGTCAATGTCATGGCAGTTTTACAAACTTTATTTTTGATTTCTCAAGTATCAGCTGTATATAGATGCCACTGATGGGAAATAAATATGGCACTATTTCCTCTAGTTAGCTATTTTTAAACTAGTAGGATGAATATATTTTCTCTGTCAGTGATTGTGTTGCCAGAGAAGTATATGAAATTTGCATCTGCTTTGTGCTGCTGTAATGAAAGGTGCAGGACCTAATTCACCACTTGGTTACTGCAATCTACCACTGTAACTCCACTGATAGCTCTGTAGTACAATCAGGAGAGCAGAGGATAACATGTTATATTTTCTTAGGAGCTAAAAACAGGTGTAGTTTTGAGCTTTTTAAGTGCTACTTCTCAAGGGAAACAAAATGTATCCAGAGTGAAACATGGTAACAACGTAGTCATTGTTTATAATAAACACAGAGTCTCTTGAAGTTACTTCAGTAAAGAATGATACATTATTACCAACATACAAAGGAACTGAGATACTTTTGCTGAGTGTGCTGCTAGGATTTGGGAGCTAATTAAGTCTTCCAAGTCCATATGCTTTTCAGTAATAGGTATAGGGAAAACCGTGCCAATAAGTTTAGATTTGTATCTTACTGAAAGACAAGCATTTTTTAATGTAACTGCAATTCAGAATTTGGAATAAAATGTTAGTATCTCTGGAGAAAAAAAAAATAAATCTGAATTTGATTATTTCCAAAATAAGCCTTTGATATGAAAACAACTTGGTAACTATGTAAATGTTGGGAAGAAAGGAGTCTTATTTGCTGCTTATTTACTAAAGGGTAATAGGGCTTGTGTCCTTCCTTTCTTGCTTGGGGCAAGCTTATACAAAAATGCAAAAATTGGAGCTTATATTCCATCCAATACCATAATATTTTAAGAAATAACCAGCTGAGATGTCAGAAATCCAGAGTGATAGGGCTTCAGGTAGGGTATAAACAGTAGGAGCAAATGAACTTTTAAAAAGCCAAGATGCTGTTTTCCTACAGCTCAATTTGCTCCTTTCTGAGACAGAGTATTGCTTCACCAAAATTGTGTTGGTTTTGATTCTGCTTTTTTTTTTTTTCCCTTTTTTTCTCTTAAGCACCTGAGGGAGGTATTTAAATTTAATCACATTCAGGTTCAGCACTCATAATGGTGACAGTAAAACAGGTGTGGATTAGAGGGAATGCAGGATTTGCTGATTTGTGAGATCCTATCACTCAGCATCTGCTAGCCAAATTGCCAGCTAATCATCTGTGGAAAAAAAAAAAATAATTGTCTTGTTTTGAGGAGGAGAACATTTTATCACCTGTGAAAATTGCTTTCTGAAATCTGTAGCCTGAAGTCCAAATCTCTGCAGGGACAGAAAGGAGAAATCACCATCTCTATTTCCAGTCCCTTTTGTCCAAAAATCAGGTGTCTGAGTAGACACCCTTGGTGAAAAATTCCCTGTGTGTTATTAGCCTTCCTCTTTGCTTTGATGGTGACATTTTTTAGCACCCATAAAAGAAAATATCTGCTCCATGGAGGAAAGCATAGGAAACTTTATCTGTTGTTTCAATTGAACTGAGACACTGCTCTGTCCATCACTCAGCTTGCCCAGCCATGAAGCCATTCTGGTCCAGCAGCAAGGCTGCCCCAATGCCAATGAGCCCTGCTGAGAGAGCAAGGTCATTAAGCACATTTCAAAGGTCTCTGGTCTGGATCTTGTTCATATATCTCTGGCAAGGGGCATGAATGGACCTGGGAAGCAGCTGTCTGTACCTGGCTGCAGGAACATATCCAAAGACCTGAAGAGTTTAACAGGTCACTGTAAAGATTTAGACATTTTTATGGAAAGGTGAAACAAGGGGGAGGGGAAAAAAAAACCAAAACCAAAGCCCAACAAAATCTGAAACATAACACATGCTCTTAATAATGAGACAGGTTTCATCATTTCATAACATGCTAGCATCTTCCCCTGAAGCATCTACAATTTACCACTGTCAAAGCAAAAATATTTCACTCAGTGGTTCAGAAATTGCTGTATCCCTTTCTCTGTTGGTTCTAAGCTCTTTCATCTTCACAGATACTAATGTGTGCAGTCTATGTGAAGAAAGAGATAAATAGAAAAGGAATTTCACATCTTATTAAGAGAGAGCAATAGCAAATCCTTCCTCTGAGCAGTTTGTTGTCCTGTGTGCTTTTGTTCGTCTCTGCCTGTGTTGACACTGAGCAAATGGTCCAGGTCACCAGCCACTGTCGTGCTTGTATTGATTGAGATATGCAAGAAACCTTGTAGATCCTCACAACCACAAAGGAAAGCACAAGAACATATTCAGGAGCGTTGTGATGAAGTACACAACCTCTGAGCTTCAAGCAAATAGAAGGCTGAAAACACAAAATAACAAGGTAAAAGGACAATTTATGCTGCCCCCAAATTTGAATAGATACTGATCAAACTGCTTATGTGTTAACAGCAACACACAAATTCCTTACCTGCTCTTTTGGGAGCCATCTGCTCCATCCCTACCTGGGTAGATTGGTACAGAACTCAGTTCAGTATAAGCATATTTTTGTGAAAAAAATCTATTTCTTTGCAGAACTAGGGGTTGGGCAAGACAGTATTGTAGGTCTGGGGGGATATCCTCACTGCTCTGACAAATAAAATCTTTTCTGTTATTGAAAACATGTATGGTACAACCAGGTTAAAAAAAAATCTTATTCATAATAATAGGCTGGCTGTAGTTCTTGGAGAGTGTTTTACAACCAGATACCACTCTGTGGGACTGTGCACTCTCAAGCTCAGTAGGTTACTCATGAGCAACAAGCTGCTCTTATATTTCACACCTCCAGCCCTCACTGAAAACTGGTAGGGGTGCAGAAAACAGCAGTGTGGAACATGCACATCCGTCAATTTCCAGACACTATGTATCATGTATGTGTGAGACCCCACCTGGAGTATTGCCTGCAGCTCTGAGGCTCTCAATACAAAAAAGGTGTGGACCTTTTAGAGTGGGTTCAGAGGAGAGTCATGAAGGTGATCAGGTGGCTGGAATACCTCCCCTATGAAAACAGGTTAATTACTTAATTACATTGCAAGCAGCCTTCCTCAATAAATTTCTGCTGCAAACACAATTCCCCTTTTTTACTTAGAGAGTAAAATTTCAACAAGGAGAGTAGTGAAAATACAATGTTGTCTGTAAATAAACTGAGATTCTTTACAATCATTGTACATTTATCCCTTAAATGGGCACTGGACTAAAGAAAGGTGAGAGGTTATTTTTTATATATATATTTATTTATTGTTATTAGTCTTCATTTTAAAATATTTATTTATTATACACAAAATACTCATCATTTGCTTATTGTACATTTCAGATGACTAGATTTTTACAGCACATAAACCGTTTAATTCCTGAATTTCCATTTTTTTCAGATGACATATCTGTTTTGCGTGGTTCATGGGTAAACTGAGGGATTTCACTCCAGAGGCAACTGTATTCCAGTGGTGGGCAAATATAAGAAAGGATAGGTAGTCTTGTGGTTATTATACTCATCTGTGACTCAAGAAATCTTCTGATTGATCGTAGTCTGTTTATTGTCCATCCATTTTTAAGATAGTAATGAAAACATTTTCCAGACTCATCAGGAATTTTTTCAGGAAGTTGCTGGATGAAAGTGTACCTAAATATTATATTTATAGGCAATCATAGAGATAAAACAACCTATTTCAAAGCATGTTACCAGCTGTAAAACAATATTGCAATAAGTATGTTTTAGCACCATCTAGCTCTCCTGTTAGGTAAGTCTCTAGCTGTATAGCACTGATGATGTCTGAGCCTATCCTAGAAAAAAAACAAAAAACAATAAAATTCTGTATTTTTTTCCCATATGATTTGCAGAAGTTGATAGTGCAGTATCCATAAATATTTATTCTCTTGAGATGACCACTGCTAAAAATGTATTAGACAAATTGATGTCTGTGTCTTGGTTTAAATGAAGGATGGCAGAATGTTAACAGCTTGCCTTTCAGAGTTGTAAGGATCTAGCAGATATGAGTGAAATAAAATAGCTTTTGCCATAAAGCACTGCCACAGCTCAAGCCATAACATTGTTCTGCAAGCAAAGTCAGTATGTGCTTTTAGAGACTGGTCTCTGCTCTGTATAAGCTCTTTGAGTTCACACATTGCTCTCCTTTGGTATGACTTTACTTTGATTGACCTCCCCCCAGGAAGGTGTGGTGAGGAGGAAGAGGGAAGCATTACCATTATATTACAGTAAGCTGTGTGGGGACAGGTTTTCCTAGTAAGTCTCTGTCCATAAGTATAATCTCTATAACTATGGAGTTTGAAAAAAATCATTATCCACTTCTTATTGCTGGCACTGGGATGGCTACTAGGCTACCTATGATGTTCTGTGTGTGCAGTGCTGGGGTTTTTAAGAAAGAGGAAATTTAAGGTGAAGATACACCAAGGTGATTATTTTCCAATTATGGGATTTAATGAAAATCACATATAAAATATGGTAGAGCTAAGAAGAGTCAGCAGGTGGCTGAAGATGGCTAACACAAATATTACCTGCTGTGTGTCTTCTGGGAAGTTTCAATGCTGATTTGGGAGTTGTGATATTAATTGCTTCGGGTCCTGAGCAAACACCTGCTGTGTACAGCAAGAGTTTCCAGAGACTCAAATGGTCTGGGTCTTCATCTCTCATCTATTCACTTATTTCCTAAGAATTTATTCTAGTTTAATAATTGAAATTGCACAGTTAGTACTGGGACCTGGCTACAAAACTGCTTTGAGGAATCTCTTCAGGCTTCTGAAACATAACTGAATTTGTGAAAAGCTGATATATAGGTCACTCAGTTCAAACAGATGACATCTGAACATTTGTTAACACAGGTTAAATATGCAATTTTTTTTCTCCAAATAATGGTTCTTTGAAACAGCAGCTACAAAATAGTCCTTATTTATTACAATATTAGCAGTATGTGGAGGCAAAACAACAATAAATGAGATACAAAGGAGCCTTCAGTACTGGAGGAGGACTCTATCAAAAGCTGGCTTCCTGGTGTATTGCTCATCACAGAAGCAGTTTATACAGATCTTAGATCCATCTGTGCAGGTGAATCATCAGGAAAAAACCACCAAGAACATGTAAGTGAAATAGGGAGTAAATGCTTATTACAGTAGCAGGGACACCCCTGAGCCCAGACTGCCCTCATTTTTAGTGTTGACATAGTCCACTCAGCCTAGCTCTGTTTTAGGATGGAGCAGAATATGAATGATTAATTATTTTGGGGAAAACAAAATTTATGTTGATGTATGAGCAAAAGAAGTGTGGTTTTAACACACTGCTGACTAAAACAAACTGAAACAGATTTTTGTTTTTCATATGTTTTGCTTTAGCTCTTTCAAGCCCTCAGGATGAAGAAAATTTTTGTTCAGAATGGAAAAGAGGCAGATTATGCAGTTTAAAAGGCAGTTGTTCTTTCTTCCCTCTTCACCTAAGCTTAACCTAAGGGAAGCTTCTTACCAATTCTAGATGTTGCTGTTTTTAGATAACCCCTGCACAATGCATTTCTGACCTCAGTTTTGGACTTTTGAAATCTATATCTGTGTAATTTCAATTGTAAGAGCCAAGAGCTTTTTCTGAAGATTAAAACACCACTAGCTAAAAGAACTGAGATCACTCCTATAGCATGCAGTCACCTAGACTCCTCCTGCAATTAGCAGGGAGAACAGATGGGCTGAATCCCCTTTTGATGATGACCAATTCTCTACTCTGGCTTTAGTTTGGTACAACTAAAAGATTGCCTTAGGTACTTCAGACAGTTTCTTGAATTTAGCTGGGATTTGGGTATTAGACTGCAAATCCAAACAGCATGTAAGAGGATAAAAGCATTTTTGTTACTCCACACTTGTTCTGAAGGTAAAAAAGTTAATAATTCTAACTATGCCTTGGGCATTTCCTAAGGTGATATAATTTTATTTTGTGGTGAAATACAGACTTCACATCAATGAAATGGTATTACCCAGAGAAACTGTGGGCTAAAGTTATTTCACAGGAGAATAGGCAAGAGCTGAGCTTTTCAGAAATGATAGAACTGATGGAAATTTCCCAGTTGTCTTTTAGACAAAATAATTTTCATTCTTCATGAAATTTAATGGCCTTATGGTGCTTTCATCAATGCCAGCTCCAACTCCAGTATCTTCAGTGTAGTTGTTACTCCTGGCAATCTGCAGATGTGAAAGAAAACACAGCCTCATGGAGTCCTTCTCATTTCTTGAGGAGCTGATATATTTACATATGAAAGTTGTTGAGGGTACTGGCAGGAAAATGCAGAATAAACTGGTTACCTAAAAGCTGATTCTGTCAGTTACATGTTACAGGTATGTTATAGAGAGTTCCAGTTGTGAATATTACTTTCCTTTCTGCATATGTGCAGTGTCTTTTCATAGTTTCCTCTTTGTAGATGTTGTTATTGAGCAGAGTTTCTCTGCTGTCAGGATAACTATAGGATTATAGATACTCAAAATGCATGTAATGTCAAATTCTTCAGCCACTAAAATGTTATGCCTGAGGCATTACAAGGCTCATTCATTTCAAATTTGGCAATTCACATTGTTGCACTGCAGTTAGCAGAATTTCACCACATCATGTTGGAATTTTCTGTTACAGCAGGAGGTTTCTGAGAGCAGAACTTCCACTGTAAATTACCCTGATCCATTGAAGGTTACTGCATGATGAGGGAGGGCAGAAAGATTAAAAAAGCACCTGTTAAACAGATCAGAGAGCTACAGGGGGTATCTTATCTGGGCACTGATCTAAAGAATGACCAATATTTCTGTAGCAAAATGTTATTTATGTATTTGAAAATATTCTCCCAGCACTTTAAGAAAGCCAGATAAATCCTATATCTAGAGATGAGCAGTGTCCTTCCTTTGGGAATGGGGAAAAGGGCAAGCTTAAAAGTGACAGATTGTCAAGCCTGTATTAATATTTCAGTTCAAGGTTTTCATACGTTGAACAGGTTAGTCTTTAAAATAACATTCATATTTATCATTCTCATGCAGTTAATCTGGTGTGCAGGAAAGCACTAAACATACATCTGGTTGACAGCAGAGAAACTATTTGCTACAAGGGATCTCAAGTGACCCAAAATGCCCCATTTGAGCTTGTATGTGTATGACCATGTTCATTCATATGACAACAGTTTAATTCAGTATTTTCTATTAGATTTCATTTGTTCTGCATTCTGATAGTGCATAAAGGCCCTGACTGCATTTGAGGAATTGTGAGGTTTTAACATTGCTCAAGAATACTGCTTGACAAGACAGCACCTTAGTAAAATCGGTGCTTTGCAGGTCAATTTCTCAGTGAAGATCAAAGAAACTTGCAGTATGTTTATCACCAATTTTAGGATGAGTTTTCCTTCCTGGTGAGAACACCCAAATCCCTATACAGTCATGCACTAAAATGATCAAAGGTCTAGCTTGTCTCCATACTGGATCTTTAGCAGTGAATAAGGCTTTAGAAACTGTATCCAGATCATCATTTTTAGCAATTGCTGATGGACCTCTCTGACACCAAAGCATTTAATAACATTCTGAGCTTAAAAAAAGAAAAATAATAAAATATGAAAACTGCCCATTAACAAGAATCTCATCATGCTTCTCAGTGCTATCCCTAGCAGCTCTTGTCTCCAATATTTCCCTCCCAGCACCTGACTTTCTTGCTTTTATCTTTTCCCGTGTCCAGCTTTCTTGTCTGACAAACTCAGATTTCCCTTTTGCCTTATAAACCAATGTCTAATTGGTGTAACTAATATATTAAGGGAGAGCTGTTGCACTAATGTGTAGTGAAGAAGCTTTCAAAAAAATTATGACCTTGACAACTAGATACATTTCCTCTCTTATGCTCACCTTTACCTTCTCTGCAATGTTGTTACAGGAGCTCAGCAGTAAGAGGGAAAGGCCACTGTGTTATGCTATAAAAAGGTTATTCTGTATTCTTAGTAGAAGTAGTAGATTTAGTATATTTAGCAAATATGTATAAGACATAGCTTTAGTTTTGAGGGGAGAAACTGTTGTTCAAAAGAGAGTCTTTCATTGAAGACAGATAGAGGATATGTAGGATGCATCAGCCTGCAAATACTATGAGTAAAGGGTTTCAGGAGAGCATACTGAGGGATTCCTTCCTTCTGGAGGTTAGTTTCTCCATCCTTGTTGGGCAAGAAACACTGGTTCTGTACTGTGATACACAAACTCTAGGAGACCTTGTGGAGTGACAAGGCCCTGAGCCTGGCAGGTGAGCTGTGCAAAACAAAAGAAATCCTACTTGGTCCTTAAATCTTACAACCACTCCAAGCAGAATCTTCTTAAAAATCCTCATGCCATGGGCTGAAATGAAAGACTTCAGTGGTAAAAGATGCTCTTTGAACACCTGAAAAGAGCTTAAATTGGTGGGGCAGGATATATATTCCTTTTATTCATATATTCTTTCCCAAGAAAAATAGCTTTACAAGGAATATTTCCGAAGTATGTGTGTCTCTTGTGCCTAAAATTACTTTTAATACAAAGTGTAGTTTATGCAAATAGCATTTCAACCCCTTGCTACCATTAATCAAATTGAGCTGTCAATGTAAAGGAGTCACATGCCATGTAAATATATGACTGCTACTTCAACAGTTGCCAGTTGCTGATGTTTGCTGACACACAGCATGAGCTGTGCAGGCTCACAGCTACCCAGGCGTTCAAGGCTTTTCTTAGTGACCCCCTGTTCAGATCTTTCTGGCCTTCTGCTTTCTTTCAGGGTTGTAAAGTCAGTTTCACCTCCAAGCTGCTCTGTGGGTAGGAGGTCTCTCAGGAAAGGAGCAGGCATCATTGTAATGGCATTAAAGGAAACAAAAATTGTTTCCTTTGAGCAACAAATTATACCAGCGTTAAGCAACAATTACTGTAATGAAAATTATTGAAGCAGCAAGGTACCAGAC
Source organism: Galbula dea (assembly GCA_013399015.1). NCBI lineage: Eukaryota > Metazoa > Chordata > Aves > Piciformes > Galbulidae > Galbula > Galbula dea. Next base: position 1,075,508 of record VWZX01006416.1, read on the forward strand.
AAGCTGTGTACATCTGGTCTGTTCATCTGCTTCTTTGGAGAGTGCTTCACAGACAGAGATTAGCACAGTTGTTTTTGTCATATTTTACTAGAAGAAAAGCAGAGGATGCTGTTCTTCCTCATAAGGTTCAATTTTAGTCTCTTAGAAGAAAGAAACCTCATGAAGTGAAAATGCATCCTTGTTTTTCTGTAAGTACAGGCAAAACATCTTCATGCTGTAATCACAGCATATGTAAGTAAGGTTAGATTATGAAAACCTATGTGCTGCAGGAATTAGTCTTTAACCATTTATTAGCTGAGAGTGTGTTAGAAAGTCCCATGTTGACAAAAATTGCCATTTTGTAAATGGGATGTAAAGTGGAGGTCCTGACTGTTTGTGATCATTAAAGATTATATAAAGAATAGTGGTGATTAATGTCCTGCCAAATTCTGGTGTGAATAATTATTTTTTTCTGAATGGAGAAATTTCCCTTAGACCTGCAGTTAGGTTATTCATCATACCTGCCCTAATGTTTGGTAGTGTAAATTGCTAGCTTTCACTCCTTAAATTAATGCAGGTTAGTGGCCATCAGATCATATGAAAGCTTTGTTTCTATATTCAACTTCCTAGACAGGAAGCTTGGTGATTCTTTGTACATCTGACTGAAGGAGTGTGTATAACTTACAGTCTTTGCAGTCGAACCGCAATGCAGGAGAACACAAATACTGTTAGTCTGACTCTGTTATAGTTTCCACCACTGTTGAAGGTAGTTGGTAGCAACTGGATTTGGACCAGAGCAGATTAATAGTCCTTACATGAACCTATTTATGCAGTTTGGCTGAGGGAGCAGGAATCTGTGTCTGACAGATGCTGATGAACAGTATGGCTTGGTGAGAGACACAGGTGCACTCACACTGCTGACTGCACACTGTTGCAACAGGATCATTTGGTGAACAACTGTAAATTCCTAGAAAAAATATGCCTGTCTAAAAAAAAATAACTCAGGTGAGAACTGTATTCTCAAGAACTAACTAAGACTGCCTGACATGATCACCTCACAAACTACTGTGCTGCCACAGTTCCCCGTAAAACTGTACTAGTGGTAGCATGTGTGTATGTATCTCCATTGTTCCACCTCTGCCATCAGCTTGTTTCTTTGGGTGAAAGAGTTTTATTTACTACCAAATTTGGGAGCTGTAATGCAGCATCTTCTGAATTCAAACATTTATACCTAGCTGTTCACATATAGCTTTCTAAAATGTGTGAAGGTCCAGCATGACCCTGTTTATCCAGCCTCATAACTTTTCATTCCACTTAGGCTGTACTTGTCTCTCTCTCAGTGCTGTCTTTCACCTCACCTTTGGAGGCAGATATGCTGCCCTGAAGCAGTGCCACACGAGGTACACAGCTACAGGGTCAACTGTGCTGATTGTTACCAGATTGGATCAAGTAGAAAATGCATAGTACTTCAGTTATCCTTAATTAAAATAAGCAGTATGTGTGCTCTGTTCCAGATAAGACAACCTGATGAAAAAAAGCAGCAGGTAGCAGCAGGTAATCATTATGAAGCAGGTAAACAAGACATAGCAAAAGCTGCAAAGAAAATGGTAGAAACTCTTAGGAATAATACATTAGCATTAGAGAGTGGGAAAGAGGAAATTGCAAAGTGATGTTTGGTCTCTAATTTATCTTCAGGACCCAATTAGTAAGACAGAATTTTCTTTTTTCTCTACATCTCACATAGACATAAACACTTAAATATGTGTCAGGAATTCAAACCACAACTTAAAAGTCAGAGTTTTGACCAGGTAAATAGAATTACAGACATAAAGCAAGAAAGATCAACGTAGTGACAAGCAAAAAAGCAATTAAAGCAATTCAGAGAAATTTTGCATTTTCTGATGAGCAAATGAGCAAGCAATGAAGAGCAGGTTGGTTAAAAGGTAGTAATTAAGGATTTGGTGGAGGTTGTGGTGTTGGGTCGACGTCTGGACTTTTCCAACCTAAACAATTTTATGATTCAAAGTCTTACTGGTGGACAGTTACAAGTGACAGTCCCTTCTGTGACCCTGTGAAATTAGCTCTACTGTGAGTAAAGGTTGAAAAGGTTGGCATCATAGTTTCCTAGTGATCTAAATTAATCTGTCATTCTAGCTAATTCAAACACTCTAAATTACTTTCTCAAAGTTGTGAATTAAAGGCTTTGTTGTTGCTTTTCCTACCAGTGTTAAACTCAGGTGTGGAAATAATGATATAAGCTAAGAAATAAGCACTTATGTGCAGTCAGTAATAAAATTGCTGGTCCTGTCCTGACCTTTCAGAAACCTTGTTATTCATATGTAAGTGAACATGGGAAGACATGATTCTCTAGTTAGTGATAACTGAATAGCAAAGCTATGATGTGTGTTTTGAGTGAGAGGAATATGCTCTAAACTTCTTGTGTCTTGTATTTCTTGTTTAGTTCTGGCTTCTGAAAACCTCAGGAGATAAGGATGGTATAAATCAGTAGACACTGGACATATATAGCTAATATGAAGGACAGACAGGGATCTGGGACTAGATATCAATAGTTAATTTTTAGTATGGTCCAGAAGATGAACAGAATCATAGTAGTTATTATCAAAGCATACACATACAGCAGACTGTGGGACATGAAGATAGTGAACAGCAGCTAGAGAAAGACAGAAGGGAAGCAAAAGGAAGTCTATACAATTTGGCAAGTATAAAGAAGGAGACTGTTGAATCTAATGGGGTGTTACATAAAAAATTGTTTTCATCCCTGTATGCTACAGAATGCATTGAGAGTTTAGGTGAGAAATAAATTGTAGGAGTTGCACTTCTGATCTAGGTAGTGTAACTTTAGCCAGAGGATCTGGAATGGAGGTCACAGAAGTGAAATTGCTACTTTACAACTGTGTGGTGTTTCTGTTGTTGTGGTACTTTTATTATTTTTTTTCAATGGCAAAAAAACCCCAAACAAGCAACCACAACAAGAACAAAAACCCCCCAACTCCTAAACCTCCCAAGACCCCCAAACAGCCAGAACTTTTCAAGTGATTCAGATGTGCAATTGGTCTCAATGTATAAAACACATCTCTATTTGTCTTCATTAGGGTTGTGTAAGAAAGCATGAATGACTCAAAAGATTTAGAGTCTGACTTTCCCTGCACTGATCTTTGATGGAGGTCTTCTCAGGAATTGGACTGGTGTGTGTTAAGAACTTTTTTTTTTTTTGCTGGAGTAAACCTCCATGCTGCTAGGTAGAGAAGGACTGGGTCCCTGCTATACATTCCTGTCTCCTGCCTCATCTGTGTCAATACTATCTCCTTTGATGCTGACCCTGACCAACTCAATCAAACAACCATCACCAAAGTGTGGTGCCTCCTGTTCCTCCCATGTGCTTACCTCTGAATGTACAGCTGACACATGCCTCACATCCCAGCTCCTCTTGTTGTCCTTCAAAGTTGAAAATTACATATATTCTCCCTATATATCACAATCATTTCATCTTTTTTTTTTTGCCTGCCATTTACACCAGGCTTTTGTGCTTTGATGCCTATACAAAAGGGTGTTCTCAGCCCCTCTAAAGCCTATTCACTTATTAACAAGGGCTCCAGAAATTAATTTCCATTAGCCTATATGGATAGTTAGTCACTATGGCATCTGGTTAAGAACTCTAATCATTCTTGATTCCAGTAAAAGGCCAGACCACATGGAAATTTTTCCCAAAGAGCTTTATTTCATAGAGTTACCCCAGAAATCTTTGAAAACTATTACTGACTTTGCTTCTCCTCATCCCCATCAGTGGCTCAGCAATGCACAACAGTAGGTTTTCTCTACACCAGCTGTTTGGGGACTTCCAAAAGTGGGTAAGCCAGACTACTTGCATATGTTTCAGAGCTGATTCCTTCCTATTTAACCTCCCAGCTAGAAAATTGGTAAACACAGCTTCATCCTTTAAGTTGCCAGGCACTTTACATTTTGGATCAACAATAGCAGAGTCTGAGTATTGTAACATTTGCTTCCTTGGAATCTCTATTCTATATGCAACTATTTGTAGCATTTAAATTATCAATGGATTCTCAAAAACCATGTGTGTGTCTATTTTTTTCCCATAACTGAAATAAGGTTTGAGGAAAAGTATTTCAGAAATTTTAACAGTTTTTTTTTCATATTGGACAAATATTATGGCTAGTCCTGAGGAGTTTAGTTGCAGTTGACAGTTAATATTTGAATTTTTCCTTCAAGATACAGCCTTTAAAATTAGCTGCCAAACTGATGGTTGTTATTGATCATTAATATTGGATTAATTCTGATTTATTTTGCTCAAGTTATATTTTTGCAATTAAACTATAAATTAACATATTTTTACCTCTTTTGTCTTTGAAATTTTGTAGTTTTTCTTATTTTCTAGAGTGAAATATTTAAGATCTCCGATTTTTTTAAATTTGTTTTTATTTTTCCTGGAAATGCTAAAAAGAAGAATATCTCCCTAGTAACCTTCACAACACTTGCTTAGGATATCAGGTTGTCAAATTTATATGAGGGAATATAAGAGCTTTATAAATCTATTTCTTATTTGTGCAAGATTGCTAAATTATTGGGAAACTAGGATGTTAATTTTTGGCTTTCTTTTTAGTAAAATTTCCAATGTACTCAGAGAAAATCTCTGACGGAAGAAAAGATTCCACATGAATATAAAGAGTTGCAAAACTAGCAATGAATCATTGCAGTGTGGCAACCACCTTGAAAATTCCAAGATATCAGAGTCCAAAAGCATGACATGTTGCAGTCTGTCTCTGTGACAGGAAGACTGGAAAGCTGTTTGTCCCCTTACCCAGTTGCCACCACCAGGCTGCACCAGATTGCAGTGCTCATGAATGCTCAGTGCCTTTCCCAGCTTTTAGAAATGCAACAGGAAAACATCTATTCCACAAAAAGCATCCTATCAAATACCCTTATGTGGGGGAAATTTGGGAGGCCACCTCAAAGCCCACATAAAGTACAAGATCCATTAAACACTCTTAAAGACTTAAGTGAAATTTAAAAAGCTCACAGGCCCTGTGAGTGAATTTTGCAATTAAAGAGCCAATTATGGGCTCAGTACTGCTCCCACTGAAGTCATTGCAATGCTGGCATTCCTGTTACTTAACATTTCTTTTTAACTTACTAATTCAAACAATTAACTGCAGAGTTGCCTAGGGAGAATAAATATAATTAAAATGGTGCAGCTTTTCATTATTGTTGTCTGCACAAATTAATAATCTTAAAGAAAATATCTAGCAAGGGAAAAATGGTTGACTTAGAAAATAGTTAAAAGAGACCATTATTTTTCTAATTTAAATTGCTATTATTAGGAACAAGGAGGGGAAAAAAACCCACAGAACTTTTTACTATGATGTATTAATTCTCTTGAGTATTTAGTTGTCAGATATGGACTATTTCATTACAGGTCATCTATCTATTGTTGAACTGTTAATATTAAATGAATTGTAATATTGCAATTAAAAATTATTTGTAAATTATGAAACACTTCCTTAATATATGTCATAATTTTGTGCATATTTTCTTAGCATCCATCTCACATGAATAGTAGAGGTAGTGACTGGAAAAATGAAATCATTACTACCATTCTTCTGTCCATGAGGAACCCAGAAAAAGGCAACCAGTTGGTCTGGTGGGTGACAAACACATGAGTACTTGGAAAAATATTGAGCTAAATGAAATGCCCACAGAGTAAATGAATGCAGGTCTGCTCAATAAACCCTAATAGCACCAGGAACTCACTTAGCTTGGTATTTTCATGTGACCTGACCTTTAATCAAGTTGTCTTATATTCCTGTGTGCACACATCTGCAGAAAAAATGACTGATTGTTGATGCTGGTTTGGTGGAAAGTTATTACTGTTTCTCTTTCTGCATACAGACCTCTCTAGACTGGTTAGAAGTGAAAGTTACACTAGCTTTCTTCTTAACACCAGCCTGGAAGCACAATAGATAGATAATTCCAGCTATTTTTTAAGTGATTATTCCTGTTTTAAATGCAAGGAGAATCAGGTGAATGTCTTGAATTCTTAGTGGAAATCATGGGTTTTAGTGAGCTTATGCAGTCTTCCCTGATTTAACTTTCCTGCTTGATAGTTGGAGCTATGTTTTATTTGTTGTTTATCTGCCTGATCACCAGGTATTTTTAGTCTTGTATCTGCAGAAGAAAATCAACATTCATCAAACATTTTAACCAGTTTGTTAATTTACTACCCTGACTACCACTTCGGAAAAGTATGTAGTATCTTTGTGAAAATAGTACTAGCTAGTAATCAGAGAGCCCTTTTAATTAGCTCTAAGTATAGCTTTTCATAGCATATTAGTCCTGTAAGCAAGGTCATTTAATTTGTAATTTCCAGAGCAACATAAATCAGGTGCATACACTTACAAAAGAAAAACAAGCTGAATCTATAACCAAAACTAACATTCAGTGGCTACTGTTGGCTTCTTAGCCATTAATTAAGGGAGGTTTTCTGTTGAATTATAACACAAGTCAGTTTTTCTAGATGGTTCATTAAAGGCCAGATTTTATTACATATTACATGCTTTATGCTTTTCACACAAACTTATTATATTGCTCAGAGAAGGTGATCTTTTAAAGCACATTAGTCTAATGTTCCTGAAACTCCATCTAATGTAAGTTTCATTGAATTGCTGTAACTAAAAAGGTCACTTAATGATTTGTTCAGATAATGGATTTAGTGAAAGGAAAACAAAATGAATGGGCTATTGTAGTAACTCTGACCTTGAGATACATTTATAGCTACTGAGATTTATGAATTTAGCTACAAATGAAGAAACTGAAAAATATTTGTAATACTACTGCCAGTTTTTAAGAGTGGGTATCATGCAAAGCAAATGAAAAAGATACTTGTTCCAGTCTTGTGAGGTATATTGCATACAGTTACACCAAATACCCTGGAGCAGCTCAGCAACATATATTTTTTTAAGGTCACTATAGAAACTTGCCCCAAATCCACATCTTCTAAAGTAGCTTCTTGTTCAGACAGCTGGTCCTGACTTTTTTTCCTGAACCTCAATGGAAGAGTATGGTAGAGAGTGCAGAGAGGTAAGAAAGACTTCCTACTTCTGCTAAGTAGTACTTCAGGAATCTCTTCAGAGTTCTCCCCTGTCTGGCTTTTTTATAGGAACTTCTGTCAGCAGCTTTCCTTTTTTCAAGAGTGAAATTATAGAGGAGAAATGATGAACAACCCTAGGGAAATCAAACACAAACAGCCAGGAGTAGCTATGTATTAAAAAGGAAAAACATCAACACTTCCTCAGTCTTGTTTTTTACAGTTTGTGAAACTGGGGACAGGAAAATTACACTAAACTTTTGCTTGATTGGTAATGCAATGTACTCAGAAACATGTAAAAGGAAACAATGGATAGAAGTTGATGCTGCACAAGGTAGAATTGGAATTTAGTTGTACACATTTACAAGTGACTGGCATAGGTCATTAAAAAAAATAACAGAGATAAGTGGTAAATTCTGTGCATCTCACTGTTCTGGAATCAAATATGGGCACTGTTCTGGTATAATGATTTAGTTAAAGACAATTAATGGGAGTACATACAAGCTTACTGTGTGAAACAGTGGCATTTAGATTTCATGGTTTAATGGTTTCTTTCAACCTGAAAATTTATGAATTCTTTAGGGCAGTCATTTATTTTTTAAATATTCCCTTGAAAGTCAACGTGTGGAACAACTACATTATTATGCCTGTGCATTGTTAAGATAAAGGCCATTTCCTGAGAGAGGACAGCTAACAAGTGATGTTGAACATATTTCACAGATTACTTTTTAAATGTACAAAACTGGCTTTTACCTTGAAATATGAAATAGTCTCTTTTTTTTTGTTGTTGTTGGTTGGGTTGGGTTGGGTTCTTGGTTTTTTCTTTTTTACTCATTTTTTGTTAATCAAGAGGTAATAACTACAGAGTAAGATAACTGATAACTGGGGGTAGGGGGCTTTAGTTAAAGCATCTAGAGAGAAGAAAAGGGTTAGTCATGGAACTGCCCAAAGACTCTTTTTAACTAATTCTTAAAACTGCCATGCTAAAGACTTGCAAAAGCTGCCTGACTTTCACCCTGGCTTTTCAACTTCAGACAACTGCTTGGCAGGTGGATGCCTTAGTATAAATTCATGGTACACCTGTGCTTTTCCTGCTGCAAACACTTGCTGTCTTGACTTGGATCTTGTAAAGAGGGAAACCACCAAGTGGAAGGTCAGGCCTAGGGAATATTAAGGACAAAGACATTTCATTGACACACCAGTTTCATTTGTTCTTCAGATCCCTGCAGCTTGATGATTCCTTTCAAACATTTGCTACTAAGGAAAGGGGATGCAGCTTTAGCTTTTGTTCCTAGCTGTGCTGGGATATATGTGGGATTTTTTTTTTTTACTGGCAATAAACTTGGTCAGTGCTGCAATGCTGCACATTGATACCTGGCCCCAGCTCACACAGTGGAAACAGATGAGCAAAGAGCAACACATTGCTAATTTGCTTTGCTTCTCAATAAAGAAAATTAGCCCATGGTCTTCTCTGGGTCTTTGTGGCCAGACTGCTGTGGTACTGGAGACAGTTTTTTTAAAGCAAGATCACATCTTCCTGTGCCACACTGGATCTGCAGCCAAAACATGCCTGAGGCTTTCTGTTCCCTCCAGTTCCTCCCCTGCTTCATCTTAGAAAGACTGCAAAATATTCAGGGTGAGATTTTTTTCTCTTATCTTCAGGCTGTAAATTGGTTATGCACAGACATTTCAGCAATGACCTCCAGCTACCATGATAATGAGCAGGAGGATGATTAGGTCAGTAACAATAAGTAAAATCCTCTTACAGATGCAAAAATGTGGGTATGTACATCTCATGGTGTAGGGAAAATATCAGAAGAGACTAATTATTTTCTAATTCTATGTTGATTAACCCAAATGGAGGTGTCTTCTGTAAGGACACTGAAAAAGCTCTGTGTATGCCACATCACACATTCAATGCAATATCTGGCTTTGCTTAGATACATTCCTACACTACATTACTTTTACTTATAAGTGGAGATTTAATGCAAATGTTTCTCAAATGTCACTTTGGTTATTGACAGCAAGGATCTCAAGGGTCTCAAAACTATCTTTAATTTACTTATATGCAGTTTTGTCAAAACAGTCATACTGAAGGCATGTATGTTACCTTCTGGAATGTAAGAAAGGTTGGAAGCTTGTTCTTATAGCTATACTGGCCACTCCTGGGGGTTGATGTGTGGTGGCAGTCACAGCTGCCGGCTCCAGTGCCCAGTGAAGCAGTTTAGTGGCATGGGACTGAGCTTGTGCATGAGTAGTCTGCATGATCTCTTACCTTTAACTTTGGAAGTTGACTGTGATTTTAGCAAAATTCATAGACATTTCTTTTTTACCCACTGAATTCTGAGGCTTGTTTTTGGTTAAGTTTATCATTATTCCTAATTAGTTAGTAATGGGCTGCAAATTACTTACCTATGTTAGAAGTAACATGCAGAAACCTTCCTTTTACTTCTTATGTCTTGGTACATTTCCATTTTGGTTTTATATATGTGTGCTTCTACAGCACTGAGAACCTACAATAGGCTTACACAAGGATCATTGACTGTCTGATTAGTAATAATTACATATTCTGCTCAGCAGAGATGATTATTCTTTCTTAATTCTAATACCAGATAACTGTTATAGTAGAATAGCCATGTCCTTTGCTGACAAATGGAGCAGGAATCCCTCACTTTTCCTGCATGGCTTTATGAGCACATCTATTGCACTATCCTTATGAAAATGCCTGCAATTTATTTTCATTGGGACACTCAATGCTCCCTTACGAACACATGGTAGAACATGGAAGGAAAGTGAGATCTGTGTATTTTGAGGTAGAATCAATCATGTCTTATTAGCTATATAAATGTTAGAGGCCTTGTCTAAGCCAGTCAAGAGGCCACTTAAGTGAGACAGGATTGTTCAGACAGTCCTTCATTTATCTTAGTTATCTATTTTAGGATTGAATGAATGTGGTAGAGGTTCTCTCTTTCCATTGCTTACAGAAAGAAGTTAGATGCCTGTTTCAGACTAAAAGCCTAGGTTTTATGTGGCTAAAGGTAGGTGAAATGAATTTGAGTTCTGTGGTGTTCCAGTTGCAAGTGGATAATCTCTGGATTACACAGTTTAGGAAGTGAATGACTGTTTAGAGCTTTCCCACCATCACGATCTGATAGGAGTTAATTTTACCACTCAAAATAATTTCTACTTTTTAACCTTAATTATGTTCATAATAGATCAAAAGAGTCAGAGACGGAGAACAGTTTGGACATTTAAGTTACTTTTTGGTCAATAAGACTGCCCATCCATACTGTTTAATTTTCTTCATTTTTGTGTAAGTTTTCTCTCTCTGCTTTTCATGCCTCCATTTGTAGCTGTTCTGTTGTATGAGATGATTCTTCCCTCTCTTGGATGCTAGTCCTACCCCACCAGTTTCAGTGTGTGGTTAACCATGATGAAAATAAGCAGTAGTTTTATTTGTAAATAACTACCTAGTGGAGGTAAAAATGGAGAGAATTTCTTGGTGTAAGTTGCAGAGAAATTCAGGCTAATAACACATATCCACAATCACCTCACAAACAGATGCAGCTTCAGTGTAGAATTTGAAATCAAAGCATACTGGATAGCAGGAACAGACCAAGTAGAAACATAAAAATCTCCTCAGACTGATGTTGTCCTTAAATTTGGTGTCTCTAATCTTGATTAGAATAAGCCATCACTAGTAAGAATTAATCAAAGTTTAGCTCTTAGGTTGATAAGCAGCCGGAAAAAAATGTATTATTTACATTAATTTGTTATGTTTATCTGTCTGGTTTTATGGTGTGAACAGCTTGTTTGAAGGAGAGAATTTGTAAAAAAGCTTGAAAACATACAGTTTAAGTAGATATTTATTTGACATTCTTATCCCACAGAGCCTCCTACTAGAAATGCAATCTAATTCATTAAAGTTCTGAACCACAGAAGCATAAAATGATGTTGGAATAAAATTCCATAGTACTTACCAGTGTTTGTGAATGACTAATGCTGTTAGGGTTATTTCCTGTCATTATCTCCTTGTGCAGGGGACTGAGTGGGATTTCTTCAGATAAAGTATTAAGCCTCTCTACACAGAGTACAGGCCAGATGCAGTGAGTGGTATTAAAGGAAAACAGAGCTGAGATTACATTGCGTGGAGTGCCATTTTTACTGTTGCCACTATTTAAAGTATCATAACGGTTTCAGTGACAGTTGCTTAATCCCCCACATATAGAACATTTCCTCTTCTCATATAACAGCCTTTATACTCTGAAATAATGTGTTTGAAGAAGGTTATTTGACAATTGCATTTACAAATAATTGGCATTTTAGTCTGATAACATTTAGAATCTTTAGTGGCCTCATTAATTTTGTTTCAGTTAATTTAAGTATTTCAGTGCAGCCTAAAGCCATATTGAGTTTGCCTGTTGTTTCTTATCTGACACATCAATTTCTGTTAAGCTGTTCAGGTTTTGAATAGAAGATCTGAGAAAACAGAGAAACAATTTGGTTCCCTTTGGGACATCTGTGCACTATTAATGCCCACCAATTTCTTGGAATCTTGTTTTTATTATAATTATTATAATTAATTTTCCAGTAGAACAAATTACCAGACTCTCAACAGCTTTCTGGAGATTTGGGTGATGCTTACAGAGATGAGAATGAGAGACCTCACCCAGTATCTTTGCATATATCTTGTGGGCCAGGGATATCTCACTCTGTTACTATAAACACAGTTTTTCAGTCAGAATTTAGTTATGACTAAGTATCTTTCAGAAAAGAGTTAAACATCTGGATTTCATGGGTTATGAACACTGAATATAACATGACACTCGTTAAAATACCCTGACTCCTTATTTACAGCAAAATTCCACCTATAATAAAAATATTTTTTTCCCTGCAGTTTACATATTGTATATGGTATATTGTTCCTAAAACATGACCTAGATCTTCAGTTGTTAAAGACAATGGGTTTAGTAAACTTTTGTATTAGTTTAGGGACTTTCATTCTTTACTCTCTGAGTAGATTTATCTTTTTGCAACTAATTTCTCAGTTTTAAATTATAATATGTACTGACTTGTTTCTGTTCTGATGGTATGTTCTCAATAAATTTTCAAATGCTTAAATTAAGCTTAAAGTCAGAATTAATGTTTTTGTACTTTTCTTTAAGGTTAACACTTCATATTGGCTATTGTTTATTTATATTATATACACAACCCCCTAAACCTATCCATAAATAAATGATATACATAAATATGAATGAATACATATGTATGTAGGTAGGTATATGGATGTCTATGTTTATGTGCCAGTATGATTCGGTGTATGGCACTGAGGGACAAATTAAAGTGGTCTTTATGTTCTTGGTACTCCTGCTGAACACTTTTGTACTGATTAAGACCATAAAAGTCTTACTGTGTTTAATAGCTTCTTGTTTAATTAGCTTGATAAATAAAAGCCAAAAAGCTTGACTCAAGACACCTGATTTGCCCCACATATGATTATAAGAAATTAGTCAACTATCATTATAATGTCTCAAGAAACTATGAGAAATTTAATTTTGTGTAGTTTAGTGTAATTTTATAATAGTTTATAAAATGTGCAGTTTATATGCCATAGAGATATCTGTAGAAAAGATAATACTGCAAAAACATTAATATCTGCACTAATACTTGCTCTCAGATGCCCTTCTGGTGTAAATCTGTGTCATCACAGAAGAATCAGGAAGCTGCACTGATGTGCTGGAGGTGACTCTACAAACCTGAGGCATCTGATTCACTGGCACCATACTCTGCCTCCTAGCTTGCTGTGTAAAACAACTGAGACAAATCTTTTTGCTTCCTCTTTCCTTAGGCTCCAATTGCTGTTAAGAAAACTGGCATCAGAATATTACCAACAGATTGGTAAGTCCTTTTGTTTTGAGTTATTATAGTTTAATATCTTCAGCTTGGTCTGTCTCAATGTTTGTTTTCCCTGGATTGTTCTTTTAATACCATCCTAACATTCACTTTAATTCCAGCATTGATCCAATTCATAGTAAAACCAGCATAACATTCAATCCTGGTTTCAAAAGCAGATCTTTGCCCCTGCAAATTGGTGTCCACATTAGAGGAAGCAGTTTAGCTTTTACCTTCTTCCTTTGCAACATACCTCTGGTTTAGGTCGATTGAACATGTCTCTGAACATGCTGGAAATGAGGCTGCATAACTTTTCTGAGTGGTGCAGTTCATCTGTCATCCCCAGAGCTCATACTCTGTACTGGCAGAAATAGATGTGGTGTCAGGGCTATGGTACACATGCAGAATTCCAAATCTGCTGGTTTTTAGAGATGCTGTCGAGTTGCCAGGACTAGGTTTCCTTCCATCCATGTCAAAGGAAAGCTTTCTCTCCACTTCTGTGATAGCTGGGTTATTCTGTTTTAAGGTTGACACAAAATTTGCTGAGTTTTAATGTGTATTTTTTATTCTACTGAAACTATTCCTATTATCTCCAATAAGAATTTTCTGCTGGGATAGCACTGAGGAATTTAACTGTTTGTCACTATATTGTTTTTACTGTCTTTTGTTGTATGGTGATATAATGGAAAGTAAAATATACACTTACTATCTATCTTGTTTATCTTACTATTTGGTAGAAACAACTTTTAAAAAGCCAAGGAAGTAAAACAATAAATGAGAAACAGCACAGGTTATTCACCAGGTTATTGCTGCAGTTTAATATACAATACTATATGTTACCATGCCAGGGTACAAAAATAGTTATTTTAAGCTGCTCTTGCACTTCTAACTTGTGGTATCTGTCATCACAAGATACAAATTCAAAAGAAGTTTGATATATTGTGTAAAGAAAGACCATCAAATGAGCTTGCCTATGGAGTCTTGACAAAATATTAGCATAAACCAGCATTATGTGTCTTTCTTTGAAAAATGTACTCCAGAGTAAATGGACGTCAGAGAAGCAAAACAGGTGCAACTCTCTATCCAAAGCCAATAGAACAGCTTCTATGAAATTGCCTCCATTAGGAAGCATTTTTATTTGAAATTCTTATTGTTTTATTCATCTTCTTAGAGCTCTTTTACTAGTGAAATGATGGATGAAGCCAGTCAGCCAAATCAAAGGAATACAATTATATGCATGTTAAAAAACAAACTAAAGTGAAAAAGAAGGTGATATAGGTGGGCCTGTTAAAATACACACAGAAATGCCACCAGGAAGATGCTGGCTTTAACCTTTTTTTTATTAAGTTCAGTATCTGTAAAAAATAAAGATTGCAGTTTGAAACTCACATAGAGAACAGATTATGTTTATATCAAATCATTGAATGATAACAAGAATGGGTCCTCAGCAGGCATTTTTTTAAATGCATTGTTCTTTCTGGTTTCCTGAAAGGGATTCATTATGATTGAACTGTATCACATAACTGATTTCTTTTTTGTTTGTTTGGGGTTTTTTTTTCTCCTTACACTGTGCACAGAGCTCAAGCTGGCAAACATTTTCTCTAGTGGCAGCCTCAGGTCAGCAGAATACTATTTTATATGCTGAGGAGGCAGCCGGAGGAAATGTCACAGTTCATTTTGGAGAAATCATACCACTGACCCAAAATCAAATCAAGCAGTGAATAATACAGTGTTATTGGCTTGGTCTCTGCCTCTCCCTACACTGTGCTCACCTCTACTTTATAGGCAGGTACTGGGTCCCAGTGTAGCTGCACTACCTTTATATGAGGAAGCTATTCCCCTGGAAAACAGCTTGTGAAAGACTTTAGGAAGGAAGAGAAAATGTGACCAAAACCAGAATAAGAAAGTTTGTTTGAAAAAGTGATGCTTATGCAAGGACAATAAGCCTTAATCTTGCCTTCTGGTTGAACATCTAGGACATCATTAAGGAGGTATCCAAAACTAGATGCCACAGCTCATCTCCCTTACCCTTGATTTCATTCAGCATAATTTAGAGAAATCTGGGGCAGTGTATTATCCAGTATTACAACCTCTAAACAAATACTTAAAACAATGTTAAATCAAGTGTTTTTTGGGGATGGAAGGTTGTTAATTTGGTTAGGTGTTTTTCCTATTTTTTTTCCCTTCAGCAGGTTGCTGTCTAGGAAACTGTAAATCAGGAGTATATAATAGTGCATTACTGCCTGAATTTAGGGTCCCAATATCTCATTAATTCCATCTCCAGAGGGGAGGACCAGTGGGAACACTAAAAGAAAATTACTTGCCTGAGATTAATAAGATAGAGACTAGAAGAAATTGCTGGAAACTCCTGAATCCTAGTCCCTGCTACTGCTGCCTTTTACGATGCTTCACTTTCAGTTGTGTGACCAAGACTTTTCATTACTTACACCTCTAATACGTTGGGGAAGGGTTTGTAAAACAGGCATCAGAACTAGGAACAGCCACAAAACAAAAACCAATTAATATGATTCATTAGGACTTTAGATGTCCAGCAGGAGGTAGGTTTCCACACAATAAGGTTTTAAATAAAATGTAAAATCATCTGGGTCTTTTGTCATCACTGTAAGCTACTATTACTCATATATTGTTAATGAATGTAATTTATGATAAGGCACAATGACACAGCATGAAGGCTTCTTGCCTAAGGCACCAACAAGCCTTGTGATGTTTGTGTAACAAGGTAATTGTAGTACAGCTCATACAGTGTTTATGACAAAAAATCCTAATCTGATATTATTGTCCTGTGTTATGAAAGAACAATGATAAATTGAAATTATAGACCTGCAAGACATTTTGATTATAAGATTTGTGTGTTTTTTCCCTGGTGTCATTGTGTAAAATATCACTGTTGCATGATGAAGGAATTAATATTAACGATAAAGATATGATAGTACACTAAGGCAAGCATAAGCTAAGAAATAACAAACATCTTAAGTTCCAGTGAGGTGGGAATGTGGATGGAGGTATTGAGTAGGAGATAGCAAAATAGAATGCCTCAGTGTCTAGGACTTCAGAATAGAAACTGCACAGACAGAAATGTTCCCTTGCAAGAAATTAAGAGATTGGGAGGATGATGACATTTTCTTTTTGGTAAAACTGTCTGAACTGTTCTTTTATAAAAGAGACTAGAAAAACAATTATATTGTTAAAAATGCTTTAAAAAATCTGTATGACAACTGGCTAATATTCAATATATGATCTAATTCAGTCAGACACCTTAAATTATATTCCATAGGCCTGGGAAGGGAAAATCAGCATGTGGTTTATTTTAGAAGCTTGTAGGAAGTTTGGCAGAAACCCTTCTCACCAGAAGATTAAACCTGTTTACTGTAATACTTAAATTATCATGGAGTAACCAAGCCCATGAATATTGCTGAGCCTTTCATTCTGCTTATGCAAGATTAGAAATAAAAGCAATATTCTTTCAGCTCAATCATTTGCTCTATACAAAAAATACTTATATGACATTTGTAGAAATAACAGGTGGAAATGCAGTTCCCACTGTAGCTGATAGCACAGCTTTGACTGCCATGGTGTTCAGATCTCTTTCTGAACAGTTCTAGTCTCTATCTGTAACAGGAGGCCTGGTTGCAGATATGTAATATGTGTCTCACTAACTACTTAGAATTAAATACACAAGGAGATTTGTGTCTCATGTTCCTTTTGCATGTGATGAGTTGTGATGAAACACTGCAAAAGTCTAGTGGGAAAGAGTAACTGTGGTGCTCACTCATCATCTGCTGATGTCTAAGCTGGCAGCAGTAAAAATTTTGGCCAAAAGAATTACTAAATTGCTATAAGAAGAAAGAAAACAAACAGAAACTTAAGCAACTTTGGTGGGGAGGCCTTTGAGACCAAGGCTGTTTTTTAGCATCCCTTTTCAAGAAAACAGTATTATGAAATGTTACAGCTAAATGCAGAGCAGACTGTGACAATATGTCATGGCATATCTTGTGTGTCAATTGTTTTCTCCTTTGGGAAGTAGAGCAAAAATGGAAATGTTTTGTGTGCCATCTGTTTAATGGGATCCTAGGCTTGTTGCATATATCCACCATATGACCAGTCCACGTATGTGCCAGAGGAGATCACTCTTTTCCAATGCTCATTTGATTGTGCTTTAAAAAACAGAGCTCCACAGCCTTCTTTCAACAAAGAAGTTTCTTGAAATAAATGACATACCTTTAGATTTTTCTGCTCATCTCCTTTGGCCACTGAATTCATGCCTCTAAATATGTATCAGTAAGGCAATCTTCTTCCACAGGAATATGTTTCACCTTGCTAAACTAACAACTGCAAAGATGATTAATCGCTCTTCCCTCGGGGTCATTTATTATGAATGGCTCCTGTAGTTACTACATAGAGCATCCTTCTAGAGTGATGTGAAAAAGTGAAGGCTTTTACAAATTGAATTCTTGCTTGGCTGGTGCCTACTGCCATTACCTGTGTAAAATTGCATGGCTGACTCTTGCAGGCTGTAATATTTTGAGAAAATGTCCTAATATCTCAGAAAAAACCTCTATCAACCAAAACCTGCCAAAAAATCCAAAACAAAACAACACTCCAAACCCCTCACCAACCAGAAGCTTCTATACTATCAGCTAATCAGTCTCTCTCCCCACTGCATTTTATAATTACCAAGGATAAGATGATCTAAACAAATGATTAAGAAAATGATTACAATCCTTGTAACAACACTTAAAGCTCTTTACTAGTAGCAAACGGAAGCATTCATGACATTAATGTTGTTAAAATAGTGTAAAGGTACATGGCAAATATCATACCATATATTTAGTAACCTGAGTTTGTCTCTTACTTTGAAAATATAATGTCATATATCATGGTGGATGCAGAGACATGATGAACTAAAAGTGCTTAAGTAGCTCATAGGTGTTATCTTGTTGAAGGTGGCAGTGCTGTAAATACAGGATTAAGTTAATTTAGCATAAATGAGAAGGCAGTCTGTGCAGAGCAGTGATACCTCTAACAAATACCCAATGTAATGTGAAGTAAGTGCACCCTAAATGTAGAGCAAGTCAGAAATGTGTAAAAATTGTAGTCAGTGTGGAATGAAGAAGTATAGCAAACATCCTATTGATTTCAAAGCTCAGTAGAAGTCTAAAGTAAATGAGGTTTCCCCTTAACACAGATTTTATTTTTTTTCCCAAGAATCTACATCAAACACATTGAAGAGTGCAGGCTTCCAAGAACCAAGATGAACTTAAGTAGGCTGGTTAAGGTTGCTTTGCAATGCAAAACCAACCTTCCTTCTGGGGTTTTTGGCATCTCTTTTCTTGCAAAAGGGATCTTTCCAGCTAGAAATCTCTAACTATAAATAAATCAGAGTCCCTTGAAATCTCTTCTCCGTGAATAACTTCGTAGTTTTCTTACCATCCCTGCTTTAATAGCCTGGTTACTTCTTCAAGAAGAGATAAGGAAGGTCTAAAATGAATTAATATTCTCTGATTTTTATAATTCCTTAAGATAGCTGTTGAAATATGTCATGTCATTGATGAAAAATAAACAGATAAAAAAATGAACTCAAACCAAAATCCAAGTAGACACTTGTCTCCATCTCCTTACACTTTCTAGACTTAGCAGTAATTGAAGTCACCATAAGAAGTCATTACCTTCTGGAGAGTTCCAGCTATCTGAAAACTTGGGGTTTGCTCCTAAAGCAGTACTGAAATGTGTGGTTACTTTAGTGAGCATTACTCAAAGCATCAGTGATTCCTTTCAATATGTTGGCTTTTCTAGAACAATATTTGACATTATGGATGTGACTGATTATTTGCAAAGATTTCAGCCCTATGGTTTGATAAAGTCTGTTAGTCATCATTTTTGGCTTTCTGCAAGCACATGTGGAAACAGACTTTGTGTAACACTTCCAGAAACCTCACAGAGAAGTTCAAGTACAGTTGCTGCAAGCAGAACTGTAACATTCAGAAGATGTTTTTAAAAAAGATCATCTTCTCAAAGCCAAGTATTTCAGAAATCAGGCTCTTGTGTTTTACTTTGGTCAGTCTGTATTCTTTTTTTTAGTTTTTTCCTTAGTCTCCCCACAGGAATTCCTTCTGATTCCATTTTTCAGAGTCTGTGCAAACTCCACACAGCATGTCACTTGATCAGATGTATTAGACAGCTTACATGAAGAATCAATGGGAGAAAAAACTGAGCTGGACAGCAATGTGCCTAGTAATTTAGAGATTGGTTAGTTCACCTTCATTTGACACCTTCATTTAAATTCCTCACATCACATCTTCTTTCTCTTATCCTTTTTCTCTCATGTTAGACAATCAACTTAGTTTTCCTCTGCTTCAGTTCTCCATCTGTAAAATAAGTACAATAATGCTTCTCTAACTCAAAAGAGTCTTGCACAGCTAAAATAAAAGAAAAATTACAAGAGTTTTCAGATACTGTAGCACAGGTAATGCAAACGTGAGCATGATGGAAATTCTACTTCATCTAAGTTTTTAAGTGTATGACTATATTTTTGAGTTTCCTAGGGAGATGTGGTTTCTTCTGATATGAGTATATAACCTCTGAGAGTACTGGAGCATTCAGTGGTGGAAGAACATAATGAAAGACAAAAATCCACTGCAGCTACCTCCCTCTCCCCTTGAAACCTTCCTTTTATATAGCAGTAGTTTGTTTTTCACTTTGCCTCCAGTAGATCCTCACAAGCTATTCTGTTGCCTTTTGAAAAGATGACAAATACATTCCTTTGGATTTTACTATATTCAGGAGCCTAATTTGCTGCCAAACCCCCTATTCTGTATATGGACTTCCACAAGGAAATCTTTATTGAGCTGATGATTGCTGCCAGTATCTTCTCTTCATTTTCAGTGATGAAAAGGCAGCTTTGCTGTTGCCAAGGTGATAAAACACCAGCTAGGAAATGAGTGGTACTCTCTCTTGGTGCATGTGTGTGAGAGAGGGTGTGAGTGTGCATGCTCACCCACATGGGCTTTTTAATCAATAGGCTTCACATATATCCAGTCTACAGGACAAAATCTTATTCTGTCATGACATCTCTAAATTTGATGTAGTTTTTATTAGATTAACCCTAGCCTTCAGGCAGCTTCACTGCCTTAGTGAAAGCTCCTGAGTAGAGGCACAAAACTGTAAAGAACTTCTCATGCTAATATCTACATTTAAAACTGTAAATACATCTTAAAAACATATGTTATGATGTTCATGCACTAGACTGCCCTACATAAATAACACACACCTCCTCTGATTGCAAGCAAGTAAAGACTAACCAGCTCCAGAATTAAAAAAGGCAGCACTTGCATGAATGCAAACAAGTTAACTTGTATTTTATGAAGATTTACATTTTATATTTAGGATCCTACTAATTCAGTGCCACAAGATGTCAGTGTAGTTTAAGCAACAGGAGAGCACTCTCAGAATGTGAACTGCATGGAAAATGGGCAAAGAAAAAGAAAGGGAGCATCCATAGTTAATTATAAGACATGTTCTCAGAGAAATATGTCTACAAAGTGTAGTTAGTCTTTTTGGTTTGGTTTTTTTTTCTTTTTGACTCACTTATGAATCATGCAGTGTATAATTACAATTATAATGAAAATAAATGTAAAAACTCCAAATAGGAGCTAGTTTATATCCATATCTGCATTTTACTTTTCTTCTAATTCAACAGCTAATGAAAAACTGCATTTAAATACATTTTATTGCTCAGCAGAGCAGTGTTTTCCTTTCAGCAAATTGTTGAATTTTAATGATATTTTCCCAAGCTTTGCTTTGCCTTTGTGAAAGAAAAAAGAAGAGGAGGAGGAGGAGGAGAAGGAAAAAAAGACAAAACCAGCTAACTTGTAGTAATGATACAACCACCTCCCTTGTAACAGGAGCTAATATGTTTCCATTACAATGGCCACATAGAACGGGTAGTTAATCATCAAGAAAATTCATTAGCTGAATGTCACCAGGAACCTATGTACTGTGGCAAATGAACAACGGACAACAGTTTGGGCTTTAATTCAGCAGTGAGTTCCCCTCATAAGGCTGCTTTCCTCTTTATGAAATTGGGCACAAAGTTAATGGGATGATAAATGAGTGTTTGAACTTAGTAGACTTCCTTGATTACAAGGAGAGCTGTTATTCCTGCATAACTGCCAACAAGCACCTCATACTGAGTACTGTTATGTGGCTCCTCAATACTATGTGCTTTCACAAAAGCAGAGCCATCACATGGAAAGCTGAGGCAGGAGCAACTTCCCATCCCACAAACAACATCTGCTGATTTAATCTTTAGGTTTAAATGTTTTGCTGATGTAAATTGGCCCTCTTACATAACGCACAAAGCAATGCAGTGGTTCATGGGGCTTGGCCCATGTTCATGTGAGCTTTAGTAGTGCTTAAAATGTTTGTGCCACCCTCTTAGAGAGCTTAGGAATTTTGTAAATAGTCGTTTTTAACTTTTTCAGATTGAGAATACACTTGTGTGTTTCAAAGCCACCTAATGGACAGCACACCAGATGCTGTGAGCATCAAACACCACTTCCCATCATTCACTTAACTTGGACCCATCCCAAGAAAAGTGCATCACTATCCCCTTAGCAAGTCAGGACTCAGCTGTACTCATACTCAACACCTTGCTTCTCTTTCCCTCTCCCCAATATTGTTTTCATAGAAAACTACAAACAGCATGAGGGAAGCTACTGTAGGGCAAAAACTGAGCTCTTGTTCTAGATCTCACTCAGCATCAGCCAAACCTCATACAACAGCAACAGCTGGTCCCAAAATACTACCCAATATTTCTTTCCTTCTTTCTTGTATTACATTTTTTTTTTCCCAGATAATAAATGAAGTAGTAATTTGTTTACAAGCCACTATCTCTTTTTGTCTGTTGGGTGCTTCATATGTCAGCATGATAGAAGAGCAGGGGATTTGTGGTACATCTTTGTGCCTTGGCTAAGGATCTGCTGCACAATCCGTTATCGCTGGGGATGTTTGCATGAAAACAGGACATCTAGCAGTTGCTTTCATAGGTTCATCTATCCACATAAAGAAATAGCCACAAGTCTCAGCAGTAATAACCCCTTGGTTGTAACCTGTGCTTTTCTCCATCTGCAAACTAGGTGGATGGGTTTTGAGGGAAGGTTATTTTTGGCTTGAGAAACATTTCACACTGCAGAATGCTTTTAGAGAGAGAGGCAATGTTTGCTCCTAAAATTAAATTTATATGGAAAGTACAAAACTGATCTGGTCTAGCAGAAACTGCCTTGTCTTTGTGTCTTATCAAATTTAAACTGACATAGAGGTAGCTAGTCAATTAATATGATATAAAAATAATAATAATAATAATAATAATAATAATTGTGCAGTGTTTCTTTGAACTTCTCTGTTTAATTCCTGCTCTGATGACTCCTGTTATTTATTCTATGGACAAGATTAAACACTTGTCTCTGTTTTGTAATCACAAGAAGCTATTTGGAATATTCATTTCTATATGCCTGGAGCAATAATTAATTGTGCCCAGTTGCATAGGAATGGACCTCCTTTTAAAGGCCATTGCCATGATAATTACAATCCTAACATGAAATCAGTTTCTTAGTAGAGAAGCCAATAAAAAAGAGCATTTATAAAATAATTGTTTTCCCTCCATAGTCCCTGTCAGAACAATAGCTTAGGAATGATCTAACCTATTTATATTTGGATATGGGTTCAAATTCTCTTGATTTCAGCAGCCAGCAATAAATGTACAGTTAATTGAACTCCATTTTTGCAGTCCAGGATTACTGAAAACCTCCCTTTTGTTTTAATGCTTTGGTCAAGGATTTGCCTTCTAAAATACATTGGAAATTACAGGGAGAGTCAGACAAGTTAGTAGAGTAGTGAACATCTTGGAAGATTGTTCCACTCTAACCTTATATAAATATATATAAAACTGGGGCACTTATGGGAATAAGTTTCTGTGAATAGCCTCAAAAACTATAAATCAGGCTATTTACTTCAAAACCCAAGAGAACTTTCTGAGTTTTCTGATTTTGTCACATACCTTAAATAAGGTGAAGGAACACTGTTCATATCCAATTGAAAACCAATTTATTACGATCAAATGAAGAAGTTGACAGAGATCATAGGTCTAAGAATTCTGGTTAAAAGTGTAAGTCTTTATTTGTCTTCCTGTGTAAAATTTCTGTGTTATTTATAGGAAAACATGCAGAAGACATTTTTCCAGATGGCTGTCTTTACAAATAATTTTTCTAGTTATAATATATCACACCATTCCTCTTTATATCCAAGTGATTTCTTCTGATTTATGTAGCATGGAGCTTTACTGCAGAAGGTCACTGGAGAAATTTAACTGCAAATACCCTTCTTTGGAAATGCCTTGGACAGCTCTCAATATTTTATTGGTTTAGTGGTTTATTTTTTTAAAGCAAGTGCTATTGTAGTTTATCTGTGTCAAACACTAGTATAAATTATTTGCATCACTCGAAATAAGTGACAACTTTTTACAGTTGTCTGAAAGGGAGATTGAGACAAATGCTAGCATTTGGGAACTAACCCTCATAAAAAATTCAGAATAATTAATTCTTATTTCTGTGCTACTCAACAAGCCAGAACCTGTCCCAGGTTAAATCAATTATTAAAATAACACCAGGTTTAAAAAAACTGTTAAAAAAACTAGGTGAAAATAACATTGTTAAAAGAAACCAACTGAGTATTTTTCCAATACTATGACTACCATCTCTATTCATTCATATGGATCCTTAAAGGAAAGTAAAACTAGTGTGATCCTGAGTGTCAGAAATGACTTTAATTTCAGTATGAGCAACAGAGTGCTCAGGCAGCCCCGAGGGTGAGGAAAGCATCGAGTTGTTACACAGATATCTGTTTGATCCTGAAGCGATGTATCACACACAGGCTGGCCAAAACCCTCTGTGTGTGTTTGTGCAGACACTTCTATGAGCAAAGGATTATACAGATTTTTTGTCTTACAGTTTTTGTGATGATGTATTCCTGTTTCTGAAATTATGGATAATAGTTCCAAAGGGAAAGTCTACAACTGGAGGAGAAACAAGCATTTAGGTTTGTGCCTGAGTGCTGATAAAATACTGTGGCATATACAGGAGGTGAACTTTGGGACCATGATGGGTTTTGCTATTTGTTTAGAAATATTTCATCTATGTCTTTTGTCTGCCTCCCCCACTGAATGCCAGTGAGATTTCAAAGTGAATCACATCATTTACCTGAATCTTAAAGACAGAGGATGCTCACCTAAACACTGAGAAAAAAACATAGCAAATCTATAAAGTTCAGTTGTTAGTTGAACAAACACTAAAACCACAAATATGACAGCTTCTGTGAAGAGTGACATAAAAGTAAACAACATCCTCTCCAGGCCTTTTCCTACAGGCCCAAGAGTTAGGGAAGCATGAATTCATTACAAGTTTGGAATTGAAATACCTCATTTTAATTTGAACTTTTAATTATTTTGCTTTTCACATTTAATTTTCAGATCTTAGGAAAGAGTCTTAAATTTTTTTTATCCTTTTCCCCAGTCCAGTAAAATATTTCAGTATGTAATTAACTTTAAACATTTAATAAAACCCAGTAAGTATTTTAAATAAACAGGTTTCAGATGGAAAAGACTCAGGATGCTTAAAGACTTTTATGACATATTCTGGAAAATACATAAATAATACAGATAAAATGTCCTTACTTTGGACTGTATGCTGCTTTTTGGGTTGTGGCACTATCATTTCTCTCCCATAAACGCTTAATTCTGTCTCATTTACTCCATTTAATCAGAAATAATTCAGATAATAAACATCTCAGAACTTTTTCCATAACAGCAATGTAGATCACGTGAAAAGGGCTTTTTTTCACTCTAACAAAATTTAATTTAGTCTTCAAAATTTCTTTGCTAGGAAATGTTTGGTCACTCCTGATTAGTTTGTTTAAAATATAAAACATACTTAGACATTGTGTTTTCTAAAAACCTTCATGTTTAACACACACACACATAGACTAAACTGAACTGTAGAGACAGAATTTTTGAGAAAGGACTATAGCTTCTGTCCCTGGGAACACAAAATTTACAGTGTATAGTTTATTGCCAGAGATGCAGGCAGTAAACTACTCAAAATTCGCAAGGGCTAGAAAGCCTAATTTCTTCCTGTAAGTCATTTTGTCTTTGGAAACATCTGTTATCCCTTTTTTCATCAGATAGACCAAAAAGTTGAACATTGTCCTAGAGGTGATATTTCATTGGTTTGGGTTTTTTTTCCAGTACTAGCCACAAGAACATTTGGCTTTTCTGAAAGGGCAGGAAATCACAGTCATCTTTGCTCATGTTCTAATACGCTGCATCACAGCTGTGGACTTCAAAAGGCCAGCAACTGCTGACTGGATTGTCCTGAATCTCACCAATCTCACTTCGGCCCACTGGAGAATAGGAACAATAAAACTGATCTTGTGGAGTGGCCTAAAGGCCATTCACACAGTTTCACTATTGATGTCCAAATAAGGAAAATTATAAAGTAGAGAAAAATAATGGTTGCTTCAGTCTGTGGCTCCCAGGACTTTCTAAATCCTATTGCATTCTCGGTCTTGCAGTCAGAAAGCCTTGGTAGCTGCAGTGGTGAGCTGAAAAGGACCTATACACATCCAATAGATTGCAGATAAACCCTTGTCAGAAGCCAACTGCATGCTCATCTATGTATTAGTATTCTGAGACATTCCAGAGTAAATGTGTTTTGTCAGGGTTTTGCCAATCATCAGCTTTTTAAAACATAGCCTGAGGAGTGTTGTGATTATTTAAAACCTTAAAAAAAAAAAAAAAGAAAAAAGAAAAAAAACCAAAACCAAACCAAAACAAAAAAAAAACAGAAAAGAAAAAGGACTCTGTGTTTGGGCACCAACTCACCTGCATAAGGCACAGTCACTGTCACCCAGGTCCATGTCATATTCATTGGGGGTGTGAAGTATCATAAGCTGCTTCTCTCAGTGACATTTTCACCTTCTTGAAGTTGTATTTTTGCCTTCTTTGAGTTGTGAGGTCTCTGGAGTACTAATGACCTGGCACTATATAGTTTTATCATGCCTCAGAAAATGGAGCTACAGAGTACAGAAAATTAAATGCCAATAACACAGTCAGATATATAAGCAATGTATAAAATAAAAGATTTCCATCTAAGGAGTACACATGAAGTTATATGCATATATATGTATGTTTTATATGCAGAACTATATAAATATTTGCAAGGGCAGAGATATGAAAACACATTCTCCAGTAAAATCTTCACAGTTATATATATTAATTAGTGTGCTTTGGTGTCTGTAAGTTATTTTCATATTTTCCAAGTACTTTCTACTATGATCACTTTTATTATTCTCCACTGACTCCAGAGTAGTCTTGTTAATTTATAAATACAAAAGTAGGTTTTAACACCAGAATGTCATAGTGGTTTTGATATTTCTTAGTGAATGTTCAATGTATCTTTTGGTTTTCCCAGTTGGCAGCTTTGATCAGGAGGTGTTCAGGAAACAAATATTGTGATTCTCTTATGTTTATATACCAACAAATTTTTTAAAAATGTAGTTCCTGTCTAATATTGAAAAAAATCTCTAAAGATACCTTTCTTATTCTTTTTCATATTTTTCATACTAAAATAATATCCAAGTTGGTTAATGTTGTGTTCATTTCACTAATCTTATCACTTTTGTGGTACTCAGTCAAGATCACAACAGTTTATTTTCCATTATACTGATGAATTTGCTGAGAGTAAATTTTTGGAAGTTGAAGATGGCCTGATAAACTCTTCTATGTGCTGTTACTTGGCTAAACTAATGTTGAATAACTTTGAGGTTTGACCTTGCACAAGGCAAAATAATCTAATGGATTTTAATAAAATATAGGGTGATAAAAAGATTGAATTTATAGTTTCATCTACTCTTTTGCTAATACATTGTTAGGGTGTATTAACTTGTAAGAGATACTAGGAATTGGTTATTAGAGATACACTATGTGGGTCAATATTTCATCAATAATTCAAGATGTAATGTACAAGTATATTCAATACATTATTATACTTTGCTGCTTTGGTTAAATAATATCTTAAGATCAACAGCAAGATATTTTAATTTATTTATTTACTTGGAAAATCACAAATTTATTTTGAGCAATTTACAATCCCTTGTGAGTCAGATAGTCATTAGAATCCCTTTGCATAATTTGGTCTTTATACTGTGCAAAGATCCTGTTTCACTAGATAATAGGAATATGAGATCTTGTAATGTGCAGTGCCAAAGATCTGATAAGAGTCAGAGAAGCACTGAAAGAATCCTTGCTCATTGGCTGTATAGCCTTTTTCTGTTGCTCACTAGGAACTATGCTATTCAACCTATGCACATCTGGTCTAGTTTCTTTCAGAACCCTACAACACCACCTTACTAAACCACTACAGCAAAACTAACTGCACAGACTCTGCCAGAAAGGAATCATATTGTCTTTTTATTTGATTCAGTTATTCTTTTTCAGTTGCTTTTCCCCTCCCTCTCCATTATGTCCCTTCCCTTGTCATGCAGCTAGCCTTCATTATTGTGGCATAATTTGTTCAAGGGAAGGAGGAGGAGTGTTCTGCTCCAAAGATTGCCAGTCTGAGGCTAACTCTGTTTTCTTGTGATAAGGAGTTACTCTCTCTGTATTTCTCCACTAAGCCATTTCTGATTCAAAGTTGTGCCCTGTCTTCCATCTGACTAGATGGCTCACAAAGAAAGAAGTGAATTCTTAGTACGTGAGCCCTGGAGATTAAAACAGGCACACTGAATTGGGTTTGAACCTTTTTAATTGAGAACCAGTGGAGCATGTGTGAAATATTCTATGCTTTGCTTCTGTTATGTGTTGCACACTCTGCTTTTTATATGCAATGTCCAAAGTCTACAGCCAAGTTCAGATTTGCAACCTGAAATGTGGTTACAAAATGGCAGAGGGCCAATGTTTGTAGCCATTTTTGAGAGAGATGGGCACAGCTTCCTGGAAACTGCAAGAGGTGACATGGTTCTACTAGTTTGACTTACAGCTGGATCATGTCCAGTGATAACATCTGAGAGAATTTAGGAGAACTCAGCTCACAGTGCCTAAATTCTGTGGTTCTTTGCCTAAACGATTTAATTTCTTATCTGCTTTTCCCTCTTGTCTTTTCAAAACATCATCTTTGGTGAAATGTCAACATTAAGGGCAGGCAAATAAGAAAAGTGCCTTCCCATTTCACCTCTCTTTTCAATTCCAACCGTTTTAAAAGGCACAAAGATTCTGAGTTTAAAAGTCATTTTTTTCCCAGAAACAAGTTAAATTTTGAAAGATTCTCTTGGGGTTCTTTTATCTCCTAAGAACAAACATCTTTAACATGATTTTAGCATTCCTTCAAGATGCAACAATTTCTTAATAAATATCTTCAAACTGCAAAAGTCAAAAGGGTTTGGACATAAATTAGAAGACAGAAAGAAAGAGAGAGAGAGGAGAAAAACCCCAAGACTCAGACGTTTCTCTCTGGGTCTTTTTTATGACAGTGAAAGTTCATAGATGAAAAAGATTATGTGAATGATATGAAAAGTTCCTAACAAAAGGAATGTACTGATGGTATGAAAGGGATCAGTCCCTGTAGGAAATTAGCTCCTATCCTGAAATAATGTTGATTAAATCCTTTCTTTCTTTTTATTTAGTCTTGGTCTCTTTGTAAAAGTTCTCAAGGGAATGAACATCTATTTTGCTGAGATATTTAATCAACCTCAAAAACAATTTTATTGCTCTGTGTAGTTTTTAATGCTATAAACATGATCTTTTAAATAATAAGGCAGTGACACACTCACTAAATACTGGACATCTTGAAATTAGTATGGCTGACAGCTGTAACTGTGAGAAAAACAGTATTTCCTGCTTCATGGTAAGGTATGTCTGAGTTTCAATTCCAAATATAGTAATAACCTGGTCATAGAGTAAGGCTGAAGTAACAGAGCATGGTATGTTTTCTGTCTACCTTACCACCTTGCCAGAAGCTAAGCAAGTCCTTGTGATAGATCCTAAACCTGAGGCAGATGTGTGGGGTTTGTTATGCTTGGGTCAGGTGGAGAGTGCTGGCATTCTGTAAGAGCTACATCTGCAAAGGGTCACTCAAATGTCTGCCAAACATGTCTGTGATTTTTACCTAGTCGTTTTGATGTGCAGCTTCTCCAAGAATTGGCAATTTGGCTTGCCTTTTAAAAGCTGACTAGCAAATATCTGGAGATAATCATAGAGTTCCTACTGTTTACTCTTCCTCTTTCTCAGTTGGTTTGTTGTTTGGTTGCTTTTGGCTTTTTCTTTTGTTATTATTTGGGGGGTTTTTTTGGTTGGTTGTTTTTTATCTCAGACTCTGTGTTTACTTTTTAAAAATAGAATGGAGGGAGTTGTTTTCCTGAAAACATTAAGAATCATACAG
Organism: Galbula dea; assembly: GCA_013399015.1. NCBI lineage: Eukaryota > Metazoa > Chordata > Aves > Piciformes > Galbulidae > Galbula > Galbula dea. The sequence continues at coordinate 1,105,004 of VWZX01006416.1, forward strand.
TTTTCTTTTTTAATGATCCTCCTTTAATTAAAAACCTTAATATCCTCTAAGAGAAGTTATTTTGTCTAAATATTTTCCTGTTGTTCATAGAAACTTCATTATTAAATTCCAGGACACATTACAGCCATACCACCCCAGAAAGATAAAATTTAAGCACTGCTCTAGTACAAGGAAGAACTGGGACTAAAGGGCATCCCTTTATTTTCTTTCTATAGCTTGTGCTTAAACTTCCCTGAATCCATGCAGTCTGGTGTTTAGCTGGAGTTTCGAGTGAACTAAACTGCCTCACCCAGCCAGAAAGCTTGAGTATAGGACAGGGTTGACTTGAGCATGAACCCAACATCTTTTGGCACTGTGAAAGCAACTCTCCACAGAAACTGGAAGTTGACATGGTCAGCAAAAACTGTAGGCACAGCAAGAAAAATTACACCTAGATCATGCGAATCACTGAAGCACTTAAAATGGGTTATGAACTGTTTTTACCTGAGCTACACAACAAGAAAACATCTATCTTTCCAGTATTGAAGCTACCACTATTTCAAATTCTGCTTCAGATTTTATCCAGAGCTGCTGCTATCTTGCCTGCACTTAGCAGCCTGACATCTGCCTGGTGCCTCTGTAGATATCCTTAAAACATCTATTTCTATCAAAATGATCTGACTGTGTCTGAGGCAGTCTCACCACAGTCATGGTCCGGGCAAGCACAACACAGTAATGTTTGTATTTGAAAGCACAGGAAAGGTGCTTACAGACAACTCTCTTGTTTTTCTTATGTTTGCTTCTACTGCTGGCTATCTTCACTCCTCTTCCATATTTGTGTGGAAGAAGGATCTGTAAAAGTCTTCATTACTCCTAAATAGGAAGGACGAAACGTTTAACAGCAGCATACAGCTGTAACTGTAGTTGCATTACGATTCTTCCCATTGCTGGCTCTTCTCTGTTGTCACACTAATAGTATGAGAAAGGTAATTCAAAGGAAGCAAAATCCCCTGGAAAGAAAATGTTTCCAAGAGATTCTGGATTTAAAAAAATAAACCAAAATAAAATAAAAAGACTTGGTCTGAAACATTCATGCAATTTATGGGAAGCCCTTAGGGAATCATGTGTTTCCCATTTTCCTGCAGCACGCTGTACGTGAACTGTGTATCATTATCAACATCCTTTAAAAAGGGCTGGACTGAAGATCTGTGTGGAGAATGTCATAGATGAGTCACTGTAACATCAATAAAGCTTGTGAGAATATTTATGAAAAATCTGATAGAGATAGCAAAAGTTGTAGTTTATATATATCACCATGAGATGGAGAGGAACACAATCACAGTTTAAAATAGTACATGTGCTTTCTCTAGAAATTAATGTTTGCAAAGATGAAAAATCCTAAGACACATTAGGAGGTAATTTTGTTAGACTTCCAAATTGTTCCATGATTTTCAAGTAACCAAAAAACTTAACTAGAAGCTTTTTGTTTGGAGCAGAAATGTTCACAGGCAATTTCATCTCGATTAAGAAAGTATGTCTGTGCTGTTATGAATCTTATTAGAAGGGTCTGCACCGAGTTTTAGAAACTATGTCACAGTAATCCTACTGAAATTGACAATTAAAGTTTGTTTTGCTTATGGCTGGCTTCTGATACACTGTGTAATTTACTAACTAATAGGAAAAATGTCATTTGCTATATGCAAATTTCTTCTAGCATAAATTAAATATTAGTATTCGTTACCAATTTAAGTTTACAACTATGGGAAAGACCATTAGTGAGATTTTCTTAGAACACTATAATCTTGCACATTATTTCTGAAACTATTCTATACAGAGACAGAATTACAACACAAATACCTATGCACAGCTTTCCAATATGCTATAAAAATAAACATGGACTGATTTGATGTTGCATTAAGTAAATTAGGGAAGACTTGAAAGCAACAGTTACATCAGCCTACAACTTTATAGAAGCAATAAGACTCATGCCTTTGCAATGTAGAAAAGTGTAAAATGTATCTACTTCTCTTAAAAACATTTCCACTGTGGAAGAATAGATCTTTGTGCAAATATCCTTATGCATCCAAAGTTGTATAGGTATCGCTCCTTAAATTTACCATTTCTAGTTTCTAGAGTTTCTGATCAGGCATTTTTGTGTTCCTTAGTGTGAGCCCCAAAATGGTAAATCCCATATTGAATTATAGAGGATTGCAGCATAGAATCAAATAGAATGGTTAAAATTCTTAGGCTATTTCTGTTTTCCAGACTAACATGAAGAACAGTTTTCTGTGACGTGTAGGGACTGTGAGTTACCTATTCCGGAAATAAGTCTAATAGCAATGTTAAAATTACCACAAAAGAAATCAAATAAGGGTCATTGTTAGGAGCTTGGCTCACAAAAAAGACATTGTACAGTAATTTTCTAGTCTTATTATAGGAGTTAAATCTGAGACTTTGCTACAAATGTAATGGAAATGGTATTTCCATGGCCTTGTATGGCTTTTGATGCAGAGCAATCTAGAGAAAATCTGAGCTGAAAACTGACTGAGCAATTTGCATTACATGTGAACAGTTTTTTCACCTTCTGCAGGTTTTTTATTCCCATGAATCAAACAAAAATTTTGTATTCTCATAGAGAAGATTCTTTTTATTATTATTTGGGCATTTGCCAGTATTTTATGCAGAAAAAAAAACTCTAACATATTTTTTAAACCCTTTTACTAATATATCAGTACATCATTGTCATGAGTAGTTTGAGAGAGTTTTGTAAGAAATATGTGAGCTATTCTCTTTAGGAAAGCCACAAGCCAGTCAACTTATACAACCCAGTTACTATAGTTAAGTTAATCATAACAGTTATTCACTGTGTTATTTATTTGGACACTATTAAAATTTATGCATAGATTTCATTTTACTAAATATTTAAAGATTTTTCTGAAACAGTTTATTTAGGAAGGTGAATTGAATTCTGCTTTCAGACAGTGAGGGAATACGAGCACTACCCAAAGAAGGTGCCACAGTGAAGGCTCTCCAGTAAGGTTTCTTACTTTCAAATTGTTCTGTGTAGCTGTATCCAGGAAACTCCTGAAGTTCCTTCAGTAGAGTAAAGTTTTACTGTAAGAAATTAGATTGCTCTATCTACAGAGTTCATTGTATTACCATGTGCAGACATTGATCTAGTTTTCAAAAGGTGTATGTCATACCATCATAGTACGTGTGTGAATTAGTCTTGTCTGATTTAATCTGCTGCTGTTCACAAGTCAGGTAAACATCCTGTGACTCCAGTTCAAACCCATTCAGAGCTATTTGTAGGACTCATCCTGTGTCACTGTGTCCTGTGGGGAAGAAATACATTGTAGACACCAGAAAGTCATCTCCAAAGACAGAAGCATTAATCAGGCTATTAGATTTGTGCTGTGCTCACTGAGTACTGCTCTCCATAATAGCAGGATGCTGAGATGTACCACAGGGTATACTTTCACCTATGCAGCTGTTGAGCAGGTTTGTTACTTCCTTGCAGATATAAGAGTGACAGTGCAGGTGCTAATCAGGCCTGTGGGTCTGAGCAGGGGAATGTTGGCTCATCTGCTGCAACCTGACAACTGAAATTGCTCAAAGAATTTCGGGCTGTAACAGAGATACACATTGCCAGGAGAGTGCTCTGGTGCCATTTATCTGCCAGGCTGCTTGGGGACCATGTTGTTGTTTTCTAAACTGTATGGAGAGCAGAAAAAATGTCATGTTTGTATTCTAGTCAGATTCTGCTCATTACAAAACAGCACTGGAGGTATTTGGCACTTCAAAAGAGGTGACCCAAAGGTGTTTACCCGTAACTATGTTCTCGGTGGATGAGAAAAATAACAAGCTCCTAAGTACCATGAGAGGGTGAATTCTTGCAAATAGGACAAATTGCTTTTGTACCAGAGCATTCCTATTGGGAGGTGCTGGCTCTGACTGTTCCATGATTTTCTGTGACTATTTCATTGCTTGAATATCACAGGCTCTCAGTTTTGAGGTTTCTGTCTCAAATACAGAAGTCCAGATTCTGCTTTCTTATTCTGTCACTTAACTCTCTCTTACTCCATAAGTGTTTCTACTGACTTTGTTAACTCTTGGGATAATGACACCTTTCCTCATGATGATTTGGAGCACCATAATATGACCTTTTCTTTTTAAAGAGCAGCATGTATTTGGGATTGTGCATTCTAGTTCGAGAACTTTCCAATCTCTTGCTTTGCCAATAATAATTCAGAGATGTCTTATATTTAGGGCACAGGAATATGTTCAGGAAAGTTCAATGTTTGCAACCAAAATTCTGAAAGATACTCAGATGTTTTTGATAAAGGAAACTAAGTGAAGTTCAACAGTGCTATGTCAGGATAACACATATCTGAAGATCTGACTTAGTGAAGATAAATATTTCGAGAGAGATTTATGTCAGGCAACAGTCACCATCTAAATCATAGATGTCCAGTCAAAGCTAAAAGGCTAAGGATATTTAGTGAGAAATTCATATCTGATTTCTTAGAAACTCATCCTGCAGGGCATAACTCACACTGACCCTGCTTATATCTACATTATTTTTAGCTCACTTTTGCTGAGTTAAAGGGTAGAAGGCTTCTTTCCCAGATATTTTATTCTTGGCAACTTCATCAAAATACAATGCACCAAGCAAGAGATTTAATTCAGAAATAATAATTTGAGTCTATAGAGACAAAAAAAGTGTAAGTTACAGACAGGACTCAGGTAGTTGTTAAATGTTACAGTACCTGAAATTTTTGGAGCAGATGAGGATGTGTCAGGTATGGTCTGCCCATAGCAGCTGGTATCTTCCCCAAGTTACAAAGGAAAATAACATCCTTTCCTTTTTCTGCCAACAAACTTCCCTAGAATTGACAGGTGACATTTTCTAGATCCAGTATGTCAGCTTGGCCCAGACAGAATGACAGTAGCTAAACACCCAAAAAAGTCAGGTTTTGGTGCCATAAATGAATGTGCCTTCACTTGCTGCCTCTAACACAGCCAATTTCCAAAGCTGTCAGAAAGAAACATGTATATTTTAAGGATGAAAGAAAGGAAGAATGAAAAAGGTTTCATAATCCTTGTAGGAAACCTCTGAAGAACGAGTTATGCAGATCAAGTCTTATATCTATGATAAAGGCAGTGCAGATGATTCTGTTTTCCCTGAGACACTGGAAAGCAGTAGTAGGAAAACTGATATTTTAAAAAATCTCTCATAGCCAAAGAGACCATCACATCCATCTGTTTACCTCTCCCTTTCTTCAAGTAAAGAGGCACTAGGTTAAAATGTAGTTCTAAGAAAGATACCATAATTTCATTTTTTAAATGCTATGTGGCGGGAGAAGAGTCCACTACTTTTCCAATAAACCTTTCTAGTGCTTATTTATCACTGCTACCTAGTATGGTGTATTCTATCAAGTTTCAGGTTGTCTCATTTAGAAAGGGAAAAAAGTACAAAAACCCCCTAACATTGGAATATCTTCTGTACTGTCAGCAGAGATCAAAAGTCTATTATAGCACAAATCATGGTTATGGATAAATTTGGGCAGAAAATTGGAACTAGGTTTCCAACTAACAGAGGGGTGATAGTCTACTACTTTTTATATATCCAAGGATCATACTGTTTCCTAAGTGTTTCTGATGAAGCATGATGACCCAAAAATGCATCCACTGCTTTTGAAAACAGAGGTCTATAGTGAAGACACAACCTTTATTATTCTCAGATATATTTTCCTGATTCATGAAATATTTTGTGGAACTGCAAGTCACACTATGACAGTAACTTTCTTATTATTTTTCTATCCCAAGAGCATTTAAAAACTGGTCCTTAAAGGCAGTATTTTTTCTTAGCTACTGGTAAACACATAAAATGATTTCTTGTTATCCACCAGACAAGGAGTCCCATGAGAAAATCCTAATACATTGACGTTTCCCCTTAGCACTAAAGTACTTGGTACAGACACTTGCTTGTTCTATGAAACTCTAAGATCATAACCCCAGGTAGTATGGCTACTGGACATCATTATTAACACCCAGAGGATTTGTCTCTCCCCAGTTTTTCTTTGAATGTGTTTTCTCTTTCAAAATTTGCATAATTTTTTATTTATTAAAATATATTATTTCAGTTATTTTCAGAGAGACCAACTATAGGAAGATTACTTAATCTTCCTGCAATCCTCTCAGTTCTAGAAAACATTTAGTTTTCATACTAAAAAGAAACATGTTGTAAGAGACAGAACTGAGATCAGAAAGTATTTAATTTCTTAGCAAACTTCATCTATTTAGTAAATTCACACCTATTCTGCATTTTTTACTGCACCAGTTCTGGCTCTACCCAAGTTCTGAGCTTTCTTTTTTTCCTAAGATTTTTTTTTGGTGCCTACAGATCTGTTATTCACAAATGTGGTCTTTAAACAAGTTAGTTAGAGATGCATTGCTAAATATTCCACATGAAAAACAATAACATCCTCATAAAAATAGTCTTAATTTTCATTCCTTCTGTTTTCTAATTAACCTCTGAGGGCTCAGGGCACACAAATAAAATTGATTCCTCTTTATAAAAAGATAAACTGTTTTCTACACATATTGACTTGGAAACTTAATAACAAGACCAGCCACACTTAGTAGATTATGCAGGTCATTTTCATGCCTATTAAGTGTCATTCTCTTGTATGAAAATTGACTTCCCTAGATCTCCTCATTTTGTAGACTTGCACTGTTACATTAACAGCAAGACCAAGTTGAATTAAATCTTTTACTGTTTTCTCCAAATACAAAACCAAGATAGTTTTCTCCTAGAAGCAGATACATAATAAAAATATGCAGTATCAGTGTATTATCCCTCTCAGACTATTTCCTTTCAATCACTTCTCACAGATCCTGCAAAATTTCTACTTGTAGTGGACTCTGGATCACTGTTCACTGAGATAATCATAACTCAAAACTACCTTGTGTCCCTGCCTTGTGTTTGCAACACTAATCTTGCTTCAGTTGTGTTTCACGTGTTTAGGCTGAACAAAGGCTCTGAGCAGCCTCATCTAGTTAAAGATGTCCCTACTCATTGCAAGGAGATTGGACTAGGTGACCTTTAAAAGTCATTTGCAACCAAAACCATCCTATAATTTGTGCATGTGCAGGATTCAACTGCTTAGCATTCAGTTTGGTAGCAAATGTCAATAGTACCCATTGCCTACTAACAGAGGTCATAAGAGTTGGACATGGACAATAAAAAGAAAAAGAGAAAAAGTACTACAAAAAATAATAGAAAAAATAAATTGGAAAGAATCTTGGGGCATCATGTTTTCTACCTCCCTGTTTAAAACAAAGCCAATTTCAAAGTTATCTTAGCTTGCTTAGGCTATTGTGTTAATTGAGAACTGTCTAATCCCTGCATGGATAAAGGCAGGGCTTCTGGGGAAAAGTAGCTGAGATCACATAAACTAAGCCTATTGTCACTTACATGTGTAAAGAGGCAAAATTTATAGTAGTGGAGCAGATGGTAATTTCTGAGTGCTTAATTTAGTGGATTTAATGTTAACCTTTTAACACACTTGTAGCACAATTATAATTGTTCTGCAACTGTGTTGATGTAAAATTATATAACAATACAATTATTCTTTATGAAAAGTGATTAGTAGTAATTGATATAATTTGGAGGGTTGAGTTTACACCCCATAATTTACACTGTACTTTCTCAGAAGTTTCTTTCTGTCTTCACAAATTGACTCCATAGGGTCACTATTAAAAAGATATAATAGTATACCTCTTACACTTTTCAGTAATGAAATTACAGTGGTTGCCTGTATTATAGAGTGTAGGAGATCTGGTGGTGTTTCAGACATCTTTATAGCATACTACATACCAAACAGCTCCTGGTTATGGTAGTTCATAGCAATATGCTTCTCCTATGCTGATCTACTCATTACCAGCAGAAAAAACCAAAACAATGAGGTGAACTGCATACCAAACCTTGCCCTCTAACAATAATAAGGGTTTTAAAAACACAACAACAGTTCAGGAGGCAAATGTCATCTTCTCTTCTTCCAGCTTGTGGTAGTCTGTGAATATGAAGAGATGAAAGCCTTATGAGAGAGCAGGTTATCTTACTGAAGCAGGCAAACAGAAGAAAACACCCCAAACAAAACACAAAGCCATGAAGTGATAAGCAAATGAGAGTTTTGAGTAAGTAACATCTTCTCCTGAGCCAGGGCTAATCTAGGTTTCAAAGAGATTCGGGTTTCCATCAATAATAGGTTTAACAACACTAAATATACTATGAGGTTTGGGTCTCTGAGTACATATACACTTTACAGCTAAATTTCATTGAAACCCACAGAATTAAGAAACCTGTCAGAGGTACCTTTTCATTAAAATGTAAAGGGAAGAACTAAGCTGTGGAATGAATATAGATGTGAATATTTGCCCACTGAAGTGTAAGGTCACTGGAGCCATAGCCAAGAAGGTCTTCTGTAGAAAGGAGAGGTTTTTTAAAAGATGTGTTTTGAGGAACACTGGCTCTGTGGATAATGCTGCCTTCTGTTCTCCCAGAACAATTAACTCTGAGCTGTAGAAAGTAGCTGTGCCTAACATTCCTTCAGGCCTGCGCTCTTGTCTCTTTCAGTATTTCCTAGATCTTTACCTCTGTGATGCATCTCTAGAGTCCTTCAGAAGCTAGGAACTCCTTTGAAAACCTAGGGCTGATGCAATAGCCTTCAAGGGAGAAAAGTGAGTTGCAAGAGGCAGAAGGTGTAGGATGAGAATAAAAACCTCAGTTTTGTAAATCTCAGAAGTTTTGTTTGTATTAATTCATTTGATTTTTCATTTTTTCCCCCATTTTTTGTTTGCACATGGCTCCACTTCCTATATTTCCCTTATTAATGTTAGAAGATGAATGAGCTTAAGAGAAACATAACTGAAAGCATTGTGCTTTCCCTAGTTTCATGCACCAACCTTTGAGCCTGTAGCAAAATCCTGCATCATACTCCTTCCCTGTGGTTCATGGAAACATTTCAGGACCATAAAGCAAAATCCTTCAAGGTCAGTGTCATCTGTCACTTTATTTCCAAGTACCATGAATCATTGCCTTGGGGAGACCCTGACAACTCAACAGACTTCCCACAGCTTTGGCTTCAATTTTGTGTTGTCCATTGTTTTTAAAAGTGCATATGAGACTCAGGTTATAAAAATAAGTCCAACCTCACTGCTTTGAGCTAGGACAACATGTCATTTAAGATAAGATATTATTATAAGATAAACACTGATTGATAACAGGAAAAAATAAACTGGAGATAATTGGTCTCTGTTTCTATCTTATTTGAACCATAAAATCCAATTTGCCATTTGCAATTTCAAATTAAACAGGGGAAATGAGACTGTATGCAATCACAACTGCTCATGTTCTGTGGCCAGCACACAGCCTGAAACTCTATTTTCTTATCTAAAATATGACTGGTGTCTAAGAAAGACCCTTTGACAGCTGTCACTGAAAATTAAAAGTCCTTGACAACCATGTCCCTGTTTATTCCAGTAGCAGTGACATGGTTCAAAGAAGATTAGGTGCAGTAAATATGACTTGAAAGTATGACAACTTTGTTAGGATTGCTTCAGATGTCTTAACAGAGGTGCACCAGTGACCTTTAGCCATGAGGAGACAATATATTACTTTGTGTGTGCTTGAAGTGGATTATTTTGAGTTTGAATGAGTGCAGAATAAATCTGTCTGAATGCCACTATGTGAAACTCTTCTGTGAACAGTAATGAAATTTGTTCACTGTCATAATCTAAGCCAACAGGCTTGAAAAACATGAGTTAATGCACATTTAGTGACTATATCAAACTTGGGACTTTGAAAGAAGTTTTATAACAGAATCTTACAGTAAAAGTCAAACCAAGGTTCTCTCAAGGGTCCTCTGCATTAATTATAGCCTCATTTTTATTTTTTTTCCCCAAAGAACATGGCAAACTGTATCCAATTAAGTACTGCAAAATCCATAGATTGGGTATTTTAAGCACCAGGCTATAGGTGTGGCTTTGCAAACTTCCATGGGCATGAGGAAAAGACATTATGCCCTTGCTCCTAACAGATGGATATTTTACAATAGCAGTGTGCTGCTTCTTTTAGCTTAAACATAGTTTTGTATTGACTACACATCTTCTGGTCACCTCAGTGAAAAGCCTAAACTAGTCTCTATCTGCTCACAAAAGGTGATGCAACCATATTCATGGAGATGTGGCTGAAAGCAGGAGCAAGCCACATGATAAAGCAGGGCAAGTTTCATAGAAACATAGAATGGCTTGGGCTGGAAGGAACCTTTCAAGGTCATGTAGTCCAACCCCTTGCAGTCAGCAGGGACATCTGCAACTAGATCCCACTCTACTCTGTGCTGGTGTGGCCTCACCTCAAGTACTTTGTGCAGTTTTGGGCACTGCAATATAGAAAGGATATGAAGCTGTTAAAGAGTATCCAGAGGAGGCCATGAAGATGGTGAAAGGTTTAGAGGGAAAGCTGTATGAAGGATGGATGAAGTTACTTGGTTCGTTCAGCCTGGAGAAGAAGAGACTGTGGGGAGACCTCACTGCAGTGTAGAACTTCCTCAGATGAGGATAAGTGGAGGGGCAGGAGCTGGTCTCTTCTCTCTGGTGATCAGTGACAGGACCTGAGGGAATAGGATGAATCACTGCCGGGGTAGGTTTACATGCAATAAATCAAAGTAAATCAGAACTGTTTTTCTCTTCACTGTTGTACATTTTAGTTTTAGTTATGTGCTTCAACTGTCAGTCAGTAACCCTGGGTGTTGCAAAACTAAACACACAGAGAAATATCCAGACAGCTTTCTGAAAATTCATACTGGCAAGTAAAGTCACTTTATAAGGCAAGAGATATTGTTATCTCTCCTTTTAACTTTAAAGAATGTGGTGAAATTACAAGCAGACTGTACTGAAAGACTTCTTCAGACATTCCTAAGTATTTTAGAAAAAGCAGTTTGGCAAATACCTGTCACTTTCTCATAATGAGGTTTTAAGAAAGTGAGAGGAGGTTTGAAGTAGAGATAGGACAGGAGTGTACTTGATTATTACATTTAAGCTCAAATTAAAAAAGAAATTGTTCAAGTACAGCAGTGAATTGTCTGTCTTTCTGAAAACCAGATTTCTGCTTGGAGGCATTCATCTCATGCTTAGGGATCCTTATAATCAAAATGATAAAGAAAGTAGATTCTCACTAAAGTATATGGAAATGTAATATCCCCCAAATACTCTATATTTTCCTAAGACAGTTTCAGTGCATACTTTGTCTGGAGGCAATAATTTCTTCTGGATTTAAGAGCTATTGTAAGAATATGTCACTCTGCCATTCCTGATATTGACCTTAAAATACATGGCTATTAGAGTATTCTGTCTTTAAAAGTTTAGTTAACTTCCTAAGGGGTGGCAGCTTGAAAAGAAACATACAAATTTTTCTCCTTCCCCTGCAAACACCTTCCACAGACACTTATTCATTGTTTGAATAAAGTCTTCATTACAAGACTTGGGCTTGTTCAGTCTTGAGAAGTGAAGGCTCATTCTTGAGGCTTTCCAATACTTAAAGGAAGCTCATAAGAAAAAGGGAGAGAAACATTTTACGTGGGCAGATAGTGGTAGGACAAGGGGGAAGGGTTTTAAACTGAAAGAGGAGAGATTTAGTTTAGATTTTAGGAAGAAATGCATTTCTCAGAGTGTGCTGAGGCACTGGAACAAGTTGCCCAGAGAAGCTGTGGATGCCCCATCCCTGGAAGTAATCAGGGCCAGGTTGGATGAAGCCCTGGGCAGCCTGCTCTAGTGGGTGGCGTCCCCTGCCCGTGGCAAGAGGGCTGGAACTAGATAATCTTTAAGCTTATCACACCATAATACTGTCATGGGGCTGGGAATCTAGGGACATAAGGAAAATCATTTGTAAGCAATAATATTTCCCCATGCCTGTATCCTCTTCTGTCTGATCAAAGAAAACAACTTTTTGTTTGTTTGTTATGTTTAAAATCTTATCAGGAAGTCCTGTGCAATCTTTAGAAATATACCCACAAAACATCAGGTTTCCATACTGTCAGTCAGATAAAATTATAGATAAGGGCTTATCTTGCAGCACCTCAATATTTCTTGTTCATTTTTTTATTATTATTATTTTTGTTTGGGTTTTTGTTGCAATAGGCACAGTGATCAGTTATCAGAGCTTAATCTTCGTGGCAATCAAAGAGTCACAACACACAGCACAAAATTTCAGTGATACTGAATGGGTTGACAGAAAAGCTGACCAGAAGTTATCTGCAACAGTTACTTAGCACCTCAAGAAGAGTTATGAAAATGAATAAAAAGTTGCTGCCACTGGCAAAGACATTTATCCAGGGATTTGCTACTATTGCAGTGTCTGGGGACAAACTGAGAAGTCTTCCAGTTATAAAGCTTTGTACGTGCCTGACTGCCAGGCATGCTGACTATGGCATAAAACCTATCTATAGATGTTTTTTCCCAAGTTCTCATAAAGCCTGAAGACAGCACTTTTCCAGATGATGGTGCTTGTGCCCTACAGCAGGCATCCATCACACCATAATAAGCTTTTCCTGCTTGGTTTATTTCTTATTCATCTGGCAATTCATTCAATGTAAACTTCCAAACTTTAGTAAACAAGTTATTATTTTTTAGCCTCTCATGGTAAATTCATTTTACTGTCCTGGACAATTAGTTGATTTGGACAATATTCAGGCAAATAGCCTTAAACACCCAAGGTACCATCTCTTGCAAATATATTCCCCAAGGGCAACCTCAGAAGTCTATCAGAATTAGCATTTTCTTCTAGCAGCTTTCTTCACATTTGCTACAAATTTATCTCATTTATTTCCTAAATTTCATATATAAATCATTAATACAACGATATTGTGAAGTCTGTGCAGCAGCAAACACTGCAGGTTCCCACCCACCCCAAAATGTATCCAGCAGAGTAGAATTCATACAGCCACAAGATAAATCATATTTCCTACAGAGCAGTCTCTGCAACACAAAACTTCTTTAAAAACATCAGCAGATGTATAACTTTGCTCTGAAAAAGGCCACAGTAATTGCAGTGACACACAATCTGTGCTATCAAAGTGCTGCATTCCAGCACTTCCCTGTATTCTCAGGGATTTCCTCAATACCCCAGGGAAAAATGATGTGGGATACTAATATAGTGATATTTACTCATCAAACTTGTTCAATGACTTCAAAAGGTGGTACTGAATTTTTCCCAAAGCTGACACAGACAAGATCTGAATAAGAATTCAAGTCTTTTGGTTTCCTTTTTTTTTCTTCATCTTAATTACAAAGGGTTTTTTTTCTCCATTTCTTTATGTAAGAAAGATGTGGCAATCTCATGTCAATATTAGGGAGAACTTATTCAGAATATACACAAGGAATAGGAATAATAAAACTTTATTTCAGCTGGAGTTATGTTATGAGTTACTTGGTTTTCCCATCCTGACTAGAGTATCTCCAGCTTTCCCAACACCACCTTTCCCTGTTACATTATCAGTCCCTGAATACCTCTGCTCCCTTCCCATGCTCAGCAAGTGCCTTAACAAGCTCTGAGATAAGTATATGTTGATAGCTTATAGAAATGTACTGACTGTCTTGATAGCAGACCAACAGAATATCTAAGCATCCAGCTCCTTTTGTAACTTTTCCCTCATTGCAGTCATTTTGAGAGTTACAAAAAGTCCTGAATGTGTGCCTTTTTTCTCAGCTGTGCTTTTCCCCCCAGACTTAAATATGTACAAGCTCTTCCCTTGAGCCTGAAAAGTTGCAGGGAGAAGACCAACACTGAACAGACAGTCCAATTGCACAAATCACGTCTCCTTATGAAATGCTGCACACAGTAGCAAATCCTTGATTAGTTTGTCCATCCCCTGTAGCTATTCTTATCCACTTCTCTTTTTTTCATGTTGAGTTCAAAGAATTGGTCATTATGAGCTACATTGCACTAACAGTCAGGCAAGGAACATGTATTTTCCTTTATTCTGCTTTTCACCACTCATTTCCAAGACATTTACCTTATTGAACTTTAAGAGGTAACTTCCAGGCAACTTCTTAGTAAGCAAGGAGGACATCTGAAATACTGTAATTATCTCCATTTTTACTCTGTAAGAATATGCTTTAATGTTAGGGGGTTTTTTCAGGTTTAGATTGTTTCTTGGCAAATATTTGTGAATTGTACAGCTCACAGCTGATCCTGAAATAGGTCAGACCCACTGTTTTACACTAGTCCCAGTTCCTATTGCAGACTCTGTCACTTATTCCTGAAGTTCTCACTTATCACATCAGTTTGGCTTTTGGCAGGTTTTAGCTGCTGCCAAACAGTCACTGAGAGCTACTTCCAATTGTGGGGCTGATGTCTAACTGAAAGTGTTCAGGAAAGCAATTGATGTAAGACACTGAATCTTTGTTATGTCAATGTCAGGACTTACAAATCTCATCTATTTTGGAGTGAAAGACTTGAGCTAAAGGATTAAAAAATAGGCAAAAGTGAAGATTTGGAAAATGTGAGGTTCCTTCATACAAACACTTTTGTATGGGGGGAGGCTAGAAGTGCCTGTTAAATTACATACTTGCCCAACACTTTAGAGGAAAACCATAGGGAGCTCAAAGGAAAATCCAACCAGAGTGCTTAAGATCAGCAATAGCACGTAAACAGTCAAAAAGAGGGGGCAAAGAATGAATGAAAATACCAAACTGGATCTGACACCTGGTGTAGGAACTTCTTACTTAAAAAAATATATCAGTGTATTCAGTAGTTTTAACAAAACACTGTTAAGAATTTCCAAGGGAATAGAAGGAAGACAGAAAATGCAGTGACCAGATACAGAAGCTATTTAAAATGCACACAAATAAATAATTGCATGTACACAAGAGGTGATCTGCTTTGCAAAGGAATATTTTGAAGACCCAGTACACACCATGAGCTACAAATGATACTTAACTATTGTAGTCAATACCATGCTTTAACTTTTGGTCAGCCTTGAAGTGGTCAGGCAGTTGGACTAGATGATTGTTCTAGGTCCCTTCTAGATGGAACTATTCTATTCTAGACAAAAGACACATATCAAAGCCCCTTGCAAGGGATTCATGTCCACTCTGCAGAAGTGAATATGAGAATGGCACTGACTAAAAAGTGCTCTGTGCAAAAATATTTGCAAAGCAATAGAAAAGTATGTCATAAACCTTGCCTTCATCTGATACTGACCCAATGGGTATCAGATATATGAGATAATCTATATCTAAAAACACTCAGTGATCAACAGTGATTTTATATTAATGTCTTGGAAATGGAAAAAAATAAGGTTAAAAAAAATCAAATCATGAGAATATGAGGATCAACTCTTAAATCAGAGGCTGTGTTATCAAGGACTTGATATGAGCAGATGATCTAGCAACCCAGTATGTTTAACAATACAAACACAATATAACTTAACACTTCAAGAAATGTTTACATCCCACTACTCCCATGGCAAATGTTCAGTTGATTAACTTGAGGAACAATTAGAACAAAAGTCCCTTTCAACCCCTAACATTCTGTGATCCTGTGAAAAGTAAAAAAATTATTTCACTCTGTTTGACTCTGTATTGCTGCAGGTACAGCTTTTCAGTCTCACAACAATGTGGTTCTGAACCAGCTTTCCTCTCTTCAGCCAGTAATTAATCTTTTGGTTTTGCTTCCAGACTTTTCCCTGTGTCTTCTATGACACATACCTTCAAATATGATTTTCACCTCCAAAACACTCAAGTTCTTAGAAACTTGTATGGTGCAATTTATGTCTCAGGGCTGCAAGCAACATTGAGACAAATGTCTAATATTAATAATACAATCATGTTCAGCAGTTTAATGGCTCAGACAGAAATACAGCTGAGTGCTTTGGTACAGAAATCCACTGTATTTCATGTTCTCCTGATTGTTAATAATGAGACGCAGCCTCGGTTTGTGAGCCTGGTGATTTAGTGTTCAAAGCTAGAGGAAGAAACATACCTACAAGGAGAAATTCCTGAACCTGTCTTTCCTCTTGGGTGTAGTGTAGGGCATTTTTTAATTTTGTGTAATGTTATTGTCTCCTATGTTTAGAATTGCTCTGTTCTCAATGTCTTTTCCGTGTCATCTGCAATTATGATTATGAGAATCATGAAGTAGTGGTGAAAAGGGTGGAATATGCATTTTCTTGCACAAAAATTCCAGCAGTCATACCCTGTCATCTTGCTCTGCAGATGCAGTTTTTATCCCCCTATTATAAAGTGCATATGCTCCCTCTGTGTACTATGGATAAAATCTAAAACCCACTGAAATGGAAAAACTCTCACTTGGCTTTAGACAGGTCCTATATCTATAAAGAGAAAAGCAACTAGAAAGGGAAATGGCTTTATACACTCATTTTTCTACAGATTTAAAAAGTCCATAATTCCAGATTTTATCTCCGTTTTCAAATGCAGGGGTAGGCTTCAAATTAGAATTATATATGCTGCCCTGTTTTATTTACCTGGTGAACCTATTTGCTGTTGCTGCTTTGAGCAATGGTATGTGGAATCAAAAAGTCTGCAAAAAAAGCTGTTTACAGAAATTGCTCCTTTCTAGCACATCCCAAACCCCTTTGCCCATCACTGCAGCTTTATTGGTACAAATTTTTTGGCTGTGTCCTCACTGAGGCACAGACTCTCTGAAATAACTAACTACACATTGCTGTCAGTTAGCTTCACTAGCAGAAATGATAAGGTTGGCTATCTTTCAAGATGTACACCAGCTGAACTTGGTCTCCTCTGTAGGTTTTAACTGACAGGGTGGAAAATGCTCTAAAAGGTGATTGATTGATTAATTTTTCCCCCTGGAAGGTCTACCACAAATTAAGTCCTCCAGGATGGAGGCTGACCAAACTGCTGTGTTTGGGCCTCAGTGCACTGTGTTTGTAGCTATTACATTCCCTGTATCTCAGCAGCTTCCAGTGACCATCTTTGGCTGATGTGTAGCCTGTTTTAAGTAGAAACTGAGGATGTTATTTCTGCGTAGATCTGGGATGCTGCTCCCCCCAGTCTACAAATGTCTCATGCCCAGAAATGAACACAGAGTCTGGAGAGGAGTTTTCCTGAATCTCCAAGATTCTAGAGGCTTTGATTTTCCACTTCAGCTCTGAATGGTTGAAATGGAAAGGACAGAAAGATTTTGCAAGGTTTTCCCAACAAAGCTCTTCTTTATTTTAAAAGTGTCAGAAAAGAAGCAGAGATCTGGACAAAAATAATAAACTCCTTGCTTGCAATTCCCTGTCTTAATTTCCTCACTGCTGTGAAGTCTTCAGTGCCTGTGACCATAATCCAAAAAGAAATCTCTAATTTTGCCTTATGCAAGCAGCTACTCATCCAAATGGTGGATGCTATCTCCTTCCCATAGTACTGAGCTTTTCTCAGCTAATCTTATAATGAAATAGATTAAGCCTAATCTGTAAAAACATCCCTATAAGGAGAAGGAGTTCTTATATCTCCGTCCCATTTATTTTTTCCCAGAGTGCTCCTCAGGAGTCGTTGTAGCTTAATGCCCTCACATTACCCCTGGATTTAAAGACATCATATAGCTGTGATGAAAAATGATGGCTTGTTACAAGGTCTTTTCAGGCATATGAACTATGAATTTCCCAAAACTATTGGCATGAAAGGTATATTTTATAAAGCTTTCCACAGGTATGGTAAATTTAGAATAGCACTTTTGGAAGCTTTTTTGTTAAAATTCATCTTTAGATGCAGCCCAAAGTTGAATGATTGTTAATAATTTAGGATCTGAGTTACAACTGACAGATTGGAAAGAAAATTTAAGTGCAGTGTTCTGCAAATGATTGTTTTTTCTAACTCCCAGCTAGGCTTATAGCTGAAGCTTTGTTTTGGTTTTAGTGTAGCAATAGAGCAGGTAATAAACAGACACATAGTTTAATGAAAGCAAACTTTCACCATGTTGATCTACTATATTACACTTTTTTATAGTAAAGCTCACAGATGCTCACAGATGCTTTCCAGATTATCCACACTAACTTATAATATTAGTAGTTTCTGCAAATTAGCTTTAGAGAGTAAAATATAGAATATATTTTTCCAAAAGAGAACAGTATTGACCTTGGATGGCTTTCAGACTCAACACTTTGATGGCACAGTGCCATGGACAATCTTCCTCCTCTAAAGCAAGGGAACACTGGGAAATTTGGAAAAATGCCTTCACAGAGGGTTGCATAAGCTGAGTTGGTATCTACAGAGATTTTATCTCTTTTTAACTCCTGCTTTCTTAAAAATGTGAAATCCACTCTGCCTTTGAAATCCACAAGAGAGAGAGTTCAAAAAACCACACCACCACCACTCCTCCAGCAGAAAAACAGCCTAGACAAAGATACAGTGGCAAATGGGAAAAATGTACAATTCTAGATAAAAATAGAGTAAAAGCTGGATTTTGATGGGTTCCTGATACTAGAAATTTTACTCCCTGCTTCTCTTGTCCCACTTTCTTCATGTGATTAAGGGCTGCACCTGCAATTTGGATTACAGTACCAGCAAAGATCCCTAATCATGGAGGTACCATCCCATTTTTGGAGAGTATTTGGTAGTCACATACCTACATGACCTCTGATGCTGGTACTTCTGTAGTGGAGAAGCCAATTTACACTACAAGATACTTGTGTATATCCTATCCACCACCATCACAGCTGCCTGTCACATTGCAAGAGAAGACTACACTTCATACTATCATTAGGAAGGAACCCTCTAAACAAGTAGCTTCTATTCCCCTACAATGCCTCAGTTATTCATTTTTCAGCTGGGTGAATCTAGGTTACTCTTCCTTTAGGACACAGGGAAGGATACTAACTGCCACTCTAATGAAAAAGTACTTCAATCAAATTATATTTAACAGACTAACAATAACAGTTCAGACAAGCCTGCCTCTTGTACAAAAGGGTGACAACTCTCATGGGGCTGATGGCTTTTCAGGTAGGACAGATCTGCTTCACTCAAGAAGTCTCTCTATGTATATCTTTATCTGAACCTGTTAGTTATTCTAACCAGCTGCTAGATCTAGAGACACATCCTACCTATGCCTACACTTTATATTAGGACAAAACCAGAACATCTACCCTTCTCCTTTTCCTCATGCTTTGATTTCTAAACCAAAGAAGCCCAGATCCAGGAGTTATATGGGACGATTTCATCCTCCAACAGGCTTTCAAACTGGACAGCAGCCCAGGGCATGTCCCAGTGTACCTCTCAGGTGTCCCTGATGCAGACCTACTTAGGGGACATTTCATAAGAGAAATGAGATGAAATAGGCCAGGCTGTGCTTCACCTAACTCCCTCATCCTGGACTGGGATGCAGATAGTTAAATTCCTGAGCTGGAAATCATGCCCTTTGGCCATTTCATTAAAGACCTAAGTCAGCTGCTTTCCTGATCCTTAAAGAGTTTGTATACTCCATTACAGTGAACTGAATATCTCCTAATGTGAAATGTTGTACCTGCACTTTGACTGTAAAAGGTCACAGCTGATAACTTTGACAGCCTCTGCTATTCTACCATTAAATCTCATTAAAGATTGATCTACCTTTAAGATAATAAATTCTCTAATCAAGCTCTTAGGTTTTTTGAGGGTTTGGGGTTCTTGTTTTATTGGGGTTTGCTTTTTCTTTTTGTTTTTGGGGGTTTTTTCCTCATCAGGGAACCTGTTTATTTATCATGAGATTTTTAGAGTGCTGTCTCATTTCTAGTCCCTGTCAATCTGCATAAGTCACCCAGGAACTCACTCAGAACATGAATCAAGGGGCAATAGGCACCGTAGTGATGGTGTGAGGAAAAGGAAAATGTATTGGGCATGCTCACCGGATGTCTTTCACGCAACTGTGAACAAACAAACCAGGCAGGACACTTGATTAAACAGCACAAGTGTGCACTGCAAAGTAAATTATGATAAATTGCTAATATTGATTATTTTTAACTAGAAGGATGAGATTGTCTGGTGTTTAAATTTAGGAATGCAGCCAAAAGATACCTTGACCTCACCTCTGCACTGGGAACCAATATAACATTAATTGAAACTGTCATTCAGGTAGAAGTCACAATTATGTGACAGTTGATTTATTAATTTCAGAGCTAGCTACAAACCAGATGTGTTCTCCACTGGCACATGATTTTTGCAGCTTAGTTTGCTAATGCAGAAAAGCCTCCAGGATGCTGATAGTCTTTGTTTAGTGCTTGTAATATAATACGTTTTCATTTGAATTAATGCACTTCTGATGAGCAATAAGCAGTTTTAGCTTGTTTTTGTGATTACATTTTCCCTTTTTTGATATTTTGCTTTTATTTTGCTAAGTTGCTTGCACTACCAAACTCATAAGCACATCACCAGCTGGGACCTGGAGTGCTTCTGCAGTACAGCATCTGCAACAGTCATCTGAGGCCACAAATACTGTGTTTGCTGGTACTGTTAATTGCATATGTTGCACTCTAAACAAATGTACATGTTGTTTGACCTGAATTCTCAGGAGTGTTGAACTACCTCCTTTCTTTTCTGGCTTTGTCACAAAAAGCTGATCTGATGTGTCTACCTGTCATCTGGTTGTCCAGTATAGACACAGAGTCTTCAGTGTAAGTGGCAGAGCCTACTTTGATAGATCTTTTCCATGTGTATGTAGATACATATATACAGACATGCATCTAATTTTGTGTCTAAGGGCAAATTATAAATATTTTTATTTCATTAACTGGTTTTCTTTTGGGTGTTTCTGTTTGTTTGGTTTTTGTTGTTTTTTTCCCAAAGTCTATTGCAGTCTATAACTGGTGTCTCCCATATTCATGCAGCTGTATGTATTTTATCTGGCATTAATGTAAAGTTTAGATTGTCTTTATCTAGTTTCATGAAATTACTCACACATGAAGAAGCATCTAACAAAACACCTTAAAATCAAAGGCAGGGAACCCCTTTTCTGACAGATTGAATCTCTGATATTTAAATTCATTTAAAATATGTCTCTTTGTTTGTTTTGGTATGGCATCTGCAATGTTGGTATGATGATATATACCTTGCTTCACAGTGCTTCAATAGGTCATTTTGTTGTGTACTCACCACTGGGATAACAGGACTGTACTACTTCCATGCATGGAGTACAGCTGTTGGGTATAGGCAATAGCCCAGACCAGGTCATAGAGCCATGCCCACAGAGATCAGTTGCAGTGAAGGCAAGGCTCTCGCACACCCTGGAATCAAAGTATCTTGATTTCAGTCCTATGTTTCAGGTCACACACCTAAAACATTGAATATTGTGTTTTGGAGAACTTGGTGTGACCTCAGTTTCAGGAATTAGATCAGGGATCTGCAGGGTCACTACACCTGCTGATGGTATCTTCTCCTCAACTTCATTGCTTTATAGCATCTTGGGTATTGAGGCACTGTCTTATGTGTTTCACATTGAAATAATGATAGGCTACAAAGAGAATTGTGTAACACCTCTAGGGCCTCTTGAAGAAAAAAAAAATAAGGTGAAACACTACCAAGTACACTGCACTACTGTAATGTAGAGTGTAGTAATGCCACAGCTCCACAGCAGAACACAGTAGTTCTGCCTTCAGGTCAAGAGAAGTTCTGGATGTCCCCAAACCACTTTTTTTCCCTATGATCTTAGAAAAGGAAAGCAAAAACCACTCCCACCCAGCTGTGACATAAATGCCTGGGGAGAGTATTGCACCCTAAAACTCAGCTGAATAGAAATGCATAACTACATGTAAAAGACTAGCTGTCAAAAACCATATCAAAGGAACATTTAAAAAATTGTAATTATTTTCCACCTTCTTTTCCTTCTGTTCAATTCATTCTTGTTCTTTAATGTGCAACCATCTCACTGTAACACAGCATTTTGCATATTTTAGTATCTGAACACTAAAAAAACCCAACAAAAGTAATGCTACAACTGAAAACCTACAAAATTTCTGCCCTTTTTTTCTGCCAATGTACCTCCCCTATTAAAAAGTATTATAAATGTAGGTGCACAGATAGAATTCATATTTTCAAAACATATCTCCTGACCTTTTAATATGGGGGTGGTTTTTGTGGGCTTTTTTCAGCCATCACTTTCTCTTGCTTCTCATTTCTTTCCTCGGTGGTGGGTCTACTAAAAGTAGAAGTTGGCAATTATATTGCTAAAAGTTCTATTAATGCAGTATTCAGCCCTGTTCTACTGATAATTTTAAGGTTCAATCTCCTGAGAATTGTCAGGGCTAGAAATAGGCTTTCTCTTTCATTGGAGAGCTGGGAATTTCAGCTTTTCAGATATATCAAGTGTTATGCAGCATTTATTTAGAAACCTGGCAGATGATGAAATATTGAACCTTAAAACAGGAGTGACATTTTGATTTATATTAAAAAGGATTGATCCTTCTTCGTTCCCCATTCTTCATCAGTATCTTTCTGCTGACAACAGAAGCATTACTTCTCTGTTTACACCAGAAATATAAAACAGAATCTGGCCTAAATGGTTTTAAGTGTTTTCTACAGGTTTAAAAAAAAAAAATAATCTTTTTTTTTCCCCCTTCCTTTCTTATTGACAGTATAGTTAGATGCATGGTACCAAGGTAGCCTGGATTTTCCAGGCATAGAAATACAAATTATGGTGCTGATACACTTTTTAAAGACTTAATAACAGAATTCTAAACTAGCTTTTCTATACAATGTGAGGCTTAAGCAAAATACAGGAGAGAGTTATAAAGCTTTTTATTGGAAGGAAGTTTGATCTGGCTAGTGTAATTCTCTTGGCTATTTCAAATTTGTTGTAATAAACCTTTTATGTCATCACATAACATTGTCTTCTGCACAGAGAGACAGATCTGTGAAAACAGTTTAGGATGCAAGCTATTCTTGATGAAGGATTATATGCACTCTATAGCTGTAAACTGGTGTGATGGTGTTTTATGGTTGCAGCTCTTAATTGTGTGAGGAATTCAGTCTTAGATCAAGGTAACAGTTTGTTGTTCAGAAGATTTTTTTTTTCCCTAAATTTATATATCCCAACATACTTTTGATCCATTTTGAGGATTGAATTCTCATATTCCCCTGTTTGCAATTTTGGGGATGGAAAAAAACAATGCAGGTTTGATACTAAAAGGGAGGAAAAAATACTAGGAAACAGCCCTCCAGTTCAGTTCCACGTCTCATGTTGTGAAGTTAATCTGATGCTGTCATCTGTTGGACAAGCAACTTCACCTTCATAGATTTATATTTATCTTCTGGTGTAAGCCTCTTTAATCTGTCCAAGTTTTCATAGAGCTCAAGGGCTCATTGTCTAATGGGGTCTTTAGCACCACAGTTTATAAAAAATATTGTTCATATTGTCACTATGAATGTGAAATAGGGAGTAAGATATATAGCCTGTACACAAGGAGAAAATTTACTATAGAAGGACAAAACTCATTTGTGGTGGATGTCTCACATCTTGGCTTGATTAAATGCTTTTTAGAAAAGGAACAATCATTTCATGTTGATTCATTGTTTGCAAACATAATTATAGAAGTATCTGTCTATAGACAGATAGGGTTCTGATAGCAGAAGGAAAGATATATTAGATGAACTATCTACATTGTTACAAGCAGACTTGTGAATTCAAGTTCCCATTTCAGTAATGTTAACATTAATAGACTTCTGCAAACTCACTCTTGTTCTGCCCAAATGGACAAGTGCCATTCTGGCCTTTCATACTGTTTCAGCCTGTTGTAGACATCTTTTATGAATCCAGGTCATCAGCAATAGCAGCTTATCTGACATCTACATCTTTGCTGCTGTTGTTATCTTCAAGGCTAAATAATGCTTTCCATCAGCTCCGTCTCTTTTTATACTTGTTCATCTCCAAACTGTTTGGTTTTTATATCTTCCTGTTGCGCAGCAAATTGTGTAGCTGATGAGATGTGGTGTGTGTCTCATCGTCTGCGAGCACGCAGCAGAACCAGTGAACAATGGCAGACTCCAGAGCAAGTGGCATAATACAGTTTTAGCACAGAACTTTGAATTACTTTGTCAAAAATCGATTTGAGAAAGCCAGCCACAGTATGAGTTCCAGATAGTTTTGAAACATTAAACCTTTTTCACACTCTGTTATATACAGCTACAGATGTGGTCTTCTATCAGTGGCATTTAACAAACATTAAGTGGCAGTTCATTCCCTGGAACAATTGCAAAGAAGGGTCATTTGGGCCAAAATATTGAACCAGGTCTTATTCACCCAGCATTATAATTGCATGTTTATACTCCTTTCTTATAATCTTTTTGAGCACAGAGGGATCTTGGATAAAAATAATTGAAATCTGCAGAAGCACAATGCTGAACTGAATAATACCAGTGTAAAAGTCACCTAATGAAAGTGAGGGTCAGCTCCATTCAAGGAGGCTATGAACAATTTTAGCAATGAAAACTCATTGCTCTCTAAGGAAAGAGATAATCATCAGAAACGGCAGGGCTCTTGAGAAATGTTTATTTGTCGTTTCCATTTCATGTGCAGTTTTGCAATTAAACATTATAATATAAGGTAGGATCTCTGTCCTGATAAAGTCTGAGCCTGCTTTTCCTGTGTTTGACTTCTGGAAACTTCTGAACTATCTCCTCCAGCAGCCATTATCAGGGACAAGTGCATACAAGCTGACCTTCAGCTGTGATTCATTCATTGTGTCCTCTCCCATTTTTAGCCTTGCCACTTAACTGAAATATTGGAGATCATCTGGATGCTCCAGGCAGATGGTAACCAAAGAGGAGAGTCTGTGTACTTAGGGATAGTCAGAGGCTAGGAAAAAATACTGGCAATGCTCAGAATTGTCATTTTCCATGTTTTGGAGGAAATGTTGTATGAGGACTGATTCTGATGACAAGCAATTACTCCATGATGTCACATTACCTGAGATTACTCTGCTGTTATTTACAAAGCGAAGTCTCAATGTAGGTGCTGAGCTACATCACACCCTCTGTGAGCCATAGAATTGGACCCCTTTCCTTTCTGAGAGTCTAAGAATGGCTGCCTTTAGGAAACTGGTCAAATATAGAGACAGTTAGGGTTGGTTTGATACTTAGGCAAGAATTATTGTGAGCACTCAGCATGTATTTTGTGGTTTTTATGTGAGCTATTTGAATTATTGCAGTATACTGGTAGTGGAAGACTGGTGCTTAAGTCTTGTCAGACTCCAATATGCTTTAACCAGGTTTTTTTAGACATTTTTTACATGTGGAAGGTGTGATGTTTAATATCAGATTTATTTATTTAAAGTTAGTTAATGTTGTAGAGGATTTCTGATTTAGCAGAGAGATAAAATGGATGATCTTTAAAGATGCTTTCCAACCCAGACAGTTCTCTGATTTTATGATTCTATGCTCTGGTTTTTAACTATGCCTCAACCATACAGACTGACTGGCTCATCTGTGTTCTTATATCCATTAGCATTTTGCTTAGAAAGATGCCCACATGTAAGTTTTTACTCATTAAGATCTCAGGAAGCTAATAGACAGTCTCTTCTAAAGAAAATCTGTGAGGAAGATACCGTTGGTTGGGCTATCTGAGGAAGTTTCAAACTTCATAACTTGACTCCAGTCACTGAAAATGTTGACTGGGATCATTATTCAGAGACACATCAGAAGCATCCAGTTATTGTTAGCTGGGAACTAAAGCTCTACTGAAGAAACTGCTACTGTGTCACTTTGTATAAATTGAATTTCTGGCCACAGTAACTATCAATTTTTTTGTATTTTTCAAACTCAATGCCATTCTGTCTGGAATTAGACTAAATGCAGAATATCCTCTGGATGGTTTGGGTTATTTTTTAAAAATGGAAAACCTGTAACAAATATATCTGAAGGACCAAACATCTGTAGACCTTCAGATGAACTTCAAGTTACTTTGTCTCACACCACGTGGGGCTCATGAATAAACCAAGGTGATACACTTAGCAACCCACAAGCTTGTAGATGAACTTCAGAGGGAAGATTAACACGTAGTGCAAAGTGACTATCTCCCATGATGACACAGATATGCATTGAACTAGAACACAGCAATGGTTTTTATTGAATGTGAAAAGCAAGTAACATTTTGCTTCTTTATAGAAGGTGTGAAAAGGTCAGCTGGAAGTTTTATTGGTGCTGCTTAAAGAGAAGTTTGCTTGCAGTAACGCAAAATTGGAGCTTATTTGGACAAGAGAAATCATACTGAACAAATAAGTCCTGTTCCATAGGGTAATTGCATTCTAATCCCTCTGTGCAGCTGTACTGCTCTTGAGTTCTCTGCCCATGTCTCAGGAGAAAAACCTTTTATGATGTCTCTTATAATTTATCTAATACCTGAGCTTCATTTATGACACATTAGTGATTTGATTTTAATGAATGATACATACCTGTAGGTTTCCAGAAAGTAAGAAACACATTTATACACTTACCACTTACTAAGAACTAATTTTTACTGTTTTAAACTTATCTTGGAAATACAAAGCTTTTGTAAGTGTAATATTTTAGACTGAAGATTTAGCATCTTAGGGAACTTTTCTTCATGGTCCATTATAACCTCAGTATAGATGTATGTCATTAAGACCACCTGACCATTAAATGACAATTTTTTCTCTAAAAGACAGATACTTTTTAGTGAAAATAATCATGAGCACTACAAACATCTGATCTAATGGCTTTACTAATTATTATTATATAATAATAGTCATGTTTAGAGTGATTTTCAATGAAAGTATTTAATGATTCATGGAATGTTTTTCTCCAGCAGCCTTTGTGAGACAAGTATTTTAAATGATGAATGGTTAAATGATGATACACTTAAGTCAAGGGACTTGATTATGGTCATAAAGTATGGCATATGGAGAAATGGAAATCAGGGAAGAAAAGAGATTAAGGCATTGGTCTTGTCATTAAGAGACTAGTAGTCTAGATATGGATATTGGTGTGAATTTCGGTGCTTAACTTCAATGTTTCTGATCTCCTGCTGCAAAATGGAAATGATCATTCACTATATTATTAGCACATTTATATATGGGGCAGAGTCTTCTCACTCTATTGAAGTAATTGGATACCAAAGTACTTTATCTGTAGAGTCTCTACCTCCTGGTTTTGATATAAACCTGTGCTACTCCTTCCTTGTGCAGAATATATAAGGAAGCTGACCCTTCCTCTGGGACTGTTGGATATCTTAACAATTTTCCTGTAAATTGTATAAGTTTACTCAAGTTTTATTGTATTTGATACATATGTGATTCTGTGTGAGTAAATGTAATTTTTTATTTCAATCTGGAATAGTCTGTAAGTAATATGTTGTAGGTACTAGACATAGGCAATATACTTGAACCATAAAAAGGGTTGAGACAGAGTAATGTACAGTTGTGTATTAAGTGTGCATTTGGGACTCTGAATATAATGTGATAATTGAGAACTATGAGTTTAAAACAAAATTGTCCTGTTTTGCTAGCTGGGATGCCAGAGACTCTTTAGCTGAATTCAATAATCCCATGTCCTGAAACACTTTTGCAGGGTCTAATTTCTCTGGGTGAAGTATCATACATCAGCATCCTATTGTTGCTTCTGGATGAGCTGGTTCAGAAGCCACTCAGACATCTTTGCCTGGAACAGTGTTATGATATCTAGACAGATGCCAGGGGGCAAATCCTGCTTTTCCTTGGTTAATAATGAAGCTTTCAGCATTAATTTACATCATTTTCAAGTGCTTTTGGGACACTTTTCTCGCTCTATAATTTCTTTCTTTTCCTTCTTGGCTCCATACTCTCTCTCCTGATCACAGTGACTAAGTGATGGGGAGGCATCAGAAGGTACATACAAACTTATTCTTGAAATACATTGGCTCACAACAGTTCACCACTTTTCCTTTTTTAAAACATTTTTATGTGGTAGACTCATACCCAATATGGACTCTCCCCTGTTGTTGGTTAAAGGGGATGTGTTAAGGCTAAAATATATTCCTCCTTTTAATACAATCAGCAAATACACATTTTTAATACAGAGAACTTATTTGAGATACACAAAATATCTACTTCAGTTGATGCTATTATTCTGAAATCTGTACTATTGGAAGGAATGGTTTTGTACTTCCTAGCTGACATACATGAATACAGATTCACTGATTTCAGGAGAACTAAGGTTGCCAGGGCCAGCTGAGGATCTGGCCCATCCAGATATGCTATGACATTTAGAAAGAAGCACACACACTCACATGATTCTTTGGGATGTCTTGACAGAATGATCAGAAGGTTTATTTGAATCTCTAGGGCAGATATTCAAATTAACAACCTCTTCCCTGTTTTGGAATGAACTAAATGTTCTAATAAGATTTCCTGAACAACAGTTTTCTAAATATGTGGCAAGACATGTATCACTAGAAGGAAAAACATAATAAATTTAAAAATGAGAATTGACTTCCAGACAAACACAATTGACAATTTCATGGTAATGACCAGCTATTACTCAGTAAACAGCACCAAAATATTTCACCAAAGATTTAAGGAGGGTTAATTCCAATGTGACACCTCATGAATGAAAAGGGAGAGGGATGACAAAATAAGGATTAGATAGCAATGCAATGTCAGCCTCAGGCAAAATTGTCACTGTTGATATTGGCAGCAGATCAACTACAGCTTTCAGTGGGAGCTAGGACAAACACCATATTTTTCTTAACTTGACCGATATACGAAATTGTCTTTTGTTTGCTCTATTTCTGCTCAGCATTCAGTTTTTACAGGCACTTGGCTCTGCTTCAAATTGTTATGACTTTTGTGATTGAGTTAGTTACTAATGAGATTATTGTATGAACATTTATATGAACCTATCCATGTGGACTAGGGTGCACATGTTGTTCATATCAATCTGCCACATTGGAAATAAAAGGAAAAGACAAAATCTTTTTTAGTGTATTTTATCACAGTTCATGGCCTCAAGCAAAAAGGGAGAAAAAAGGAGTGAGCTGAAGTGTTTATACCTCAAGGAAGAAACACTTACTTATTAGTCCAGAGGGGTGAGAACTCTCTTGTCCAGGTTTCTGCTGAGACATTCAGCCAAATAATAAAATAAAATAAAATAAAATAAATATTTTTAAATCTAACAATGCTGCTTTGGCTATTATAAAGCAAATGAGGTTTGTCTCATCTTAATCTATGGAAGATTGATAAAGCTGGGTTTATTTCCCAACCATGCCATGTATATTTTTACATTTATTTAACATACATTTTTTCCTTAAATTCTGAGATTCTTCATTGCTGACTGCAGAATATTAAGTGAATTTATAATGCCTCATTTTTCACACATTTTTATCTCTTACCTTATTCAAGGATAAGGTTTGAACATTTGGGTCTCATTTTGCATACATAGACTGTCATAAAACTGTGTCTGGATTTTTCCTGGATCCTCTGAGTGATTATTAGAGCATGTATAATAGTAACAATGATAATAACAATAAAGAAAACCCATGACACTTGCATCTCATGTGTGTTTAACCCTTGTCTGAGCACTACAGAAGAATAGACGCTCATCCAGATATTTCAGTCTTACAGTGATTCCTTAGAGGTGATTCCTTAGAAGTTGAGATGGAGAACTGTAATAACATATTTATGTTCACCTGACCACTGCATATAAGTTAGGAATTGTTGACAGTGACATCACCTAGTGTAGTAAAAGCTGCCTGATAAAAAGCATTCAGTGAGCTGATGACACACACATTTTTGTTACTGGTAGGTGACTATGTGTGATGTGACTTTTCTTTTTTGCCTTTTGTTGTGTAATATCCTGCAGAGGTTACTTCTGAAAGAATAGCAAAAAGACATTAACATGCCTCTGAAATCAAAGAAGCAGATAGTAGTCTTGAAAAATATATGTAGATTTACTTATGGAGAGAAAGAGAGCAGAAAAAAGAACAGTTGTTTGTTTGAAAGCTTTGCAAGAAAAAATGATATAAAGGAGTTATGACTCAGAGCAATGTGCTGACATTCAGAAACACAAAAGCTGAAGTAGCCCATGAAGGAAAACATCCTGAATAGAATTTGTTTTTTAGAATTCCAAGGTATGATACTTGATTTATTGACATAATTTTGGTGGTCTCATCAGTGTCTTTCCTAATGTATGGTGTTTTAGCTGGAAACCCAATAAGGATTCAGCTCCAGAAAAAATAACTTCCCAAAAATTTTCCTCTGATGATATCAGCTGTCATTCATTCCCATTTTATGTGACTTGAGGTCATAAGGGAATAATTCTAAACAGAGATATGTAATGACATTTTTAGGTATGCTAAGAGGTATCCTGTGTATCTGAGGTATTCACACAGGCTGGCAGACAAAACATGGAATTTTGGGAAGACCCTTCCTACGTCCCTGTTGTAGGAGGAGTGGTTTCACTCAGTTAAATCACTTAAATTACTTGTGAAATCCTGATTTATGATTCTGCTGACTATCTCAATTTGTCGTGGAGGGAGTGGAGAACATAAGGTTGCTTGAGGAATCACCATTAGAGATACTAGAAAAAAAAAAAGTTATTTGAATATAAATTTGTAAAAGTGCAACTTAGAGTTTGATAACAAAGTTCAGTATTGTTTACTATGTGGAAGGAACATGTAAATGTGGAAATCAGGTTAGAGTGATTTAAACAAGGATTAGGAGAAAAGATGAAGATAAGGGAGATAAAGTCAGGATAAGGCTGAAGTGATTCCTGTGTAACTTTAGCATAGCAGCAATTTGAGGTTCATTAACACTACCATAAGAAATTAAAGAAAAATAGATTATATGATTTCCTAGAAGAAATTAGACATTAATCAGCAACTTATTATAATCAAATAGCTATTTAGTTAAACTCAACAAAGCTTCTAAATCAAATCACATGCACACACAGACACAGAGTTTAACCTATGATTGACATGTTTCTTTCTCTGCGGACTATAGTGAATTTTGGTACTCAATGATCTTTGAACACATGAGATCGAATTACAGTGAATTGCTCACACTTCTGACTGAATGTGGAATTGTAGTGAATTAGTCATTTTTTTGATCTTTTTGTTGTGAAATCCAGTTATAGTGAGTTGCTCACTATAATTCCTTCATTGGCATTGATCTTCCACTGTGAAATACGGGGTAGCAGCCTGCTGCAATCTTGGAGAGCTCTCAAGGGCCTCATTTTAGGATCGATATTTATAGGGTCACAAGATGATTGACTTTGGTCAGTATTTTTCCACTGTGGCCTCAATTTTTGTCAGGTCATCTTGACAACTTTCAGAGTGGACTTGTGATCCGAGCAGGAGGGGGCTCAACTATGTTTCCAAGGGAACAGGAGTTCCAGATGTGGCTAGAGAGTGCCTCATTATCCCAACTTATTGTATTTGCACGAGGACAAAAAAGTACCAGATTGTCCCACCCTACTGCACTTGCAATTGCAACAAGAACAATATTGGGCTCACTGCCCTTGTAACTGAAGCTGGCACCATGTTGACTTGTATCAACATGGCATTGTGGCCCAAGGCAGGGGGGGCTGCACCATCAACATCCTCTAAGTGACAGCTGGAAGCAAGAACATCTCAAATGGCAGAAGAGGCCTGTGTTTACACAGATGAATTAACCAAGGCCTAAATCACTTCTTTCTTCTTCAAATCATGTCCTCACACCTACACACTAAAAAATAAATAAATTTTTTTAAAAGTCCTTGACTAGGACTAAGTGAAGTCTTTGGAGATGTGTTGAGTAAATCTGTTGCTGCCACTTAAATGGAGACCTATTAAGTGGTAACAAATATTAAGGAGATGATGAGACAAGGACAAATGATCAAGCAGGGCCATCCAACAAAGCAATTTCCTCTTTTCACAAAATATTACCAACCTTCAGCTGAGCCTGACTAACCCTTCTTGGCATGCCCTTAATGAACTGAAATATGAATTGAAATAAAGAAATTATCATTGCCTTCTGCATTTCACTTGCCCATTTTTACTTTCTGTTACAATAGACAGAGTGTGCACATGATTAGTGCCTGCATTTCAAATAAGGAGTGGTGGCTTAAATCTCCTACCACTGATTGTCATTTGCAGAAGTAGGAAGAAAACACTGCCAGCTTTTGTCTTCAGGTGTAAGCACACACTGTTAAAAGGTCTGAATGAGCTAAACTTGTGGTTATCCATGCCCCAGTGGTTTTTGTGTTCTCCATTTATATTTTTATTCTTTTTTGCTATGCTTTATGTGAGCTACTTAGTTGATTTTGATTCCTTGTATCACAGGAAGCATAAAATGTATCTGTAGTTATTTGTCTACAAATTCATGTGTATAAAATTGATGCCTAGTTAAAGATGAGTTGAAAATCTTGCCTCTGGATCAAATTTAAAATCAGTGATGCACCACACGAGAACTATTGCTCTTAGGGTGCTTCTGTAGTTACCAGTCTACTTCTTGCAGGGTTTTTGAAAGACTAATTTTCATTCATTCTTTGGGTCAGTTTTTTGGAAATCAT
Organism: Galbula dea; assembly: GCA_013399015.1. Taxonomy (NCBI): domain Eukaryota; kingdom Metazoa; phylum Chordata; class Aves; order Piciformes; family Galbulidae; genus Galbula; species Galbula dea. The sequence goes on from VWZX01006416.1 coordinate 1,137,515, forward strand.
AGATGATTGTTTTGGGCAAAATACTGATTTCATTCCAGCCAATATAATTCAGTAATTTCAGCAACTTTCCTGTCAGAATGTGACACTTGGAATCGTATTCATAGCACAAGAGTAAGCACGTATTTTTAGCACACATATAAACCCAAGAATTTATTGTTTATATAAGTGAAATATCAACTGTCAAATCCAGAAATTGTTATTTATTGAGATTTAAATGTTACAGGAAAATAAGGCATTGTATAGCTAAAGCTGTCATACACACACTTCTTGTTCTCTACCTCTTGTCCTGCAGCTCTTCTCACCCTTCCCCGTCTCCTCTGGGTCCCTGGGTTAGCAGTTTAATTCTGGTTGCGATTGTTTGGGAGGATGTTAGGGCAAATAGCATCTGAATTTCATCAAGAGGAATACAATGTTCATGTTGATGGCTTTCTCTTCTTTGCCCTAGGAACCATCTGGGGTCCATTTTCAGATTTAGCTAACATATTTTCACACCTACATTTTCATCTGCAGCTCCAAGTTACATCTAAATATGCTGTTTATTGTACCTATGTCAGATATGATTTCATTCACTTTCTTGATCCTAAACACTTAGCTTTGTCCATCTCCAGGTCTGTATTTCTTTAACCATAGACAAGCTGCTTCTAATGCCAACCTGTGCCCATCTCTTATTATCCCCTGCCTGTGCTCTTCTGTGCCGTGTTCTGTGTCTCCCATTCTCAAGACCTCTGCTATTCTACCAGGCTTGTATTCCTTTACGCTACTTCATTGTGTTAGACTTGTAAGTATCTTATTCTACATAGGATAAGTGGTTATTGCTTCTGTTTTTATAAAACTATAGTCATACCACAGAAAGATGAACAAAAGTATTTTAAATTACATATAGACAGACATCTGGTCTGCTAGAGAAATGACTGTCACAGCTAAACCAAGTAAAGTAAAGCTCAAGCAGGTTGCCAAAAGTTCAGTCAGAGCAAGCCTGACAAGTTTCAGTCCTGAGGCCTTGCAAACTCAGCATAAAGCTTATGGCCTGTTATAAAGAGTGGAAGTACCTTTTTACATGACTACAGGGCTCCAAGAACTATCAACATCTGTTTTCCATAGTTAATTTGTATAGAAACATCCCAACTCTTAAAGAACTAAGAATCAACTAAATCACCCAGAGCATCAATGTCCATGTTATATGAGGGAGAAAAAAACCCTAGTGAATAGATAACAGAATACAGATTTTTATATTAACCTATATTCTTTTTAAAATCTGGTTTTGTAGCTCTGGATGAACTGCAAAATCTGCAAGCCCAAAAGACACAAGGCTGTCACAGCTCCCTGTCTCAGCTCCAGCCAGCAGTCCTGTTGAGCATAAATTCCTTATAGTTACACACACAAATACATGTATACAACACACATATGTACACATACACATGACCAGGCACACAAGCAAACACTCAGCACTCACACAAACACAAACAGCATCAGCAGTCTCATTCTGTTCCCTGATGTGGCCATTAGGATGAAGGTCTGTTAGTGGGAAATATATCTACGTATATGCTTGTGTGCAATGTGCTTTCCTCCAGCAACTGGGCTCAGAACCTCTGTCAGCCCAGTAGCTGCCACTGGATCCCAGTCCCCCCTTCTGCTGGCATCTGAAAGATGACCTTCCAAGGATGTACCTCCTGTCCAGCTGCTGGTAGATATCCCTTCACTCACATACATGCACAAGTACTGTGGATTCTTCTGTTAAATAGCCACAGATAAGGCTACAAAGTCGTGTTTCCTGGACGTCCTTTTCTCCAGTTGCCTAATGCATGGTGCCTTGAGCATCCAAAAAGGTCTCCCATTTGACAATTAGACCCCACAGCTACTGTGTCCTGTGGGGACCTTCAGCAGACAGTTTACAGACCTGTAACTGGATCCCTCCTTTAATCAATTCTGCCTTACAGCTGCCCCAGTGTTAAATCCTACTTGTCACCAAGTTTGATTTGATGATTGCTAGTGACCACCCACTGACATACTCACCCACGTGATGTGCACTTGCTCCAGTCACTCCAGCTGTTGGCACCATGGACACATGGTCTCCCTATGACCTGTGGTCCCACTGCATTCACTGGCACTCAAGAGACCCTTACACATAGATACATGCAGAATAAAGAACACCTTACCCAAGAAAAGACCTAGAAATGGAATTCAGTGAGAAGACAGAGGAGACTACAGTGACTAGCAGCCTGTTCATATGAAACTAGGTCTTACTCCTTTTTTCCCTCTGTTTTCCCACATTTGTTTACCTTGATCCCTCCCTTCTCCATCTTTTGATTACTTTCCTAAATATCCAATCATAAAGCTTGTTCCAGCACACTACAATGTGTCCTACTTCACGAGTGTGTAAGGTGTGCTCCCATTGACTCATGGTACTGGATAAGAATATGATATTACTGTATACCAAATTATTTAACCTCTCTGAAGTTCTCTTGACCCATCCAATCTCAAATTTTATGTTGGATCTTTTAATGTGCTTATTTTTATTGCCATGTTAATCACCTGTCAAAGAGCATTTCTTGGCTTTGAAAGGAACTGTGTCCATTTTCTGCAGTTCAATAACCTGAAACTGCCAAAAGCAAACTGCTCATCTTACTGTGAATAAATTGAATTGTATCTGTCATTTCTGAGCTTGCTGTTGGTTTGTCTTCCTAGCAAAGTACAATCTTTTGTGATAGAAGGAATTTTGTGCATTTAACTGTTATCTTGGGCTTTGTTGTCTTCTTTTCATGAGTGGGTTAATTATCCTCATGAATGAGGAGGAAAGTCTGTGCCCATAAGTTACTCGAAAAAGAAAAACCAATATCTTACACAGCACCTTTCACACAGATGCTGTTTATTAGTTCTGCCAAATCTATTCCTGTATCCTTAATTATTGATCAGAACTCTATTTTGCTAGGTGCCTAGAGGTGCAGAAAATATGTGCCTTCTCATGAAGATTTTACAACTTCTTTCTTCAGCTCAACTGTTCTCAGCTTAGCCTACCACAACATCCAATTAAATAAGATAGTGACCCAATAGAAGAGTTTCAATAGAAAACTTAGCATTGCTAGAAGTTTAGGAGAGAGACATGAATTTATCAGTTGGCATGTACAATTGTTTTTCCTCAGTCAGAGCTGGATGTCTTCAACTCTTAGCCAATGAAAAATGTCAGATGTGCAAGTTTTGAAGGACGTGCTCTGATTTTTGAATAGAACTTCGGAAGATTTATAAGTGACAAGTAAAAAGGTTAGTACTTCTACTTTCACTTTTTTAGTGACAAGTATTTAGGTTAGTATCTTTGATTTAACAGAGTTATTTACCATCTGCTTGGTTCTCAATGAACATTTTTAATGACAGCTTCATTTTTGTTCATCTCAACAGTGGTTAAGCAAACAAATAAAACAACCAAATAAACCACCAACAAAAAGAACAAAACAAACCCCAAACCCAACAACAGAGAGTTAGAAGTGAGAGAAATGCTCACTGGTGGGCTAGATTTTTTTTTTTTTTTCTGTGCAAATATGGCCAACTTGGCAGCTAAATGACCAGGAAAAGGCTAACATAAACCCAGCTTATATTGTGGTATAGGTACTCAGCAGAGACAGTCAAATGGGAATGAGGGCAATAGTGTTGCTGTTGAATGAAGTAAACATTGCTTGATTGTCATCCTCTGTGTTCATCAATACCCCTCTGTCTTTTTTTCCTTCCCTCCAACATTTTACAACCTTTCTGGAATATTAGAGAAAGTCAAATGTGCTTGGGGCTAGATTCTGGATATATTAGAATAACCTTTTTATGCCAAACAAGCCTTTGGTTGAAGCACCATGATATATGCTATTTTGAGGTTACCTTTCCCACCTGCCATACACATTTTAAAGCAAATATCGCTGTAGGCAGTCTCTTATAAGTGATTAGAAGGGTCTTGGCAGAACAATATCCCTCATATTCAAGCATACATGGCCATTTATGATGTAAATGCTGGAAGGAATGCAGCATCCCTTATAGCAGCTGAAAAATGCAGTCTTCCAGAGAATCGTAGACACAAACCAGTTAGTCAGTAGAGCACTCCTTATTGTCTTGGGGTGTTCTGGTTTTGGCTGGGATAGTTAATTTTTTTCATAGCAGGTACTATGGACTGTGTTCTGGATTTGTGCTGAGAACACTGTTGATAATTTAGGGATATTTTCATTGTGTCTGAGCTGCTGGCTGAAATTAAACCATGACACAAGGATAAGAGTGTTTCTAGAAATAGAAACAAATATGGCTTTCCTGAAGTGAGAATTTGTAGCATAAGAATATCAGTATAGATGTGCCCAAAATTCAAATAGATAAAATGCAAAGTCTCACTGAATTTGGGTAAGATGTTTATTACTGCATGCCAGTAACTCAAGAGAAAAGGGAAGATGTTTGAAGGTTTTATGCCATCATCCTTTACTTCTTCTGCAAGTGAGTATATGAACTGCTGTTTCTTAGACTCATTTGTAGTTTGCTTAGAAGAGAATAGCATTTTAGCAAATAATATTACTTTAAAATCCCTAGGGACATAGTCACCAAGTGTAAAATATGTACACCAAGAGGTATGACTTATGAATGAGTACTATAAGACAGCCATGTACATCAGTATTCTCTCCTAGACTCAGACAAAGCAAACAAAACTAAATAATGCAGTGAACTTCTTTCACCAGCTACTGCTGCTACATACAGATTGTTAGCTCAAAGGGAATAAAACAGGTTTGAGGGAAGGAGGAGTGAGAGGTTAAATACATGCTTTAGAGTATTGATAAGGATAAGAAAGATGTGACAGGCCTAACATGCAAAGCCAAAAATGATGTAAAAAAGAATATCCCCAAGGAGTTTGCTGAGCCTGGCTCTGACCTGTCACCTGTTGAGAAATGTTGTTGGGTTTCTCTTATTCAGGGTGCCTGAAATAATAAAAAGGATCATGTCCCAAAGATGAATGCTGACACACTGATGCTGGGAAGAGAGAGAATTTTAAATTCTGAGGCTACGATTATATTTTTGGTCAGATTAATTATAGCTATGAATTAATAATAAAAATAACCTAAGTTTGACTGATAAAGGTTTTTCCATATCTATTACATGTTTAGTTTAGTTAGCACTTCTGGCAGATAGCTCAGTTGACACTGCTGAGATATTTGCAGGAAGAGCTCATGAGAAGAAACATCTGCTGGTTTGATCAGAGGAGCATATGGTTAGCAAATTAAGATGTGGAATCATGAAGTAGTAATAGGAAAGCAAAAAGATTGTGGTTTGAGTCAGAAATGAAAAGTCTACAAGGTTCTTCAGGAAAAGAGGAAAAGATACAATCCTCTTTTTGGCAGAGATTAAATCACAAATCAGATTGTCTACTCATACCACTTCACATATGTAACACTTCCAGCAATTTTCTCTTCTGTTCCTGCAAGTGGAGCTTGTCTTTGCATCAAAAAATCCCTTAGGCTTCCTGTTCCAAGATGTAGAGTATCTGTATGGTAAAGTCCCCAATGTTCCTCATTGCACAGAAATGAAGTGGAGAGATTCTGAGAGAACCGAAGTCAACACATAGGTGGATGGTTGACAGTATCCCTTTTAGTCCCTATGTTTCAGTCATTCAATTAAAAAAATGAAAAGTAATCATGACTCAAGGAAATAGTGAGAGGAAAACACTAGAGAGATTACCATACTAAGGTCAATATTTTTTGAAAGATCACAGTTCCTTTCTCAAAATCATACTCCCTTGTACACCTTAGAGTGTACTTATAAACGTTCTTAACAGAGGAGTGAGTAAAGTTCAGTTTTACTCTGATGGTGAAAGTAGCTGGATGTTCAGCTAATGGGATGTGAGCTCAAGTTGTTCTGCTTCTTGTCATCACCTAGTGTGAGTATTTTGATAATTTTTCATTGTTTCTTCCAAAAATGCCTAAGAGTGCAGTGATAAGATCAGGAGGCCAAGTGATATCCTTGACACAAAGATAAATATGGAACATTCGTGGTCACACAGTGACAATTCCAGGATTGTTGCAGATCTGAATCTGCAACATGTAGTTATTTACAAATATTAGTAACAGATAGAAATATTAGACAACACAAACCACAATAACCAGAATTTACAGAGCACTTCAGTTCCCTCAGAACTTGAAAACCTTTTCTTCTCTTTTGTTTTTTACAATTTTTTTTACAGAAAAGAGACTTTAAAGCACTGCTACTGTTTTGATAATGTGACTAGGAGTGGCAATGTGCCATCTGATATGTGGTATGAAGTTAATAAAAAACCTCAGTGAGATGAACAAGAGAAGGGAACAATGTTGGGACATAAAAGATATGAAAAATAAATGAAAAGGAAGAGAAAGGAAACCAGAGCAAGACAGAAAGAAAGCTAGAGAGAAAAGTCCCTCAGGAAGGACAGCAAGTGAAGCACGAGATTTTTTTCTGAAGACACCTAGTAAGAGAGAAAATTGTGATTAATGAAATTCTCCTCCATGATGCCTTTCTACTCATAGGCAGACCTACACAGACATCATCAAGATCTACTTGTGAGTTGTTGCTTAATTATAAAATCTTTACTGAAACCACACTTTCATGGGAAAAAGCTGTTAACACAGTTCTTACTAAATGGTTTCTGAGAGCTTTTAGAGTGAAGACTGGGGTGTTTCATAGTGTTGCAGAAGGAAAGCTACCTTTGTAACTAGACTGAACAATTCACAGTCTACCAAAGGCAGTTAAAAGTAAAAGAAGCAACCTAAATTCACAGAACTAGGATGCTTTTGGACTGCTGTTTCTATTGTCACCTGTACCTGTAGCTTTGTGTTATTGGGTGTTATTAATCTCAGAGAAACAATACTTTTGTCTAAAGAACAACATCAAAAGGTATAATTGCTGAACTTGCAGAGGGAAAAAAAAAGCCAGTAGGTTTCTTCTGTCCTTTTATAGGTAGCTTTTGGTCTTTTAAGATATGCAACATCATGCAGTTAAAATATACATATGCAGCAACTGATTTTAAACTGTAATCAAGAACGTTTTCCACATTATGTATAAAATAAAATGGGAAACTACTTATAATACAAGGAAAATAATATACTTTTATCACAGCATAGGAGGCTTTTATTCCAAAACTAGGTCTTTTTATGCCATTTCTCAATATTATCTAGACAGTTTTATTAGACCTTGGTCCAAGTATAACACTTCAAAGTGGCCCTCGTCCTCCTATTTTCAGCTGGCACTTCAGACCTAGAAACAATGGAGACATGGAAGCAAAGGTGACCAGTCTGGACATATTTTGACACATTTGCTGTGATGTGCTGATTGCTACATTTCCATTGCCTTAAATCTTTTTCTGTTATTTCATGGTTGGCTGAGTTACGAACAAACAGGCAGATATTCAGAGAGATACAGGTTCTTTCCCTCACTTCTCAGCTTGGATCTCTGTTAAGTTATATAAATTCTTTCTGACTAAGTTTACCAATCTGAAAGGAAAGTGGTAATAATGATAATTAACTTCTTTTGTAATGCATTTTCACATGTAGAGATGAAAATTGCTCTGTCAGAGATAATGTTTGGCATAATTTTTCCCTATGTGGCTTTCTTGTTTCTCTTCTGGGATACTCATACCAACTTGGGGTTTTAAGTTAACTTCCAACAGATTTATTAGTCATTTATAATTCATATTCAAATCAGGAATTAGTGACATTGTAAAGAAGGTCTTGAAGACTTCCATTAGATTATCCAAGAGAATAAGGCACAATATTCTACAGCAGTTTTCCTTCAGGAGCACAGAAATAAGAAGAATGTTCCATTGTTTATGTTAATGCAATGTGCTCCTAAAGCAAAAGGGTTCTGAGAACAAAGTTTGTTTTATGGATGAAGTTAAGATGAATGTAAAAGCCACATATCAGCCTTGGGGAACGAAGTCAGAGAAGAATGGAAGGGAATTCTCCAGTTATTAATTAGACTCAGTGTTTTGTAATAATGCAGCTGAAGTCTCCATCAGATCCTTTATGTGGTACTGGAAGATCTCCCTACATTTCGGACTAAAATATCAATTTACAGAAGGCCTTTGCCCTTAAGGTTCTCTAATTCTCTCTGTTCCCATGGTTATTTATATAGAAGAGAGAGAAACACACAGGTAAAATATAGATTGCTAGCTAAATTAAATGCCAGAATAAAGTACTAAGCTGCAAACTGGAGGGACATGTCTCTGAAAGACAGAGAAAGAAAGAACACAGATTGATGTTTTTACCTAGGATCCCTCTCACATAATGCAGTTGTGTTTTTCCTCATACACAGTGCTGAATGGCCAGAGTCTTCAGTTCTCCAGATAACTGAGGAGTAATTTGCTGCAACTTCCAGGAGCCCATAAGCAACATTAGTTGGAATTTACAATATTCTTCCCCTAACACTTTGTTGTTGCCTGCTGGGACCCGATTCATGTGCTGGAGACAGGTGTGTGAGCACTGGTATTGTAACACTTTCTAAAAACACTTCTCCACTGCTGGTTATAATAAAAGACATTTTCCCTGAAAACCTGAAAGGATAGATTTTGAAGCAATTGGCCTTTTCTTATGTTGTGGCACTGTGGGTTAGACAATGTTTGAAGCACAATTTCCATGCAATTTAAGATTTCCTTTCTAGCTGTTTTAGAAATCTGTTTCCTTCCTTTTCAGAAGGTCATTTTATTCTTTAGAGCCAAGGAGACTCAGGAGATTATTGTCTAGCCTCCAGTTTCTGGCCTATGTCTTGTTGCCTCCTAGCTGGCTTTAAATGGTTCCTTGTAACAACTTACTGCTCCTGAGTGATATATACACTACATATAATTGCTGTCCTTATGCTTATGAAAAACTGATTTTTGGCTCTGGTCTGACAAGTTCTACAGAGTGGTTGTTTTGTTGTTTGGTTGGTTTTTCTGACAGTGGTTTGTTGGTTTTGGGTTTGGGTGTTTTTTCCAGTGAGATGTGAATGAAAATCAACTCATATTTATATCATAAGACATATGAGTTGAAGCAGCTGATAAGATAGGAGTGTGGCTTTTATAAATTCCAGAGCTTATCCAGTTGTGGATGGATTTCAGAACTCCTGCAAATGTATTAATCAATGGTGTTTAAACAAACAAACAAAAGAAGTAAAATTGCCCTAGAAACGCGATCTTCCTTAACTGCTTTAATTAGAATTAATTATCTATTAAACACAGTACATGCCAGCTTAGTCAGATAACAGTCTCAATTTTAGGAATTTATTAAATTGATATGACACTGAGACACAATAGTAACAGCAGTTTAGGAGCTAATATTTATGAATCAAATTCAATCAAGAAATATATTCAGCTTTAGCAGTACTCAGAAAGAAGCAACTCTTACAGTGCCTGATACTGCAACTGGTTCCTAGTCAGATCCAGACTACTCAGATAAATATGTGAGAAGAAGTATTTGTACCACAAAAATCTTACAATCAGTGAAAGATTTTGAATTGTGAATAGTAGAACCCTAAGTGAGAAATGGGAGGTTCTCTTCTCCAGATTTCAGATACCTTTAAGGTATAAGGAAAACTATACTTGCTCATGCCTTTAGTAAGGGTTTTCAACCACCAATGAAATTGTTATCATGCCTTTTTCTAGGGTAAGCAGTTCAAAGGTGCACAAATCAACTACTGGTCTTGCAAAAAGATTTTTGTGACCATCTAGAGGTCTTACACAGAGTTGTCCTGGATGTTAGAGTGAAACTGTACAGAATGAGATAGGTGGACACCACGTAACCTTGAGTACAACACATTTCCATCAACTTCAGTAGATTTTGGATCAGGGTCATAAAATAGTCTCCAACATGGCTTCTTGCTGTGCATTTCAGAGTTGTACTTCATTGACTGAGAATGCTCAGAGAGTGCAACTGGACCATGGTGTGCACTCCAGGACAAATGTGCAAGTTTTTTAAAAAACAGTATGTGTAGATAAGTGTATCCTTAAGATCTGAAAGAAAGAACTGTACCATAAAAAGTGCTTGCAAAGGACATATTGACATTTAACCTCACAATTTCATTAAGTCTTAACTCTGTACATAGAAAACGTTAATTACATGGTGCTTTAAGTCTGCATAAAAGGTCAATTCTCTGGTACCATACTATGTAGCAGCAAAGGTTGGAGGTAGTGCTCTGAGTAGGAACATGCTTTTAATAGTTGATTGGGGCATATTGCTTCATAGTGCATGCTTGGTAATGAGATTCAATTATTTCCAATGAGAATTTTAAGCCCCTTGAGAGACTCATCTTTTGCTTACTGTAACCAAAACTAATCTTGCAAGTATAAAAATGACACTCACCTTTTTATTGTGTTGGTTTAGAGAAAGGTCAGATCTAATAAAGATCACTCTTCTTGACAAATAACACTTAATGTTGCTTTTCCTCCAGCTTATATTATATTGTAAAATCAAATTACTGTTGCAAGAGCCTAATGGTACTTGACTAATATAAAGTTGGTCTAGTACAACTACAGCATGTATATGGAGGATTTTCAACTGAAATGTTATTTGAGATAACAGTTGTGGGTGCTGAATGTTCATTTCCTGATACAGAAGGTCTATCAAAATTACTAATACAGTAATGAAAAATGAGGAGGGAAAATGTCCTCAGCATTGGGAAAGCATAAAATAAAGGTAATAGGAAAAACCTATGTCCATTGAGGCATGTTCCCTGTAATGACAGATCATCTTATGGCATCCTATGCTTACTTCATTTCATCTGACAGCATTGAAGGAGTTAAAAACCAAACCAAAACAAATAAAAAACCAAACCAAAACAAAAAACCCCACAAAGTCTTCTTTGCTAATGTGGCAGAGGAAAGAATGAATTAGTGCAGTGTGATTTGGGGTATTTGTGTTCAGTTCTCCATTCTGACACTAACTTCCATTATAAGACAATGTGACTTAAACTTGGATCCTCAGAAGAGCTTTGATATTTTAGGATGGAGAGGATGCTGGTACAAATGTGCCTATAAACCTAAAACAAGTTAAGGTCCAAAATAGCTACATTTACATGATTTTTTATAGAGAAAAATGTTGAAAACACAGAATCAATGCAAAAACTATTTCAAGGAGGGGGAAATTCAGTTGACTGGATTGGTCCTTCCTGTGATGTTAAAGGCAAGTTGTAGCTGAAACACTCATGCTCACATATGCTGCTGGGCACAACTTCCAAGAGAGTTTCATCCTAGAATTCACTATGTTTACTCTGAGACAACTCTCTGATGACAAAGAAAAACCCGTGATAAATGCAAATGCCTGGAAATTTGAAAATTCTTTATCCAAATTAAAATAATTGTTATAGATTAATTTAATGTGATATCATTGCAAAAAAGATAAATGTAGGTTTGGGTAAATTAATAGGCATGTAAGGAGATCAAAGGTAATAATTCTGTTTTTATTTAATGGGATAGTTATAAATAAACTGAACTATATTTAAGAATAAAATTACAGGAATGTATGTCTATACTAAAGTAATTATCCTGCTTCAGCTGGCACTTGAATATTGTGCTGGGGAACACACTTTAACATAGATGTAAATGAGTGAAAAAGAAGGCAGAGGAAACCAGCATTGATCAGTAAATCAGAAAACATGGTCTAAAGGGAACCACCGAAGTGAATTGCTTTTTTTTTCCTGAAATGTATTTAGCTTTCTGTTGTAGAGAGGCATTAACTGTTCTCTACTTTGCAAAGGAGAAAAAGTGGAAAAAAAGTATTGGTTTTTTTACAGGAATTTTAATGATATAGGAATATATTAAACTAATGGATAGCCAATCTCACAACATTGGGGAACTTCATTAGAGACTTTTGGAAATAGATGTGACAGAATTGTCAAGGAGGCTTTTATGTACTTATTCTCACTCAGAGCAAGGGACTGGATTGGCTGTCCTGCAGATTATGTAGACCTATGATGTTAAGTAGTTAAAGATAATTTAGCTGGGAATTAATGGACTCTTAAGCAATCCTTCAGGAGGTGTAAGTAGAAGCAAGGAATACTGAGCTTTTGATCAGTAGTAGGGTAGGGCTATGGAACCAATGACAACAGCAGAGCCCAGAAGCCTGGAAATGGGGCACTGCATGTTTAAAGCTGCAACCCAAAGCAGAAGAACTTGCTTAGTTTGAAGGTGTGGTGTGAGTGAATTTGCTAAGCAGAAACAAAGAGAAATTTAAGACTGAAAGGAGAAACTGAATCTTGATTGCACTTCCTCTTTCCCACCAGCAGATGTTGACTTTTAAGTAGTTGATCCTTTATTCCTCTGCCAGAGTGGATTCATACATAAATAGCATGTCCAGCAAACTCAAGCACAAGCACTTTTCAGAAAACTTCTCAACTTCAGAGTTGTTAAGTCACCACCAGTTCAGTCTGCAGCCACATATCAGTCATTTTCTGACTCTAAATTGATTCTCTCCCCTCACTTGAGATTTCCCCTGGACTACTTTTTTATATGTATAATTATTTCTGGGTTGGTACATATTATTTTTTAGTTAAGACCACCACTGAAATTTATTTGGATTCTTTTGTATGCTCAGAAAATTTAGTATAACTCTGTTTTGTTTCAGTGTGGGAGTCTGTGTTCCTCCTGACTGTGTCCTGATAATGCCTTTTCCTCCCTGTAATTGCTTCCATAAATGCAGTTTGATGAAAGTTTTTAACATATACAGCTCAACTGTGAGTTGTCCATGCTGTTCACATTAACAAGCCAGAGAGGAAACACTGGATAGGTTTCTAAAATGGGAAAAACTGCCTTTCTCAAGGCTTCCTTATTTTCAGCTTAAGCTTAAATTTGCTCAAATAACAGGACAGAATTCCTGCTTCCAGACCACTTAACAAAAGCATCTTCAACTGTACAGCAATATTTCCCAAAGCCTATAAAGAAGAGAAGCGTGAAAAGCTGCTCAGAGTGCTAAAAGATCCATGCCCAATGGACATCCTTAAAATTAGTCAGTTCAAACACCTGAAGCATGAAACAACATCTGCAAAGATGTGTGATCAAACACAAATGGAAAAATTAGAAGATGTTGCTGTCACTCTGGAGGAAACACAGTGCTCAATAAACAGAATACAGATTCTTTTTATCTGTTGAACAGTCTTTGCCCACTGAGCTGCTAACTCAACCTGTTAGTATTGTTCCCTCCATGGCAAGAGCATCACGATGCCTGACTGCTGCCCTATGTGTGACAAGGGTCAAACTTAAGTGCATATCATTTCTCAGGGCTCCATATAGATTTATGTCAAGCTGTGGCTAAAACATTCTCTGACAGCAGGAGAGGCAGGGGTTTGTCTCCATTCAGTCCCTCCTACCAGGAGCAGAGCAGTAAGGGAAGTCACCTTAGAATGTGATCTCCTGTCTGGTCAGTAAAGAAATGTTCTAGGGAATGTCTAATCATGGAGTTAGTCAGTGATGTGAAGTGCAAGGTGTACACAGAACAACTTCTAGCAAGCAGTATATTAACCTCTATGGATACAGCTCTAGTGAATCTCATGGGATCTATTCATTATGTGCTCACATTAGAGCAGAATTCCTCTCCAGATGACACTCAGCCAAAGCAAAAGTGATCTCATGTCTGTGGAAACTTACCTTTTAGCCTACTCTTGCCAGGTGTGTTCTTTCAGAATCCTTAGATTTCAGTAGGAAGATGTGAAGTCATAGGATGGTTAAGCTTATATAAGGCTTATTATTTTACATATTCTATCAGTACTGTAGGCAGGTCAACATATTTCTAGAGGAGCTTTAATTAATAGTTTGAATCTGGAAATACATAATGGACACCTCCTTTGCATCTGTAAAAATGTACAAGACAATGCTTTTACAACCATCTCATTCTTCACCTTTGGCTATATACCCCATCCATACTACTGACAGAACTAATTTTTATCTTTAAATAGCAAGTCATTGCCATATTGCATCTCAGTTCATGGAATAATAGCTATAAAAAGCAAGCCTCTGTTAAAAGGCTCAAGGGACCTATACATAGCTTGGAAAATGTAATAGGAAATAATGGGTCAAAAGGTTTACATTAAAATGTGAGCACAGGTTTACTAAGTCAGATGATAGGTCAGTCAGTTCTAGTGCACTGTTTATGGCTCTGACCTAGAAAAAATCACTAATATAACAACAAGACAAACACATAGGCACACTTTCTCCACTATAACCTCCCAGCAAGATGAATTCTGCATCTTACAGAATTCTGGACTAAGAATATGTCCTGTTTTGGGTTAAAAATAAGAAGCATATTTTTGGTTTTACAAGTACTCTTGTGGGTTCTTTTTTTCCTCATTAGTTTTTCAGATTGCTGTTTGAATTGATAGAAAGATTTGAAGTACACAATATTCTACAACAATGGCCTCCCCACCTTAACTCCAGCTGTGTGGAAAAACTGTTCCCTTTGTTTCTACTGCACTTTCAGTTCTGGTAATTTAATTTAATGTACCTGACCACACAGTAAAAAAAAGCACATAGTAAATGGTCTCTATCTTTTCAATGTTTTCATACTATTCTTTATTTCATAGGTTACTATCACAGGTCTCTCCACCCTCTCTTTCTCAGACCAATCTTGTTCTATAACTTTGATCATCTCTGTCACCTTCCCTGAATACATTTCATTTCTTACTTACACTTCCTGGAAACACAAACAAAGATGATATTTAACTTGATGAGGTTGCACAGTGGCATGATGATTTCTGCCGTTTTCTCTATCCTTTATTAATTATTGACATTTAATTTGGTTTTGACTGCTCTTGAGCACTGAAATGGCATTTCATGGAACCATGGACTATAATTTTAAGATTTCTTTCCTGAGTGGTAGTGAATAGTTGTAAACTGTGTATGCAAAGCTAGGATTTAGAGGTATCTCCCAGCTCTGCTCAATATTATACTTTTAACCAATCTGTGCTTCTTTGTTGTCTCAGTTGCATACTGGCTCTACTGGATAGCAGGATATGTTTCTGCTTTGGGTATGTTTCAAAAAAGCAATAAATCAACTAAACCACATTATTTTGTATGCTTTCAGCAAGTTCTTTTTCAGAGTTGGTTGGGTCTATCTTCTATGTTTTTCCCACTTCTGTTTGTGTCCTTGGTTGAACAAGAGTAGAACTTTCTTAAAGAATGACATTTTAATAGACCTCCTTTATCCTCCTTTTTCATCTTACTGTCATTTTTTTCTGATCTTTCCATAATGTGTTTTGATTCCCATACAACTTTCTGACTGATGTAAACTTGCTTAGAGTACCTACAATGATATCCTTAATCTCTACACCACCTGCAAACATTTAAGCCTTTTAGCTCTTAATTCCTTTCAAATAAGCCTCTGCACTAGTCACTCCTTTAGAAATTAAGAGCTCTTGTGGTAGATTTTGATTCTTGATTTCCTTTTGAGGATTCTTAACTCAACATCTTACCTACACTCTAACAAAGATGTCCTTTAATAATACAATTTTAAATCTTCACCTTTTTTCTATCTTGGATCAAGTTAAGTGCTGCTTTTTCCCTTTACTATCCCCACCTGGAGTACTGTGTTCAGTTCTGGGCTCCTCAACATAAGAAAGATGTGGACCTGTTGGAGAGAGTCCAGAGGAGCGCCACAAAGATGATTAAAGGACTGGAGGACCTCCCCTACAGGGAAAGGCTGAAACAGTTGGGGTTGTTCAGCCTTAAAAAGAGAAGGCTTCGAGGGGATCTCATAGCTGCCTTCCAGTACCTAAAGGGGGACTATAGGATAGAAGGGGAGAGACTTTTTGTATTCTCAAACTGTGATAAGACAAGGGGAAATGGCTACAAGCTACAAGAGGGGAAATTTAGGTTAGAGATTAGGAGGAATTTCTTTACCAGGAGGGTGGTTAGGCACTGGAACAGGTTGCCCAGAGAGGTTGTGGATGCCCCATCCCTGGCAGTGTTCAAGGCCAGGCTGGATGTGGCCCTGGGTGACCTGGTCTAGTGATTGGCATCCCTGCCCATGGCGGGGGGGTTGGAACTAGATGATCTTTGAGGTCCCTTCCAACCTCAGCCATTCTATGATTCTATGATCCTTAACCACTTGAAACACGAGGAAGGCACTTATGATACCTAAGATGGAATCCCACCATCACAGTGTCATGGACATTTACATAGTTACTAAGGATCATCTTCTTTTATTGTGTTTCCTGTCCTCACAACTCTAACATTTCTTAGTCTACTGCCCTTTTACAAGGATGTTCTTAATCCTACATAATGAGGTATTCTTATATATTCCTAGGATTTCGGTCCCTAAACATGCCTGCACTAATTCTTGATATGTCAGCTTATTTATCTGATTTGACTGTAAAGCTTCTCAGAGAATTAGCGGGGAGAAGGGGTAATGATTTTATGCACTATGATTGATTAATTTTAAGCCATTAAATTGTTGCAACTAGATATGAACAATAAAGATCTCTGCACTACAGATCAACTGCCAGATGCAGAGGGAGCTGATGTTAATCTAAGTGAAAGCTGTTGACCTGCTGGCAAGTTGCCACACAACTTTTTCTTGCACAAGGAGCCATATTAGCCAGACAGTATCACAGTCTTTGGTGGTCTTGCTAAAAAACTTTTTCTTCCTTCTCCAGTCAAAACTTCCATTCATTCTTTTCCATCACTAAAAATAGGTACCTGTGGGAAAACATAATTAGTTGTGCCATCACAGAGCTGGAGATGCAAGTTATCCTTTAAACTATAGACAAAAGACCAAACAGAAACTATGGCTCTGGTTTACTTGCCACAATTATTTTGGGAACTCAACAGGGTTTGTATTATTATAGAACTGTCAGATAAAATTGTCCTACTTCTGTTAATTGTCCTTCTGTGAATCTTTAGAACCTGAGCAGAGTTTTGCCTACACCACTACATGCTTTAAGAAAATGATGTATTGCAAAAGGCAAAGCATTGTAGCACCTGAATTTGTCATCCACAGCTGAGTAGACAACAGCTTATTTGTAATGCCTCTCTGTCATCCTTCAAGCCTCTGTGGAACCCTTAGCAAGTGAACAGCTATTTTAGGAGATATGTGTCATGCTTCTTGTCTGTGTAAATCTGAGTCTTACTACCAGCCACATACAAGGCATTTTCATGATACTCTACATCCACATTGCAAATAATTCTTGAAACCTACTCAGGTCAAAACCTCTGTATCAGTCTAAGCTATTTACACTGACATCTAGCAACAGAGGTGGCTTCCTGCATTACCAAATCTAGCTCAGGCAATAAAATAATGTATTTTTTGAAAAGGCCATTGGTTTACTTTTGTTTTACTGTATCAGCTGTGTTATTTGTACAAGCAGAGTTGAATCAATGCAGCATCCCCTGTGGAAACATGATGACAGGAAAGCAAGAAAATGAGCCACCAGTATTATCCCTGTACTTCCCTGTGCTGAAACCTCCAATGCTCAGCATCCTTTTTGTACAGTAGTCCCTTGCTCATTTCATCACAGAACACAACCTAAACCCACTAAAACCAGTGCCATCAGCCCCAGATGAATTTGGGATCAGACCATGAACCCAAGAACATTTTCCATATATTTTTAACTTCTGCAGAGGCAGCAGGGGTTCCTCCCTCTGCTTTCAAGACGATGGCATGCAAGTGTTGAGTAGATACAGCACTGTTAACAATTTTAGAGTGTGACTAATAAGAGACAGGAGCCTTCTTCTTTTGGCTACCTCACAGACATGTCTATTTACAGTATCTCAGCATATTAAACAAAAACCAAGTAACTATGAGATGAAGCAGTGCCCGTGAAGCATGACCAAATATAGACAATTCACACAATTTTTATCAAAACATTTCTCTGATGCTCCATTGTTTTGACATTCCATGGGATTAATAAACAAAATTATGAATTCATATCTTCTTAACACTGCATGCACTTGTTTAGGTTACATAGCCTTAATAATCTCTTTGCACATTTTTTAATGTGGCAGGAACCTGAATGTGTTGCTGCAATTGGGAGAAAACTGAGACGAGTGTGAAGGTACTGACTGCCATGGAGGAGCTGCTCTGAGACCCAGAAAATAAAATTCCCTCTCCTGGTTTTTGTTACATGACTTTGAATAAGTCCCATAATCCCTTTGGGCTATGGTTTTCTACTAGTAACATGGTAATTACATTTCTTTTGTTGCTTGTCTAACAAACTGTCTTTCCTCATGTGATTCTAAGCATTTCTGGGTAGGATCCTCAAGTGCTCCTGGAGTTTATGAGAAAGAAAAGTAAATTTTCTTACAGTTTGGACAAATACCAAAACCTACTGCATTATAAACTATTGCATTATAAACTAATTCTCTGCATTAACCTGAAGTTTGTGATAGACCTGTATTCACTAAAATAAAATAATAAAATAAATGGTTAATTTTCCACTGAATTTCCTAAAAAGTTAGAGAAAGTTTTGGAATCCACTTTGTATTAAAAGCTTTGCCAGCCACCTGCCATTCACAACAAAGCATATAATTTTGACAAATTATGAGAAATAAACCTGAGTATATTTTAATTTGCTTATCCTTCCTTAGGTAAACTAGTGACATATGCAAATTACCTGCTGAGACCTAAATTACTTCTTTCAAAGGATAAATAAATGCCCTTTGGTATTTTTAAATATCATTAAAAGAATTTCATGATTGACAGATAAGAAGTTACCTTTGGGACATAATATCACTCTTATAAAAGTGCATCCATGTGCTTGGAGGTAAAAGTCCAAAGTTTCACAGCATGGAGAAAAATTTAGGAGTTGGATCATTTTCTGAAAAGCTTCCAGGAACTCAGTCAAGAGTCTTATGGATTGGAACTCTTATGACAGCTGACTTCCCTACAGGATTGCTGATGTTTTTTTCTTGTTTTCCATCCAGCAACAATATAGAAACATGATTATAAATCTGCACCCAGATCTGCCCTTTAAAAGAATTTTTCTCAAGTGAATAAGAAGAGTCATGGGTATGACCTTTAAAAGGTAGTATATGACCAATTAGGAAGAGATTTTTCTAATGTTCCCAATAGCAGGAACAACTGTGCAGATGTAGAGTCTGGAGATAAAAACAGGTAACTATAATCTTTGATAGATTATGGACAATGTTAGAAGAATGGCTCTTCAGAGGTGGGGGATATCAGCATTAATAAAATCTAGGGACAGACCTGACAAGATTTTTTTTTCCTTTGTTATTTAAAATACCAAAATTAAATTTTAAAAAAGAAAAAGAAAAAGAAGTAAGGATACTGAAGGATGAGATGGTTACCGTGGCCAGTACTTAAGATACAGCATCCTGATCTATGTTGTATCTTACATGTTGGTTTTGTTACAACAAACATTTCCAAAACTCCTAACATGTTATAAAAACAGTATTTAACCTCTGGCAAGCTGGTTTTGACCACAGTATTTAAGTAACAAGACAAAACCTAAAGAATCAGTGGCAAATTTATATTGTTTGGACAGTGTGAAACTCACAACTCAAATGATATAAAGGCTAATTAATCTGAAGCCAACCCCAAGAAATATAGATAAAAGTTTAAAATGTCCCTTGAGCATTGTCACTGCATTTATAGTGCAAATGCTAAAGACAAGAGACAATGTTAACTTCTCTTAAGATACAGCTGTCTATAGCAGTGGCTCAAAAGTTTATGTAGGCATGTAAACAAGTTTTATGGGGCCAACAGGATGAAAAAAATGTTAGATTATATGATTATTCTGCTTTCAAAATCTATTTTCAGAAGTGCTGAGTACTGTTTCCTCTGACTTCTCTGGAACCTCCTGGGTGCCTGGCATTTTATAGAGCTGATCACTGTGAAGCTTTGAACAGTTAAACACATCAGAACTAGGCTTTATTGGCAATGGTGAAAATATGAGCATGCATCACCTCTAATCTTATTATCAGCAGCATGCTTTGCACTAACAAATAACTCATCTTCTCCTCTAAAGAGAGAGAGTCACTGTGGCAAGCTGTGCATGAAAATTAAGAACTGATAATGTAATTTTCTGTTCTCTAAGGAGCTTATGAGGGACGAGATTGTGAGACTCAATCTCAAGTAAAGTGACACAGAGTAAGAAAGGAAATGTAATAGTCCATAAATCAAATCAAATAAAAAGTAGACAATTATTACTTTGAAAATTATATCTGATGTATTTTTTTTCATTCTACTGGATTTTTGCTTTCATAAAATCATAGAATGTCCTGGGTTGGGGGGGACCCACATGGATCATAGAGTCTAACTCTTGTCTGTGCATGGAATGACCCCAAAAATTACACCATGTGTCTAAGTGATGTGTCTTGTATTCTGTAAGGCTTGGCACCATGACTGTCTCTGAGCCCAAAACGGCACATAATGCTCGAGGTGAGGCCACACTAGTGTAGGGTAGAGTGGGGCTATCAGCCCCCTTGTCTGGCTAGCGATATGGTGCCTGATGCACCCCAGGATATAGTTGTCCCTTTTGACTGCCAGGCCACACTGTGGACTCAATGTGGAAATCCTGTTGCTTTCAGATCTAAGAAATTTTTTTTACAGTACATTAGATGGTATAAAGCTAGCTGTGCCTCTGTATATCTATGCTGACTTGTATCAGCTAATGGGTGACCTGGCATTGATGTTTCTCTTTCAGTCCATTAAGCTTCTCACTATTTGCATTACTACCACTGACAGTTGCAACATTATAAAAAAGAGCTTTCCCAGACCTTACCATGACCTTTCCATTTGGAATTCAGATGCACTGACACAGATCTTAAAATGAGACAGTTTTGAATTTTACTTTTTTCATATTCCATTCTTGAAGCAAACACCTTGGTTGATGTCTTCATCTGCAAACTTTCACCACATACCAAAGGCTGACTTGTCCAGACAGGGGTGTGCAGCCAATTTCCTGATCCTTTTTCTTACAAGTACTGAATATGAAGCAGGACTATGGGATTAGCCCACTGTATTATAATGCATCAACCAGTGTTACTCTGGTTTTGGCATTGATGATGCATGCAGGTCTTCTGTAGAAACATCTTCAGCTCTTAATAAAGAAGATGCATTTTTTCATTGGTTGAGAGTGGTTACAATTGCAGTTTCTTACTGACCATCATATTTTACTGTCCAAATAACTTCCTAAATAAACCTTCCAGCTCATTGGCATGAATAATGAATATGCCAACAGTGCTGATTTTAAAATGCATGTCAACACTTTAACATCTGAACATCTATGTAAATGCAAGCTTTTAGCAGAATTTCAATTTAACAAATTACAGTTTGTGACTCTAATTTATGAGAACTATGTAAATACCTATGATTTTTATGGCTGCTCCAGCTTAAATTAATCACAAATTACTAATTGTGCCTTTTTCAGCTGCAGGATATGCAAATTTAGTTGCATAAAGAAAGGAAGCATTCAAGAATATATTGATTTTAGAAGCATTGTGCAGTATTGTTTTTGAACAGCAGAGGGCAGGCTTTTAACCTGCTACAGACCCGACTGGTCCACATCAGTTTTGTTTGTACTGAAATCCAAAATATGAAATNTGCATGTCTGTATACAGCTGCAAAACATAACACAAGTCAGAAATCTGAAGTTATTCTAGGGATGGGTTAGTTTATCATGCTGCAGTTCCAACACACAAAGGCAGGACGAAGTCTGAGAGACACCTTACCCACTTAGAGCCAAATCAGTTTTCTGATGTCAATATATGCAACGATTTCTGCAGTCAAATGGACCCTGCCCTGCAGGTTAAGCAGAACCAGGAAAGGTCTGTTATTACCACCTGTAGTGGTGGGAGTCAGAAACTGAGACCCTGGTATGTTTACAGTGGCTATTCTTGCACATACAGTCTCCTTTCCTAGCTGTCCTGCAATCACAGTGTTGGATGTAAATACCAATTTTACTTTTAAAAAAATGTAAAAAAATTATAAAATTATTTGATTTTTTTTTCAGGATAGTCAGAAAATATTGTCTAACTTCAGAGTTAGATCCAATTTGGAAGCTGGCCTTTCTTTCATCTGGAGGTTGTACTAGGCAATGCCCTTTTCCAAATTAAATTAATCTATCTTTCTAAGTCCAGAGTTTATTTAGTGTCAATCAAATTGTGCAGATAATATCAAAAACATAGTTAGGAAACTGTCCTCAGCAGACCCAAATTTAGGCAGGTGATAATGTTTAAAGTCATTTGGTGTGATTTCAACTACATAATTTTGTGGCTAATTGCAACAGAGCTGGTAATTGAGACTCAGGTGGATGATGGGAACCTAATTTGCAACAGAGCTGCAGAGATTACTGGGATACTTGGCTGAAGAACACAGTGAAAAAGAAGAATTTGAGACTATGTTAGAATTGTCAGGCAGAGAGTGGATTGATTTATTCGCTTACTGAAACAAAAAGACCCATGAGAAGAATCAACAGGGAAAAACAGATGCAAAATCATGCTTTGGTATGTTTCTTAAGTAGACTATGATAAAGAACTCATTTGTGAAGTGCTACTTAGACCAAAGTTTTTTATAAGGATCACTGTTTCTAGTTCTCTCTCAGCCACCATAGCACTGGGGATCAAAGAAAATAACAACAAGAAGTTTTATGGCTCATGGCATGGATTTTTTTTGCCCAAAGGATCCTGTTGTGTACATTGTATCCCTGGAGAATTGCAATCTGATGATGCAAAGCCTCCCCTAAGGTAGTAAATTTGTTGCTGTTGCTCTGATGTGAGGTTCTTCTGCCACCTTGAAACCTCTAGGGTTTGATCCTTTATGGACTAAGACAGAATTCTTTGTAAAAGCTATTAGCCACTGGTACTGGGATTTTACTGTTTCCTCTCTCTCACTCTCTCCCTCTCTCCCTCCCTCTCTCCTCTTACAGATTTGCTGTGTTTTAGTTTGTAATTGCTGAAATTGTAAGCAAGTGTTGAAATGCTACACAGTTCATTGCTCATTTTATGCTTCATAAAATATTTAGATCCTTTCAATGCAATGCAGCCATGAGTCAGCAGGCTGTTACTTTAACACAATCCCATTGCATTGAGAGCTTGCATCCTCCAACAGTTTAGTGGCAAAGAAGGTTGCCAGAATTTACTTTTTAACTGAAGAAGACTTTGAGAACCAAGCTACATTACTACTCCTGTACATACCTCCATTTTCTTCTCTTCAGTCTTCTCACTATATGCCCAGTATCCTGAGAGTTTCTCTGGTGGAAACTCCCCATTCCTGACCTGATGGGTTGTTTTCTCTCTCTAAGTGACTTTGGTCACATAAAGAAAAATATAGTATTTTTTCTTCTGCTACTCTAAAATTCATGGATTTTGGTTTTGTCTGGTTATGAGGAATGATGTCCCATCTGGATTTAGGAACAGAAATACAGGCACTTTGAATATCTGCAGAGCAGAATTTCTCCTGAATAATTTGCCTAGATGATATCACTGTGGATTTTATTTGTTTTCAGTTTTAGGAAATTATGATTGATGTTCACAAAAGAAGCTGGGTTTGTACTATCTATCAATTGCAAAGCTACTGAATTAAGTTCAATTGGAGTACCAGCTTGAAAAAGCTGGTGCAGAAAATGTGGACTTTTGGGGTTGCAGTGAAGTATAGAGAGAAGATAGTGCATGATGTCTTCTAAACCTTCTTATTCATTGAGCTACAACACAAGCATGTAAACATGCATAATTCTTTCACTGCCATGATGAAGTAATCTGTAGATGTTATGACAGCTTTAAAAAAAGAGGGAAATATCAGGTTAATCACTAGCAAGACGGTTTTTCCCTATGGCCTGAGAGCATCATGGAAAAATACCCAGAAGCATTGGTGAGAGTGCTGGAGAAGCAGTTGATCAAGGCTGCTGTCACTGAAACCAACTTGTGTAGATTATTCCATAGTTGTTGCAATCACATTCTTATTAATATTAATAGAAATATGGATTGGGTTTCATAATGCATATTTAAATAAAACCTTGATGGCACAGATATACCAAGTGTATTGAGCAACTTTAGAAAGGAGCTAAATGAAAGCCTGTGGTTTGCAAGTGGCTATGATTTACTCCATGGAGAATGAGGATACTGCCCAGCCAGTGCTGTTGAACTCTGTCCAACAGGAGTGTATGGCCAGATCAAGGATAACATGCTCTGCTTATTGCCACACTGAAAACCTCCTGTAGGATATGTTGCAGCTCAGCAGTTACTATAAAACATTTTGCATCTAGAGATTTGCAATTCAAACACCAACAGCTAACATAAAAAATAAGCTATATAAGCTGTTCTTTCTTTTCCTGAATCCATCAGCAAACTGTATCCAACAAATTTGTGCCATTATAAACTTTAGCAAGTAACTATTTATTTTAAGGTCTTAAGAAAAGCTGATTAGGGTGATGAGTGGTTTGTTGTTTTTTTTTCACTAGCTGGTGTAGCCTTATCTGTCACACAGTGCAGTTAATTACTTAATACAATAGAAATATTACACTGAATAATAGACACCTAAGTAAAATGGACCTCAAGATATTTCCACTGAAATTAGGTTAAGTTCATATTAAAGGTCAAGCTATATACATAGTTTGAGTTTCTGAAGGCAATATTTGCATGCCCAGGATAAGTACAAGTTATTAAATAAACTTTCAAATGCAAAATGTTTAACATTGCAGGATTGTTTACTGTTAGATAAAAACTGGAAAATGTCAAACCTGCAAAAGTGTCCTTTTACTTTAGCCAGATCTCTCAGTATTCTGGGAAATGTGTGAGTGTGTTGAAATATCTTTGGGGGTTTTGCAGATGTGATGGAACTTATCTGGATGTTGAGATGTTTCCATAGTTCTTTGCACAGTTTGCATCTAATAAGCCTATGGTCAAAAGAAACTTCACTAAAAGCAAGAAATCTTTGTATCTTCCTCTGTGTTTGCAGCCAGATGGCCCCAGTGCTGACCTGTTAGCTTTATTTCTGTTTGCAAAAGGTTGTGTTTTTCTTACCTTTTTGTATTGTTTTGTGTCAGTAGGTGTGAGGAAGTGGGTGGGAAACACTTGTGCAATTTGCAAGCCTGTTATAGTGTTCTTAAGATGTTGCTTTTACATGGCTTTCTCTTTTGAAAACTTTATAGCAAAACCTTGCAGTAAAATTTCAATGGAGTTTAGATTTGCAATGCTACCTACAGTTTAAAATACACTTAAAAAAAAAAAAAAAAAAAAAAAGCCAATGTGTAAAGACTTCTGAATTGAGAGATTAAGAAAATCACTGCTAACACAATTTTATTTCTTTTAGATCTAATACTTTTATCATTCATTTAAAACACAATCTCCTATGTTTAAACACAGACTGATTGACTGATTTGCAGAACAGAGGACCAAAACTTGATTTCTTCTCTATCAGCTTAAATTTAGGCTGCAAACTCTTGCAGGCTCTAGCTTTATAATGTTGGTGACAAATGGATTGTCACAAGAAGCTATGCCACATTTTCAGATCTCCAACACAAGATGGCACCATTACTAATGCTTTTCCCATCTTCTCCCCTGCTTGATACGTGACAACTTTTGACACTGCAAAACTGCAATAGAGATGTAGCATCCTTGCACACGTTGCATGCATGTTTAACGCATAGAAAGCTGCTGAAAGCCTAACGACCTCTCTAGCATCTCTTCATTTACTGAGGTACTCGTGGTACAAATGCAGCTATGCTTGCCAAGCCAAGTTGTTAAAAGCTCGGGTGGGTCAGGAATGAATTGGTGCCTCTAGGTGTAGATTTGCAACCTCCAAATCTGGTTCCCCTTCAGCCCACAAACCCCACAGTCAATGACAATGCCAGTCTGTCAGGCGCTTTACCACTGCCTTATGGTGCTGGGTGTCACCCCTAATCCGTGCGGCTAACGTTCCCCTGGGAACCAGGGGAAGGAACTTCCCCAGGAAGCAGCAAGTCAAGTCCCTTATGGAGTCCTTTGGAACCACCCGGTGCCTGGCACCATTCCTCTGTGCTCTTTTGTGTTCATGGAGCTGATCCTTTACACAACTTGAAGGGAAAATTTAACCCAAATGCACAAAATTATAAAAATATCCATAAAATAAAACCTCATCCTTGTAAAATATTTCTCCTTGTAACTGTGTGAATATTTATACCAGTTTGCAGTGTGGATTGAAAAGGCATGGCTGTCAGAAAATATTTTGCCCTAAACCAGATTTCACTTTATCTATATGAAACCTAATGTACTTTAATTCTAACTTAGACAAGTTGTTAGAATTAGACATTAAAATTAAATGCAGATTTGAATGCTTTGCTGATTTGAAGTATTTGGATTTGACTGTGCTCATCCCTGTACAACAAAGTGTTAATGCATTAAGAAGTTAAGGACAGCAAGAAAAGGGTAAGCTGAAGTACAGGACAACACTGGAATAAGAACAAATGGATACAAATGTCTCATAAAACCAAACAAGGAAAGAAAATGAAAAAGAAATGGAAAAACAAAAGGAGAGGAGAAAAGAAAAGAAAAAAGTTTGGAAGATGAATTCTGGAGCAGCTTTCTACTAACAATAGTTTGGAAAACTGATCTTAAAATGCTCAGCTTGATCAGAAAATATGGAAAGAAAGGATGGAAACTAATAAAAGTTCCATTGGGCCAGGAAATTACTTAGCTATTTCCATCTCTTTTGAGCAGCCAGTTTGTGGAAGATGCTGCATTAATCGTGGTTCTCTTTGCCACAGAAGATATCAAGCTGGAAACCTTAACTCTGAAGGGTGTCTCACACTCAAACCTAAATCCTAGGTCTATGAAGTGTGTCTAAAACTGAAGGTTTATGGTGTCATTGGGGCTTACCTTGTGCAGCAGAATTTGAGAGATACTAACTAGAGCTGGGTAAGTAATGAACATTCCATTCAATGAATTTCTCTACTGTTTGTAGGCTTTCCCAGAGCACATTGCAGTTCCCAGTAAGGTTTATTATTCTGCAAATTGCTCCTTTGAAAAAGTCTTGGTCTTTAGATTGCATTTCATTTCCTTGCAAATGTTAGTAGCTTAAAATTCAGACTGTTGTATTTAGGCCCATGCCATGTGAAGTGTTTTTGTTCCCTAGAGAATCAATGGAAGTATTAAAAAAAAAAAAAAAAAAAGCATTTCTGGTGTTGAAAGTCAGTATTATTCAGATGAAATTTAATGGTTTAGGGTAAAACTCAAACTGAACAAAGTGCTGGAACAAGGCCAAATATACTGGCTCTATCAGAGGTAAGCCATCAGTATATTTTTGGAAAACCTTTCATTTTAGCTATTCCATTAAAATAGAGACAGCAATTTATTTTTATATGCAGTATTATGCATGCCTTGAATCATGCTAATGGCAAAGAACATGGGCTAAAAGGTTGCTAGATTCTATTGTCATACCTGCTAGCTATAGTTCTATATTTTCCCTGTGTACAATTTATATCCACTAACATTTATAAAGCTGTAACAAAGATAGACTAGTCTTTATTCACTTTCGTCAAATCAAAACGTGAAATTCAGAAGGCATGGGACTAATTTTCTATTTTGATTTTTAAAAGATCAATTTGTATAGATATTAAATTCCAAAGAATGAACAGATGTTCCAGAACAGAAAGAACTGCTTCAGTCATATGTTGCCAGGGCTCAGAAAAGGAGTCCCTTAATATATCTTCTGTCATCTGAATTTCATAATGATGTCTATATGATTCATAAAATATTGCTATCCTGCTGAAAATTGAAACCTGACTTTTCTAGGCATGTATGTTTCTGGATACTTGGAAGCTTTATTTCTCTATTGTGTGTATGTGTATAAGCATTTTTAGAGCTTTAGCACATAAACCTTTAGCACATATAACACATACAGCTTTTAACTAAATCTTTGAAGGTATTTGGCCCCCTAGGATGTGTTGTTTGTGTTTAGATTTCTATGTATCAGTATGCACTCAGCTGTGGTAGGTTGGGCTTAGTTGGCCTCCAGGTGTCAATGAAGCTTCTTTCTCACTCTTCTTCCTTAAACAGGACAGGGGGACAAAATAAGACTGCCTTTGAGACTTAGTTGAAAAGTAAAATCACTGAACAGAATTAGTTTTGTTCCAGCTCAAAGAAGGCTGAATATTACCATTACTCTCCCTTTCAGTCATTGATGGCTTCTCAGTTGCCCACACTAGTTCTTAGTGTCATCTGAATTGCTTCAGAATATGAGAGATCCGTGAAAGTTAGGCAGCTATGGCACAGGATGTATGGGAAACTGCATCCTTCTAGACCAGAAGCTAAAAGCCAAATAGAATATTTTCCCTAATACCAAACTGCCCTAGACATCTGTATCTGAAATGGAACCCAGAACTGAAATACTAACCACTGCAGAGGATCTGACTTTTTCATCCTAATCTTGGAAGACATCTGCACTGTGAGGAGGCACAATGCCTTCATGTCTGGTTTCTGTTAGAACTTAAAGCTCAGTAAGTGGTTGAGAGTATTTGTGCTTCCAGTGTTTCTTTTTAGCAGATGGCAAAGGAGAGACATTGCTGCTGAGATGGTGATTCTGGAAATACTTTTGTCCGTGTTTAATTGTAGTCAAGCCTGGAGTGTATGAGGCAACAAACACCCATTTAAAGCTATGTATTAAATGTATTAAATGTTAGAGGTCCCAAACTTAAAGAATAAAAAGTGCAAGCCCCAGCTGGATGATAGAAAATCACAGGGGAGAAGGATTCCAAGTTTAGTTGGGGAGATAAGAAAATACTGGAACTTTTAACAGTTCTTTAGTAAACATGCATCCATTGGGTACAAATCAGAATGTAAAAATCCACTTAGGGAAAATGAATATGTAGTTAATTGTACTTATCGGCAGGGAGACATGTCTTGAGATAAACTTAATGTAAGAACTATGAAGCAAAACTAATAGATTCTGGCATCCAACATGCAAATGAGAGTTTCATGTTAAAATGTACCATGACCATATGTATTAATTTATTATAAACCATTGGGGGCTTTGTGTGCTCAAAACTGGGTACAGCTGGCATATTAATTTAGTTTAATTTGAGAAGAGCTATTAAGCTTTATTAAGCAATACAGAAAAAAATAGAGCAGCCAGAAAAAATTGCAAACATTTTTGAAACATTCATGTTTCTTAGGTATGAATGTTAGCAAGTGAAATTGGTTAGCTTATAAATATATGTTTAATTATTGAAAAGCAAGTTGAATACACATAAAACCCATCTTCACTCTCTGTATTCATCAAATGCTGGAAAAAGTCCATCTCATTCAAACTGCAGCATGGTAAAGTAGGTACAGTTGACAGGGTGCTGCAACTTCCCCAGGGCTGAAGCAAGGGAAGCCCAAGCAGCACACAGCTTCTGTGGCAGGACCCTGGGATTCCTGTCATCCATACAGCTAAAGGGAAAACCCATGGGACTTCCTTTAAGTATGTACATGATATTGATCCTGCACATTTCGCCTGCCTGTAGATTACAAAACACTGCAACAAAAGTGAATAGATCAGCAGCAGGAGATAATTATATTTTCTTCCTGCTCAGGTTGTTATTCCAGCAGCTTTGGTTTGTAACCTTTTCTTCTTCAGGAGGAAGCATCAGCATGTAACAATGTAACTGTAAAGCATGTAACTGACCCCTGCTTTCAGCTTCAGATGAAAATCACTGATTAGTCTCAGAGCCTTGAATTAAACCAAGACTGTGAAAGGATCTTTGGGAGAGTGGTAACAGATTTTAGGGCAAAGGCATTTTGTATGTAACCTTGCTTCAAGACAGACATAGTTTGTATGTTTATGGTGGCTGTTCTGTTTTGAGTGGTCCATCTCAGCCTTACCCTGCTGACACCACTATGCCAGCAGCACAAGGATGTTCACAAGGTTGCTCAAAATCCATTTTAGTAAAGCTTCCAGAATAGGTCTCCCTTCTCTTGTGGAGAATACAATGCAGCACATCATTATGTTAGACTAGGAGTGATCAGTCTCAATTGTATTATACAGTGCTTTAGTTCTTTATGTTAATTTCAAAGCTACAGGTTCTTTTGTTGTTGCTGGGATCTCTTCCCTACACCACCACCACCACACACACACACACACACACCCCCATGGAACTAGAATTAACCCCAATATGTTTTACCAAAAGGGTTGTAACAGGGGCTGACATTGCCAATACGTTACTGATAGCTTTTTAACACCTCATCAAGTTCAACAAAAGGAAATGTCAATTCCTGTCTCTGGGGAAAGATAAGCATCAGGACAACCTGGGCGTCACTGAGCTGAAAAGCACTCTGACAGAGAATGATCTGAGGGCCCCAGGACACCAAGCTGGCCATGAGCAACGAATGGCAAAGATGACCACCAGTCTTCGGGTTTGTATAAGGCATACCATTGTCAGCAGGTTGAGGGAAGTGCTCCTTCTCTGCCCAGTTCTTGTGAGAGACATTTGGGATGCTGAATCCAGTGCTGGGCTCCTAAGTACAAGAGAGAAGTGGACATAAACCCCATTCCTGAAAGTGTTCAAAGGCAAGTTGGATTGGGCTTTGAGCAACCTATTTATGTAGTGGAAGCAGTCTATTTATGTAGTGGGGTCGGAACTGGATGATCTTTGTGGTCCCTTCCAACACAAACCCTTCTTTGATTTCATGATACCAAAGCATGTCCAGTGAGGGGCTATAAAGATGACCAAGACACTGACATATAAGAAGAGGTTGAGAGCCGTGACTGACCAGCCTGCAGAAGAGAAATCTTAAGGGGGGTTTTATCAATGTGTATAAACATCCAACAGCAGGGAGTACAGAAGGGAACCAGGCAAACCCTCCCAGTTAGCAGAACACCTTATTGTTCCCCAGCTATTAAAGATATATGATCTATTAGTGATCAGTCTGTATTGGGGTTTCTTCAGTTAATCTGATATAAAGAAATCAGGTTATCTGGTTATTTCATTTTTACAATTTATTAAAAATACAGATAAATATTTGCCCAGCAAAAAGTTCACTCTTTGAAAGTGAAAAAGAAAAGGGACTAAGTTGTACAGATTAAAATCAGTACAAACAACAACTCATTTAAAATGTTAATTTTTGCTAACAATGTTATTTTGTTTGAATTCAAACAAATGGAAGATTATACATAGTGTTATTTGGCCAGAAAAAATCAAGAAAGGGGAAAGAAGCAGGAGGACAATTGCAGAAATACTCAGCAACAGGTGACAAGGAAGCCAAAATAATGAGGGAATCCAGCCACTGAAGAACCTAAGATATTTAAAGAGGCTAATAGAGGAGAAAGGCATTTCTGTGCAGAAAAATGTAGTGTAATGATGACTTTGATGAGTCTTTGTTTCACAGCTCTTTGTGCAACATGAAGTAGGGGGAGTGGAGGAGGAAAAAATGAAAACAGTCAAAACCCTGTCTGAGGGTGTCACTAATGAGTGATGAGGACTAGAAAGACAAAAGACAAATCTCTGTGCATTTGATGGGCCTTTATTCTATACATCTGTGTAAATTGCAAAACCTGAGGCATGACTGAGTGTGGGAGTCCAAGAAAGTAAGAGATGAGGGGATACGTTGAGGAAAAATGTACTCTAAGACTTGGTTTGGTTATTGCAGTTCTAGCTGTAACTGTAATTACAACATAGGAACAATCCAGTGAGACTACCATCAAAAATAATATTTTTATGTTGAACTTTTCATCTATGTGCAATGAATTTTCATACTCACTGGGGACTGAATGCAGATCAGCTACTTCTGCAGCTCTACACAGGAGAAAAACATGGAGTAACAGACTCATTTTTAACTTCAGTGAACCTTTATTGACTTAATTGTCACACAAGCAGAGTCGCAAGCAAATCCTGGGATAAATTTTAATGCAAACCAATAAACTATCCTTAACTAGAAATAAAACCTTGCATTTATTATTAACTCTTCTTGTACCTGTTTTGAGACAGCTGGTGGTCAGTCCACACTGATTTAAGGAAATTAATCAATATTTTACTCACGGAAAGGTTTTTTCTCGGCGCCGGGTGCGCAGGGGATATCTCCACCAAAATGCGCACCCCTTGTCTCTTGAACCGTGCTCTATTTATGCTACGAAGTATTACATATGCAACAGGCTACCATCTACAAAGTATTACAGGTGTACAATTGAAACTATCAACGCAGCTACAAAGTATTACATATGCAACAGGCTACCATCCACATTCATTAAGTTTCATATACCACCACCCTAGGTCCCCCTTTGTTATACACCAACCCCCTCCGGTACATCTTTGTATTTGGGAATCGAGATGTCAGACCGGAGATCGGGTCCAGCCTATCCCTGGTTTAGTCTCAGTCCCCTCCACCCAGCTTCGATGCCCCTGTTCAGTTTCTTTGTCTCTGTTTAGTCTTTATCTCTGCAGTTTCTTTTGTGTTGTACCCCACACCCAGACTGTCCCAATACCTAGTAGATTGTCCCATCATCCAGCCTCGGCCATCCTCAGCAAAGGTACAATTTTAGTTTCACCTTAATCAATACAGCTAATAACATCC
Source organism: Galbula dea (assembly GCA_013399015.1). Lineage (NCBI taxonomy): Eukaryota > Metazoa > Chordata > Aves > Piciformes > Galbulidae > Galbula > Galbula dea. Next base: position 1,169,937 of record VWZX01006416.1, read on the forward strand.
TTTGATGACAAGAGTTTTTAGTACATGTGTAGCATAGCTACCGTTTGTGCATGTGTGCTGAGTGTAAATCCATTATTATTTTACTCACCAGTAAAACACAGCCAGGTTTGGGCAGCTGTTTAATAGAGCACTTCACAACAATTTAGGACAGAAAGTGAAGAAAACCACAGCTCATTAATACTTCAGGGAGAAGTCTAGGTAGGCTGAAGGTAATTAGAATTTGGCCAGGACTCCAAAGAAAGCAGTCTTATTCTTGCATAAAATACAATGGGATTTTTATCGACCCCATTAGATTTGTGGAAAGAGTCTGCAGGAGGTTTGGAGAAGTTACTGATTTTAGCACTTTGAAGCCCTTAAGTTCTTGCTTACTTCTACTTCGCAGTTTCTTTTTCAGGCTTTTTGATTTTGGGGTACCTGAGAAATAATAAATCATATGGAAATAATGCAGTTATAAATAGAAAGCTTTCTGCTTATTGTGAGTAGGAGCAGAAACCATTAATACTACCATCAGAATTGTTGTTATGCTGCCACAGCCTCTGGATCTGAACTTGGTTGAAAATGAAACTGCAGCAGTGTTTTATATTTACTGGGAAGCTGAGATCTCTGACCAAGTGCTTTGCAAAGATGGCAAGAATATCACATCCATATAAACACCTCACTGATTTATCAGTCACTAGAAGTTATCAAAACACACCTGAATGTTTTCTTTCAGGATTTGGACATAAATTAGAAATCACTATTAAAAACCATGTTTATACATGTGAAGTTTGTTAAAATGTCAGCAGCTGGACATGGTGAGGGTTTCAGGTGTGCTGCTATGCATAAGAGGTGGATTTTGCATGTTCAGAGATAATATTTTCTCCAAAGGAGAAAGTTCTGGTGCAGATACAAATTTGTCAGGCAGTCTTGTAGGCTGGTCCAAATAATATGCTTTTATAGAAAAAATCATTTGCACTGTCAAAAACAAAGCCTTTGTATCAAAGAGAACTTTTATCTTTTCCCTCCCTAGAGCACATTTGGGTAGAAACTCGCAATTAATTCTTTTAGGAACTTCAGAAAGTATCACCTATTGGATCTACAAACTAGCCAAATTGCTTTCATTTAAATACAATTTGGAATTGGCTCAACTAATCACTGTTTGTTAATTGCATTTTGGAGGAAAAAGGGAACCTGAATGCAGTGACTGCCTCTCATTAAAACTGTGTGAACAGCAGAGTGCTTGATGTCAGCTATTGTATCCGATAATTGTGGCAACAAGTGGCATTTATTTTTGCAAGTAGCAGTAATTAAATGTGTTGCAGTATTTAAAAATAATGCACTTGCATTTTATTACATCCAAGTGATAACATGTTATAGTAGAGACTGTAAACTAATATCACTGCCAACCTCTGATCTCTTACACAAAAGCTCATAAACATTGTTAAGGGACAAAACACAACCTGAGTGTTTTCTGTAGCCAATATTCTGGCAGGGTAGCATAAAAGGAAGGTGCCAGAGAAGGAGCAAAGGAAAATTTTTCCTATGTCATATCCTACTGACATTGCCCAAGGGGAAGGGATAAGAGAAAGCAAGTTTAACAACTTGCCTGGAGAGAAGAGAGACCAATCTGCACTAATCTCAACAGCCAAATATTCCTGTCAGGGCAGAGAGTGACAAGGATGAAGACATGGCAGAAGTGGGCAGAAATGTTCTGACAGAATGTTTTCCACTGGAAAAATGCCGATTTGTCAAAGTGAAGTGTTCCCTGGGAGCATGTCGATTCCAAGAGGAGCAAGGCTGACAGCAAACCTGCCTGGTTTTCTGCCAGCTCATTCACCAGTATGCCTTCCAAGAAACTTTCTGTCTTAGTCAAAAAGCCTCCAGATAATGGTGTGTGTCCACAGAAGATCAGCAAGCAGATTGCAGATAAACTGAGGGCAAGACCTTCCAGGAAACCAGAGTGGAAATGCACTTACCTGGGCAGGGCTGCCAGGAGTATATTTCAGGATATAGAGGTTTGTTCTTGGAAACATGAAGGCATAGTATTGAATCTCATTTCTACATATATTTGCCAAGCAATTTTATTCTTTTAGTCTCTGTTTTCTTTTTCTTTTTTAAAGTCTTTTCCCCCTCAACTCTAACATTTTTCACCGAAGAGAAGTTCTCTTTCCTGGCTAGCTCTTCCACCAGTGCTGGTGAGGCTCTTGAGAACTTCAGAGCTCGTTCGGTGTGTAATGTTGACAGTTGAGTAAAAATGTTGCTACAGCACCCTTCTCCCAGAGAGCAAAAATGTCCAGCTCAGAGCAACGAAGACCTTTGTAGGATCATAAGATCAGAAAGATAAGGACTATGCCATGCTTAAGGGAGGGGCTTGGCATTCAGAGCTCCATAATTCAGCACAGCACTGCCAAATAGGTAGTTTGCATAGTCTTACCCAAGTCACCAGCCTCTTCATATGATTTTGTTTTTAACTCATAAAACAAAACAGGAAAAAGAACAATATATTGAAGTTATTTATAACAGCGCTCATTACTGTGCATCACAAATGATGGTTAGGACACAGAAACATGGAAAGACTCAACATTATATGCTTGAACTGGCAAAAGAAAATCTAGTCCTGTTTCTTTCTTCCTGCACAAAAATTAGTGATGCAAGTTGTCACATCATGGCTTTCATAGCCTGGAAACAGCATGATCATTTTCTTTGCAAGTGACTTTTTACTCCCACTTTTTTTGGGGGGAAAGGAAATCCTCCCTTTTTTGTTGCTGCTGATTTCCTCTGGTTTTCAGTCTGAGGTGAATTGGTTCAGCCAGAAGACAGCTCTCAATATCCAGTCCTTTGCTGCTGATTAGTTTTCTGGAAGAAGACTGAGTGAAAGAGAATGGCAGGTTATATTGATTTACTTCTAATGATCTGTTTCTGAACCAGAGCTCGGCAAAGTGTTCTCCCAAAGGCACACACAGCTGTGCTCATAGCTCATCTCTGCATCACTATCAGGATTAAAAGCCAGTAATGGATTCTGTCATGTTACTATAGCTTTCTGCATTTTCTTTTTAAGCCCCATATGGGTTAGCTGCTGAGGACATACGTGACTTTTCCTTGCCATCTGTTGAACAGGCTGGTCAGAACAGCCTGGAGAAGGGCACCCATACTCTGTTATAAAAGAAAAGAAGTGTGTTAAATTGTATTACACAATTGTAGGGTGTTTGGAGGGAAACTGCTTTGTGTAATACATGTCTGTATGTTGCTGAGGAGGGTGTGTCTCCATGATTTTGGGAAAGCTTGATATCTATGAAGCCATGAATACCTCGTGGGTGATTGGGGAATACAGGACAGCATGCTGTAGCACTTTGTTGGGCACCCAGAATGCCTCTGAAGTTCTAGAAAGTTTTTTTTCCTGAAATAACTGGTGCTATAGAATTGATAAATGATGCTCAACAATATGTGTGTCAGACTGAAATAATTGATTCTTATGTATTGGCTTATTTCTCTTTCTCTATAGATTTACTTTCACCATAATATCTGCTTTCAGTTCTGCCCATCATGTTAGCTCTGTGGTTTGGCTTCAGAGTTTATTGTACTTTTGAAACTACATAAATGTAACCCATATGTAGGGAAGAAAGTTCTGAAAACTTTTAAAATCATGGACTGCAACATAAATTCACTGATACCTAATAATTTTGGAGGGGTTTAGTTTGTTTGCTTGGTTTTTAACTCTTGTGATGGATAATTGCTACAGACATCAGCTGTTTTGGAAATATTGATATTAATTGATACATATTTATATTAATACTGACCCTTCTTTGAACAGGGATTTAAATCAGAAGTCCTGCAGAGGTCCTTTCCATACAACTTATTTTACAATTCTATTAATTCAAGTATTTTTCTATCCTCGAAAGAATGATAAGCTGAGGGAGCTGGCAGAAGTCATTGCCATTGATTGTCCATCATCTTTAGTAAGTCCTGGGGAACAGGAGAGGTGCCTGGGGATTGGAGGAAGGCAAATGTCACTCCAGTCTTCAAAAAGGGCAAGAAGGAGGAGTCAGTTAACTATAGACCTGTCAGCCTCACCTCCATCCCTGGAAAGGTGATGGAACACTTTATCCTTGACTCTGTCTCTAGGCATATTAAGGAGAAAGGGGGCATTATGAAGACCACAGTGAAGCAGGCTGTGTCCCTATAGCCTGTGGAGGTTAATGGTGGAGCAGATATCCACCTGCACCTCATAGAGGTTAATGGTAGAGCAGATATTCACCTGTAGCCCGTGGAGCTTACTGGTGGAGAAGATATCCACCTACAGCCCATGGAGGTTAAAGGTGTAGCAGATATCCACTTATAGCCCATGGAGTAGCCCATGCTGGAGAAGGTGGATGTGTGAAGGAGACCCTGTGGTAAGTCTGTGCTGGACCAAGCTCCTAATGGGACCTAAGAGAAGCCCATGTTAGAGCAGATTTTTTCTGATGGGATTTGTGACTTGATCCAGAAAGACTGCCCTCCACTGAAAAGACCTATATTAGAGTAGTTTGTGAAGAACTGTGGCCTGTGGAAAGGCCTATAGTGGAGAAGTTTGTGGAGGGTTGCCTCCCACTGCAGGCACCCAATGCTGGAGCAGGGGAAGAGTGTGAGGAGTTCTCCCCTGAAGTGGAAGGAATACAGGAGAAAGTGTGTTGAACTGACTGCAACCCTCATTGCTCATAACTTTATGTTGCTGGAGGTAAAGAAATTGGCAATAAAGTGAAGCCTGGGAAGAAGGGAGAGATGAGAGAAAGATCCTTTTAAGATTTGTTTTTATTTCTCATTATGCCACTCTGGTGTGATTGGTAATAAATGAATGTAACTTCCCCAAATTGAACCTGCTTTGTCTATAACAGTAATTGCTAAGTAATTGCTCCCTGTCCTTATCTCAACCCAGGAGCCTTTCACTATATTTTTCTGCCCCCTGCCCAGCTGAGGAGGGGAGTGATAGAGTAGCTTTGGTGGGGACCTGGAATCTAGTCAAGGTCAACTCACCACAGTTACATCCCTTCTGGTGTTTGTCACAGAAATGTTAGCTAAGTTTTCTCTGTGTTATTTTTCACATGATGCATGAAGAAAGTTTTGCACAGTGGGTGTATAAAAGATGGATGTGTTCTATCAATCAACAAGCAGTGGTTCCCCCAGGAACATTATTTATACATGTTCTTATTTTCATTATGGTTTATTGATGGGTTGGTGTTGCTGCAGTGCAAAAAGATTCTAAGTCCTCTTCTAGGAGGAAATGATGACACATACACAGAGGCACATGTACATCCTTTGATACCTCTCTGCAGATGTGGAATTTAAAAGGGAGAAAACCAGTTATTGTCTTCTTTTAGATTGTCAGCTTGTGAGGCTTGTCTGCTCTGGTTCTGCTGAGCATGTTCTGCTCCTCTCTCCTTTCCTGCTCCTTGGAAAAAGAAAAGAGGTGAAAAAAAACCCTAAGTATCAAAGCATTTTCCATCCTGGGTGAGATTCAGGGCTAAAAGAATACTTATTGCAAAATATAAATTCAAAATACAAGGTATTAGAGAAGTAAAAACATACATATATGCATAAATACAGCAAAAATACTAAATTCTGTTAATATTATTAAGATTATGTTTGATTAATTATCTTTAAGTCACAATAATGATCTAGATATGATATTGGCTATTTCAATGTCAGCTGTTTATCTTTCTTCTACAGTAAATTGAACTCTTCAGCTCTCTTCTTAGAAATGTATTCTTTCCTTAAGATGACTGCTGCTATCTTGCCTCTCCTCCATCCCTTTAATTTAAGGGGTGTGGAAAGATGCTTAGAAAGGAATCTTCTCCTCTACTACCCCTTGAGTCATTCCCTGTTCCTGTGACTGAGGTTTCTGCTATTGTGGTGGAGTGATGAGAGCTGTAGCTCTTCTCCTTGTCCTTTAGGTTCTTTTTTTTTAGTATAAGAACCAGCAATCTTTATTACATATTCTTGTGTTTCAGCACTTTTGGTTCTATCAGAACTTTAAGATGATGTACTACACAACTTCATATATTGTTTTAGGAGAAATTTTACCCTGTAGTAATACATTTGTAAGTAGTAATATTCTTTTAACAAAGTATGAAGACCAAGCATGCTACTACAGATGTTGAAATTAGGAGAGGAATGACTTCACTGACCATTGTATTGACTTCTGCCTGCAGATTCTGGAGGCTGTGAGATTTCTTCTGGAATATCTTGTTATGCTACTATAATCTCTTTCTTGTAGTATCCATAAGGTTAGGATCTCATTTCCAAAGCAATGCACAAAGTAACTTCAGAAAAGTTCTCTCTTGGCATATGGACCCTGAGACTGGACTCTGCCCACAGCTTCCCTAAGGCACATTTTTCTGAAAAGTGAGCTTTGCTTGTGTTTTTACTGCTTCATTCCACTGCATGTCTACACTGTCCCCATGTTCTCATTGCACCCTACACTTGGTTTTGTAGAGTCTCTTTATTCTGTGACTCAATAGAAGGAACTACTAGTTCTCATGGAACTGTAAGTCATAGAACGGTTTGGGTTGGAAGGGACCTTTTAAAGGTCATTTAGTCCAACTCCCCTGCAGTCAGCAGGGACATCTTTAACTAGATCAGGTAGCTCAAAGTGAAAATTCTTCAGGAGAGCCTTGAGCCTCATAAAATTGCAGAAGCCATTCTGCAAGCTCACCTGTAGTAGCTGATTTGGAAAGATATGATAAAACTGTCCAACAATTTTATACTAGTATTAACAGGTATTTCCTGCATTTTAGAAGTAATTGTAGGAGTAATGAAAACTTGCAGTAAGTTGCAAAGTTGAAGCTTTTCTCCTGCTTTGTTTTTTTGGAACTACACCAATTCTTGCCACCTGGTTCATTGAGCAACAGTATATGAAGTGATGTGACAGACATTAGTCACGTGTGGTGTCTTTTTAGCTACTCACTTTATGTCACTTGCAGTTCTCAGGTGCTGTAAATTAGAGCAGCACCATAGATTGATGATGGCTAATCCCAGGGGAAAAAAAACTCTTTCCCTTAAATCTGAACCATAAAAAGTCTTCTGAAACAAATATAAAAAATCTCCTCCCTTGGCTTTTTATTTTCTTTTAGAACAAAAGAGTTGAAATAACTGTTTGCAGCACTCCTTCAAATGTTAAGTAGCTCTTTTGCAATTCTTCCAAAGCTTGTAAGCACTCACAAATTTTAGAACTAAAATAAAAAGATGAAAAGAAAGGGTGACTAGTCCTGAAAGATTCAATAAACTGAGAAGGGCTATGAATTATGGAAAAGCAGAATGAAATGATTACAGAGCTAAAAGCCAGGAAGATGCCACCCACCTTTTAATGTCAAAACTAAATGGACCCATTTATAATCCAAGATTACTTTTGATTTTTCTCATGCTTGTTATTTTCATGAACTGAGAGTTTCAATATGCATATAGGTATGTTGAGCTGTTATTTCTTCCCACTGATTTTCACACACATTTAATGGGGGTCTAACCCCATTGCTCTTGATAGTCTATTGACTTCATTGGCTTCCTGCTGATTTGAGCTGGTGCTAGTGAGACAGGAATTGGGTCCTGCCTCGCAGCAGTGTTTCTCCTGATGAAATTTTGAATGCAAACCTCTTCCCATTGTAGCAAAGCAATTCAGTCATCTCAGATGGCTTTCTGTTGAGAAATTCTCTCTCCTTCAAGCAGTGGAGCACGCTGTGAAATCAGAGAGGATGAAATTGGGACTGGAGATAATCTAATTGTCTTTCCTTAAAGGACAGGTGGTTGTTAGCAGAAACATCCCCTGGTGAATGTTCTGATAATCAGTGACATTGGCATGTATTTGCACCAGAACCAAATTACTTAAACCTTTTTGGGGTCACTTCAGATACTTTATACATATCTTTTCCCTTTCCTCACTCTGTTCTTGATTTTGTTCATTTGCTTGTTCAATTCATAAAGGGTGCTGACACATATTCATTCACTGGGAGAAGCCTGGGCTTGGCCAATGGTCATTTCACACCGTAGCTGGTGCTCCATGGTCAAGTTCTTAGTTATTAACATGCAGTGAAAGGTAGTATTTGTTCCCAGATATTTAAGAGAGATCTTCCAGACTTACATGATATCTGTTTAGGTAATTGCAGCAATTCCTTTAAAGCACTTTACCTTGCACATCTTGCAAGTGAGTTTGGCCATGGTCTGTGCCACGTGTCACGCATCATTGACACAATGTCATGGCCATGCTGGGATTGCACTGAGGGCTTTGGTGCAGTCTAGGGAACAGACAGGGAGAAGCCCTGGCATGAATGGCATTAAAGACCACAGCTGACCAAAGAATGGATGATGTAAGTGAAAGGTTCCCCTTTGCTTGTGTCATACACAGGTTTGTTGGTGAGACCAAGGACTGCAGTGAAGGAATGGGGGGAAAAAAATCCATTTCTGATGAAAAAATGCATAAACTCTAGGGGGTTGCACTAGTTCTGATAAATAATTTCTTTGCAGCTTGCAGCTCTATTAACATAATTTAAACTGGGGGTTTTATGCAGTAACTCTACTCAGATTGTCTCAGAGGGGCTGCTAATGTGCTGTTCCCCTTTTCAAAGCTATTTAGTCTGGAAATGCCCAGAGGGCTGGAAGGAGACTTGAACTGGGGCCCGGCAGTAAGTACTGTTGCTTGCCCATGGCTTCAATTCTGCAAACACATCAGTGCAGTGTTATTGCTTTGTTGTGACTTAGGCTTTGTATTCCACCATTGTAGCACAGAGAAACAACAAGAAAAGATTTCACCATGGGAGGTGAAAATGAATTCCAGTCTAGTTTCTCTCTTCCTGTCTAGATTATCTCTTCCCTGTAGCAAGACAACCACTCATTTATACAACTAAAAAGGGCAATTATACCCTTTCCTAATCCATACAGTTTATGCTGTTTGTTTATTATTTTAATTGGCAGTAAATATTAGGCATGTAGACACTGGGGGCGGGGGGGGGAGAAGAGAAAAACCATAATTCAGTAAAGTATTCACTGCAGGTCCATTCCTATAAAGGACAACTTATAGTGTGGGCAAGTACCCCTGCCTGCAGGTGGACTGGAATATGTACTGGTTTGATGGTGGTAGGGACTTTCTAGAGCAGCTTCTTCCCAGTAAAATTTTGTTATTCACAGCACTCTGCAGAGTTTAGTGCATAAAACTTGAATAATGCATACCTGGGAAAGGACAGCCAGTTCTGGCTAAAGGAAATGTCTTTTTTGATGACAAATTTTATTTCAGAGAAAAAAAGAGAAAATTTTCATGTTGTATTTTTTTTCATAAAATCTTTCTTTTCCACTGAGTGGAGTTGGAAAGCACTAATGTGAGTTTGAAAGAGATGATCTTTAAAGGTCCCTTCCAACCTAAGCCATTGTATGGTTCTGTGATTTTTTTTTTTATGGGAAGAATTTCAAGAGCAATATGGAAAAAATATTGATGGAAGTAGGTATCTCTGGTTTTGTACTTGAAATAGTTCCTTTGGTTTTAGAATGTCTAGGTTTTTTAGTTGGTTTTGATTTTGTTTAAAATACTAAACTGAGGACTTCTTAAAATCCAAGTTTCTCAGGTCAAACAAATTGTGTTCATTTGAAAAGGTATTGGTATTTGTGAGATGCTTTATTTTAAGTTTGGTGAAATAAGTATATAAGTTTACCATGTGTTTATGCTAACTGGTAATTTTATTCTCACTTGCTCCAAATTGTCAGCGAGCTGAAACAAAATCATGTCCTCACAGTAATCTTTACAACAGCAGCCTGTCTATTTGTCTTGAGCTACCAACTGGAAAAGAAAAACTAATAGCATCTATATAGCAGTTAATGTGCAGTTGTGTTTAATTGGTATCAGCAACACTGTTAAAAAGAAAATTAAGTAAGTAGCCATTTAAGTAAGCAGAAATCTTCATTGTTGTTAGGCTGAGATTGTGGTGCTTGTTGTTATGCAGGACTCATAAGCTGGGAATAACTCTAGCACTAGAACCCAACATAAATCAGTTCTTGAAAGCAATATTGTGCAACACCATCTTGCTTTTTGGCTTTCATTTTTGATCTGCTGGAGCTTGGTTGCAAATACATCATTTATATTCACACATTTATTTTTAAATAGTTTCATAATGAAAACTCTGTTCCCTTCCATTGGTGTGTTCATGCTTTGCTGTTACAAACCAGAATGTGTGGAAGATTAGTAGCTCCTACTTGTAATGTAAATTGTGTAGTGTACCAAAAGCATTGCTTTATCCTCTGTAAATATTTTATTTGAATTTAATACTCTTGTAAAACTGTATTAACAATCTTCCCTTGATTATTACTCTTTGTTTTCTTCTTTTCTTTTCTCTGCTCCCCCTTCTCAAGTCTGGAGGTAAAACATGTTAATTCACAGTGGAATTTGGATAAATATTTAAGATTATTACATTTGGCATTAGTGGGACAGTTGCATTAGAGAACCTGGGATAAAGATGCAATAATGAACTATTATACAGGTAGATCACTTCAAAGTTAGGCATGTAAGGTAAATGTAGATCAACAATATTGAAATACATTTTATTATCAATGTAATAATGAGATAATTTTACTCTGTTTTTTTCAGATAGTACCAAAATTCAGTCTGGTTTCAGTTGTGCAAAATGAGATCCAAAACTGTCAAGCTTCAGACCTTGCCAAAGTGGTTATTTGTTTTAAAAATGATGTTTTAAAGAAAAAATGATGGTATTCTTTTGTTGTTTATTCTGACCAGCCTTCCTATTGTAAAGTCCAGACAAGAACAGCTGAATAGGTGTAACTTTTTCCACTATTCTCCATATATTTCCTTGTGAGGGAGCAGGGGGGAAAGCTAAGATAGATTTTTAGGCTGATTTGACATGAGGTATGACACAGGATACGTGTCAAGTTGAAGCTTAAGTCAGAATGGCTTTTTTTTTTTTGCTCATCTGCCAATGGAATAAATAAAGTCACAGCTGAAGGCTAGGAGAACCTTCAGTAAATTGTTATTTATGAGGAAAATAAAATGAAGTAGAAGAAAATGGATACAAATCTATTAGGTTTCTAAAATGCTTAAAAGTTTTGACTTTCCAGATGATGGAATTTTGTTCAAAGTTGCTGAATAGGGAGACTGGAATCACTTTGCATTGTTCATACCCAAAGACAACTTGAGAAATTAAATGTACCAAGAACATAGGTTACTGTTGTTCAATTTGCATATTGAGCACTTACAGAATATTTAACAGCTGCAAGTGGTATCCTCCTCTCTGTCAATCAACATATAATAAATCTGTTTTGAACAGCAGAATCAAAACTGGAAACAAAAAGTGAGTGATGGATCTGAATGTAAATGTTAGAAACTGGAAATGGGTTTGTGTTGAAGGGAATTGTTCAAAGGGTTGAAGAGAGTAGTACTGGGAAGTGGGTTTTTGTGGAAGAGCAACTATGAAGCAGTTGAAAAGAAGTGAGCTCTTCATGTAAAGAATTATCAATACTGTAAAACCCTTACAGTTTTACAGCTACTTTTCTCACACCATTTCAAAAGAGCAGTCACTGAAAATGGTTTTTCCAAGAAGTGCCTCTTGCCTCATACTATGTGCCATAATAAATGTCTAACTTCATCATGTTGAAAGTGCTGTTTCCTTTTCCACTCCTTTACCTTTTAAAGACCTATACAAATTTATTTCAGTCCATAAGGGTGACAAGGGGATCCTTTTTCAGAATCAGGTTTTGCCTGTGAAAAATCTTTCTGCAGCAACATTGCCTTTGACTTCCTGCTCTTAGTGATCATTTCTCAAATCATTGAGGTATCTCAAGGTTTCACTGGTCTCAGTGTTAAACAAATGAGTCTGGGGATATTTATTATCCTTTGCTGCCTTACTGCTAAATACTGTACAGGTGCAGAGATAAGGTAGATCTGCTGTCAAAGTCTATAACAATTTTTTAAGAGTGGTAGAGGTCAAAGCTGTTCAAGCTGTAAGGCATTGCAGTCCTGTTAACACAGAACTCTTCCTGCTAAGTGATAAGTCCTATTTTCAGAATAGTAACCCTCTCAGATTTTGCATTATTAAATATTCTCAACTGTGTCAAGGCAAATGGAGCCACAGTGGTTCAGTTTACTAACTCCTGTGGCTGTTGCCATTCTGCCATCAGATGTTTCACAGGACAAATGTTTGCTTTTCAATGGTGTGCCGGTTCGCATCAGCACTGATTTTTGGGAGAAGGCTTGTACCTGAGAATAGTTTTAACCAAGGAAGAGAAAACTTCATAAATGTTGATGGATTTGGATCTTCAGTACCTTGGCAAATTGTCAATGCACAATAATGTTTGTAGGCTAATTAGTTAGGGATCACTTGTGTCTCAGAGGTTTAAATTCAGCTCCGAATTGCTCATCAGGCAGTCCAATTGAATTTGGTAGAATTGCAGAAGGTCTAAGAGCCAAATTTACCCTAAGAACAGATGAGAAGTGCAAGAGAGAGAATGCAATACAAACTGTAGCCCACTGGCTTATTACTGAAAGCTCACTCAGCTTTATTGCCCTCAAGGGTGTGCAGGGAGAGTCCTATTAGGAAAAGTCCTTCTGCAACTAAGGAATAAGATAAAGTGCACTTGTGCTAAGTTATACAACATCACAGCTTGTTGCTAATGTGGCAAAATTCAACTTTTGATTGGGATTTTAAGAGCCTTGAGCATTTCCTCCTTATGCCTGATTTGGAATAGAAGTATTCAAACTGCATAAAAGTTGTAGCTATTCCATCTCACATGAGGAAGATTTGTAGCTGCCCAGAGGTACCTACAACCACCAAGGTGGAAATACTAAGCATGACCTTCATGCATGCCCAAAGATGCTGTTTGGGTTCTGCTCTCTGTTTTCCTAGGGTTCCAAAGAGCACAAACAGGAGAATTGGTCATCAGAAAATTTACCATGATGGGGAGAAACAAGGACAGAAAGCTGTTAATGACTGTCTCAGAAAGTATCTCACAAACAGATGGTGCATTGCAGGATTGACGCTTCCAGATATTGAACAGGAAAACTGATTATGGTCTAGCTTTTGCTCATATTTTTAAAGCAAGAGGAAAAGCCATTTTGAGGTAGTGTAAAAGATAAGGTCTTTTCTAATCTAACCCTATGAAGAAACTGTGATTTGCTGAAGTCATGAAAGATCCATTTACAAAACACTTTAATAAGTGTGATCATGCTCCACCTTGAGATGGCTTCCCAAGGGAATGAAGGCTAGATAACAGTAGCCAAAGACATCTAACAAAACAGGGTCTCTAATTGTCAGGATTTGTGTGTGTAATCAAGTTATTCTGCAAATAATGCAGAACAAACCCCAAAACATCAGAGCATTTTTGGTCCAAATTTCCTGCAAAAGGGGTGAAAAATGTCACAAGTATTTGGAAGAGGGTGAGGTTGATTTTCTACATCTGTCACTCTTCCAGCTCTTTTTTGTTGGAAAGTGTGACAACTGTTTAGATTGGGGTCATGGGAGCTGAGCTTGGTGGTCTAGTGGGTCACTCTATCTCCAAGGAAACAAAAGCACCCACAGCTCCTAGAGAGCTTGCATTTTAGTTCTGTTCAGAAACACATCAGCCTGAATATTGCAGACTTCTTGTCTCCAGGAGTCAGTGTCTGGGAGACTGATAAGCTGCTTGAAAGTGGAGAGATGATATCCTAAGTACATTTGACACGTTGGAGTAAATTGAGTCTTTAAGGTAAGGCCTTTAAGGAGAGTAAGTGATTTATCAAATCATGCTAAGGTTAAGGCATTCTGCCAAAAATAACATTAACTCCTTTCTAATTCATACTTGGCATGTTAACTGGGAGGTCCCACATCTCTGCAACAGGCAGCTCACCTCTTAAAGTTACCTTATATTTGCTTTGTGTGGACTTCTGGCTCCCTCTTCCAGTGCTTATGGTTCTTGGACCTGCAACTGCTGTGAATTTTAGGCTTGGAAGTCCATGACCTATTTCTTCTTTTGGGAAATGGAAGAAAGTTTCCTAGAAAAGAAGCCTCACCATGTATTAATTTACCATCAGGGAGATCTTTTGTTGATCTTTAGTGAGGATAAAGAAGCAGGCAAGCAAAAAAAATCAAAATGTTATTTCTTTCTGTGACATCTAAAGTTGGTTGAAACTGTGATAGTTTTGCTATTCCACCTTCTTTTCCTTTGGTCTTTTTGGGAGAGAAAAAAAAGCTGATTTTTTTTTCTTTCCTCTTATTTTTCAGCACTGCTTAATCACCCATTCCATATTTCAGAGGAGATGTCCCCAGACAGTGACTGCTGGGATGTGAGGCCATGCATTTACCCTCTTATGTTAATGCTAGTGATTTTGGTCTTTCTGTAAGTTCCTCTCCTAGGTTTTTATTCCAGGTGAAAGATGCTGTGCAGCCTCAGCTCTGTGGTTTGTGTTCCCCAGGTGGAAACACAGTGCAGGATGTGGGAGTTTGGTACATGGCAGAGCTATGAGGACAAAGAAACAAGGCTGCTGCAAAGGACTTCAGAGGCCCAAGAGCATCCCAAAAATGCACAGGTACCAGAAGGAGGTTTAGTATAATGTCTCTGGTACATCCTGCTGCAGAACTTTGTAGGATAGGTTTTCTTCTCCTAGGTGCTTTGCAAGCCATGGTCTTTGTGTATAAATAGCACATCTGAAGCTTGAGTTTACTTGTTCACTATCCTGTAATTTTCTGAATTTTCTTGATGATAAGCTCACAAATTTCGGGTCTGACCTCTCCATGCTTTCTCCCAGTGTTTCAAGACCACTGGTAACTGCATTGCTGAAAAACCCAGTAGTTTTCTCTTGCTTCATGCAATTGGTAACATTCAAAACATCTGTCAGACAGTAGCAGACCAGAGCTTTCCAGCCCCACACTTTTCATTTTCATCATGAAAGAAAAGCTATCCATGAATGAATCACTTTCTTACATTCTGTCTTGAGCTTTTCTTTAAGACAAAGGAATTTGCATTCTCCTTTCAGATAAGGAACATAGTTATGTGAAAATAATTTCCTGAAGAATTGGCTGGGATAAATCCAGTCCAGTCTGACAGTCCAATTAATTCATGTCATCTAAACATTAAGAAGAGGTCTCATAATCAGTACAGTGTTTCACCTCATGGTAGGAAGGGAATAGAAGGAGAGAAGAGTCCTCAAGAATCCTTCACTAAATTTGCCTAATCCTTTGGTTTATCAAATGAAGGGAACAGCCTGGTGCATGACAGAGAGCAATTCATTTCCACTCCAATGAGTACAACAAGAGAGAATGCCCTTTTTAATCAGACAGATTAAATAGGAGCTGTTTCATGCCAAATCAGTGACTTCAGCAATTATAAAAGAAACTGGACGTGGACATGGAACCTGTTCCAATTAATTTCCATTAATGAGTTCTTTGGAATAGTTTGTGAAAGCAGTAAACAAATGAAACTAAGAACATTTGCAATATGGTTTTTGTTATCTTTACTTTTTTTGAAGAAGCAGCTCTCTGAGTCTCAAATAAGTTCAAATGCTTATACTCATATTATGTGCTTTTGAGTTTTCTCCCATAGCTGATATTTATGACTTGATATTAAATTCTGTTTCTTGATATATGTACAAAACATTCTTTTGCATTTACTTAAGAGGTTGCACTGCACTAATTAACAAGAGCATGAGCATTGTCCAGGTATGACACCCACCAAGTTGCATTTCTGTGTGTCTGAGAGTGTGCCTGTCTATGGAGGTGCAATAAACTTGGCCATGGAATCAAGGTTTTTCCCCCTGAATTGAGAGAGTTGAGGAAAATCATCAACGTATTTCTAAAACACAACATCCTGGCTGGGAACTTTGAGTATAATAATGAATAATATATTATAGGGTTTAGAAGGGAAACTATTGGTAGAGATTTATAGCTAAAAAGGTTTCTGCAAGAGTGGGCAGAGCTTATAATAGTAATGAGGCTTCTATATGCCTGAGCATGCTGGTTTATTTTTTTTCTGTGCTTCTCAAGACTTCATCTGAGAGTGCTGTGGGTGCCTGCTTTGGCAGCTGAACAGTTTGCATTCTTGGCACAAGGCATCTGTATCAAACAAAGAATATGTGAATGCAGATCTAAAGGAACCTGTAGTCATTGTGTTTGATGTTGCTGGAGAAGTCCAAACATCTCTCTTGCAGACTGGTATGGAAGAATTCAGCTTTGAGCATACTTGTCTCCTAGGCATTTTCCTGTCTGTAATCTTCCTTATTCTAAGGAAAGAGTTGAAGGAAAGGGGCAGTGTTTGTTTTATCTTCATTGTAATCTGAAAAGAATCACTGAGAAATGTCCCAAGTTTGTCACTGAGCACCAGCCCATTAATACCTGCATGAGCTGTGAGTGCCAAAAAGAACCATACAAAGAATATGCAATTTTTGGGACTCTAGCATAATACATCTTAGACCATACTATAGGATATAGCATCCCAAGAGGGACACTGAAACTATCTGGGGCCTTAGAAGAAGGTGTCAGTGCTTTACCTACTCAGGCTAGTATACTTGGCTTATCCTTGAAAGGAAGCTGTTAATACCACTAGTCACATTAGTTAGGTATTGCATAGCAACTAGGATCCAGTAATATCATTGCTAATGCTGAAAGGTTGAGCTAAAAAGACTGGAAATAAAAATGCTTCTGCTTTTATTAATGCAGGCACATTATTTTATTGATACAAACAGAAATAGTTCATGTGTTTAAAGTTTGAAAGGGCATTCAAACAGAACTGAGTAAAGTCTCTCTAAAAGAGGAACTGGGAGGATTTTTAAAGCCTTACACATATATATACTTAATTTGTAGTAGAACAAGGAGAATTATCTACTGCCACAGGTTCATTTATGATTTGAGGCCAGTTGATCTTTCTAGTGAGGTATATACAATGTAAAGAACCATTGCCAGCCTCAGAAGTTGTGTCATCTATTTAACTTTGAATTATTATGCTGAACTTATGTTTATCTTTTCCTCTTGCTTGTGCTAAAGGTCTACCTTCTGCACTGGTTAAAGGTTTACTGTTCCTTAAATCAAGGATCACCCCATCCATGCTGTTGGAGCTCCTTGACCACCAGAGATGATTTGAAAATGCTTGTACTTTGAAAGAACCAGTCAGCTCTGCACTTCATAATCTCTTTTTATCACTATATGCAAGGTAGCAGCAACTTTTAGATTCCATGTAGACTGGGTCAGTAAGAATCCAAGCTGTAAGGAAAACACATTCATTTAATAATTAATGAGGTAAAAAGGCTTCAATTAAATTACTAAGAAGCATTAAAGAGCAGGCTAAAGTTTAAAACTGTTATTTAAGTTGCTGTCTTAGGTCATTAAGTATATTTTCCTGTGTTCAGAAACTCAGAAGCTATTAAA
The DNA here is from genome assembly GCA_013399015.1 of Galbula dea. NCBI lineage: Eukaryota > Metazoa > Chordata > Aves > Piciformes > Galbulidae > Galbula > Galbula dea. Next base: position 1,187,270 of record VWZX01006416.1, read on the forward strand.
CATGTCTGTGGAAGCAAGAAATTGGGCCATTAAAATCTTTCCCACAAAATAAAAAAGTGGTTTCAAGTCCTGGAGAGTTTTTGATACAACATTTGGGCAGCTTGGAGCTGAAACAAATGTGGGTCTGTGACATCACTTTCATACTTGGGTGACTTTCTATATGCACTTTATCCCTTTTGAACTTGAGAGCACTACTAACTATGTGCAGGAGTGATCAGCAAACTGATGTGTTGCTGACTGAAGTCTTTGCCACAACCACTGTGCTTTTTATAACACAGGATCTGGGTTGTTCCTCAACTGTCTTATCTCCCTCTTTATTTGGCTGTTTTCCAGTCCAAAATGCACTGATCCTACTCTATGACAACTAAGAGTGTCTGATTTTAAAAAATTGAGGTTTTTCTTACTCATGCTCTTAGCTTTTAGTGTGTCAAGGAAACTGAAAGTGCAGTCCCACTGAGATCATTGAGAACAAGCAAGAGAATCAGCTCAAGGTTCAGTTCTAATCTTAATGTAGAAATGTATAGCTGCTTATGGAGTGTATCATTGCTTCCAAAGATTATGAAATTAAATATTTGTATGTGTCAGAAATACAAGCTTCTTGTACCAAGAGTCACTCCACTAACTGGAACCAGCTGTAAATTGTGCTTTCATAACCTGTTGTAAAAGCTAAGAAAAGGTAGTGGAAATTACCTTATCTTTTTCACTTTTCACTTTATTATCTCTTAGAACTGGGGAAATTGGCACCTGAGAACATATGTTTCTCATCTTGTTCGTAGTCAGTTTTTGAAAGCAGAGGAGAAATTTAAGTAGAAATCTGTTCTACAAGGTTGGCAGTCCTGAAAGATGGAGCTCATAGCAGACTTTTGTGAAAAGATTAATTTTTGTCTCAGATGACTAATTAGTTGCTCAAAGGCTACACTCAGAGGCAGGATCAGTTACAAATGTTAACTTTGCATGATATTTTTGTGGACTGGGAAAGTCAGGTTCTGCCATCTTGGTGACTAAATTAGAAAAATTACTTTGCTGTTTGACACTTCTTGAATGTCTGAATAGATGCTTTTACTGGTCAACTGGATCCATGCATAGGTAAAAACTCAAATGTGCCAACCAACTGAGAGAGCCCTGCTGATGGCAATGGCCTTTATAGCATGTTTGTTTATAGTTTTTCTTTGTATAAAGATCCTCATAATCATCACCTATGTCATTTCTATATTTGTCAAGGCCAATAAAAGAAGCAAATCTATTTTATTTTCAATTTCACTACATGTGTCTTGGGTGTTAACAGGTTCTAGAAGTAAATGTATTCAATTATGTTGTTTCACTGGCTGTATGAAACAAGGATAGTGTTGGTTTAAAGTGTATTTGTGGATCCAAAATTGACTTTTCTACCCATCAGTCAGGCACACTGTGATCAACTGTAGAGTGAATTTCTCTGCTTCCACTGATAGCAGAATGGAACTTTATTCTGGAAACACTTGTACTGTAGGCTAGCTAAAAAAATGTATTTTATTTGTTTTCTGTACCTTTATGAAATGATGAAGTAAATAATTAATACTTCTAAGAATGCAGTATAATGTTCAAGACCTTGATCAAGACTATGTCCAGTCTCTGTAATGGATTCAAATACCAGATGTCCATGGTTGGCTCTGCATTCATAGGAGAAATTGTACCAAGATGTTGTGTTCCTGCACACAGGTTAGCCTGGTGCATGCACTGACAAGATTAATTATAGACCTCTGAACCTAGTGTGTTTTCTTAATATCTAACAAGGCTCTTACTTTCCTCATTCAGGCTGAAATATGTGGCTCACTCTTGCATAATTCAGCAGTAGTCTTCTCTGTGGGTGGCACTGTCTTTAGTAGTTGTAAATGCCTGCAAATTACTAAAGTGAGTGATACAATGCACAGCAGTTTGCTTAGAGTTATTTCACTGACTATACAAAGAAAGAAAACAAACTTCTTTCCAAAATGTCAGGACACTGGAATAGAAAACCCAGGCATAGAAGAGCACGTTTTTTTATCTCTAGCTTTTATTTTGTGCATGTCCTCTTCACTCAGTAGAAAATAATACAACCAGTAGACTCCACTTATGGGTGTTAATCTGCACAACAGGGAGTATTTTGAAACTTTGAGTGGTAAAAATACCTGGAAGGAAAACCCAACACTTATGTGAAATATATCTAGCTTTATTATCCTATGAAATAAGATGGAATGCAAGTGTTTATGAAGACATCATGCCCAGGTTTACTCTTTCTAATTAATGTATATTGAAGGTGCTGAAGGGTACAGCAGCCCTAGGATCTCTGTTGTCAAAACTGGGAGGCAGGTATTGACAGGAAGTCAACAGAGTAACCAGCAATCTAAATAATTTGGTGGAAACATGGGAAAAACTTGTGTTATTTTGAAAGAGATCTAATTTTGGAAACTTTCCTTGGACTTGGAGAGTTTTTTGTGAATCCCAAGACAATTTTGATTCTGTTTCTGAAGGCTAAAATGAGTCTGCTCCTTGGTTTCTAATATTCCATTCTGTGACTCATGCCTCATCTCATTTTTCTCTTAATCCTGTAATGTAAAAGATCTGTAAAATAGTATATGTGCTCCAGGATCCAATTGAGTGCACAACGTAAATAAACACTTCATGAAGTCTGTAGAGTGGTTTATCATAAAAGAAACAGGATTTAAAAGAATTTCTAAGCAGAATCTGATCTGAGATTCTACTAGATGACCTTCAGAAGTTCCCTCCAATCTAAAAAGTTCTAGGAGAATGTAATTTTGTCTTTGCAAGGTTAATGTGAAAACTTTAAGGAATTGTAGGTGGACAATGAGGTGTTAAAAACAGTGGAAATTTGAAAATATCAATTGATCATTCAGCAAAATAGAGGCAGGTTTCTATCCCATGATTGCTCTGGAAATCAAAAAACAAAAAAGGACTTTCCTTGCACTTGTTAAGAATGTGGAGTTCTTGCCAAATCTTAATAACAGTGATTTGAAGCTTAATTAAAATGCCTTGTGGTTTGGGATCAGTAGAAGTCAAAGCCTCATTTTTAATGCCGGTTTTAAACTTTCTGACAACATTCCTGTTGAAGAAAATCCATTTCCACTCAACCAAAGTCCTCTATTGAGTTATGACAATTCTAAAAAAACCTTTTATCCTAGAAGGTTTCTTCAGTCCAGAATTGAATTTTCATATATGTGTGCAAGAGACAGATGGATCAGCTGCTGAATTTCAGCCCAGAATAGTTAATCAACTCACTGTTGGAGCACTTAACATTGGTCTTTGACATTTATGTTGAAGTCTCAGAAGTGAATTAAAAAGAAGAGAACTTTAGGCCTTACATCAGTTTAACCATTAAGGAGACCTATTCCCTTTTCTTTTTTCTCTCCAGGCTCATGCTCTTTTTTTTTTTCCAGCAGTAAAACTGGATTACTTTTTTTTTTAATCCAGTCATCTCCTACCTAAGTTTGGCATCTGTTGACATTAGAAGTGTGGAATTATCTTTATATACTACCATGGTAGGAGAAGAATTTTGACTTTATATCAAAATGACAATGAGACTTCCAGATATTTGACCTCAATATTATGACAAGATATGTAAAAATATATTTTATATAATTATAATGTGTTAACTGGCTTATTCCTCTTCCTTTAGCTCCTATTAAAAAAATTAATTAAATATCAGCAATTTTATATCAAGGTTAAAAGAATATTTGAATATATTTTGCACATGTTACAATGTAAATTTTCTTTCCACTTCTTAGTTATATAGATACAACATCCAAAAGTAATATATGCCCTGTAGGCATCTGTGTAGTAATGGTAGATGAACACAATGTTCTGGATCCCAGTTTGGGCTATTCTATGCTATTATTGTCTGAACATGATAGATTCCTGTTTCACATGATTTATAACTTGTCATTACAGGACACTGGAGTCCTCCAGACAACATTAATCTATCGGCGACTCTGAAGTGAAGACGTGACTGATGCCCTTACAGAGACTGGTGACATAGGTAAGCTCTCCTTTTCTTTTCACATCTTTCTTGCTGAAATACATAGCTGTACCTGGAGTAGGACCAGAAAACATTTCCAGGGATACAAAGACACTGAAAATTTCTTGAAAATTAAGGCACTTATTTGTTTCAATTAATTTTCTCTCTATTTTTTCCATAAATGTCTCTCTTTTAAATTCCTAAAAAGTACCTTTTAATTAAGCAAAAATATCTGCTTTGGTAAATTTACCACATAATTTTTGGCAAATGCTGGATTGTTATCTCTAATCCATCTTGAGTTTATTCCTTTTTTGTATTTCTTACTGAAACAGATGGCAGTATGTCTCCTTCCACTTCTCTCTAGGATTTTATACTGACTCCTCTTCTACTGTTGCATAGAATTTTCAGAAAGGTACCATTGAAGTAATTATTGTCTCTTGTTCTAAAACCAGCAGTGGAAGTGACACAGATTTAAAGACACAAATAAGACTCAGCTTTGAAGCTTTAAAGTATTATATTTCTACCTCTAAAATGTTGTTAGGTTCACTAATGAGCTTTTACACTATTCCTCTTAGAAAAATATCCCTTATATCCTACAATTAAGTGTTGAAGTAACTGGAACAGGCAAATAAGTACTTCTTAACTGAATTTTGCAGAGGGGGAAAAAAAAAGGAAGGGGCTGAGAAGACAAATATAAAACCGAAGGTATGCATTTTGTCTCTAACTGTCATGCTGTGGTCTGGTTCCGTGTTTCAAGACCCTTCACAAAGACTATATCAAAGGTTAAAAGGAATACTTCATATTGTTTGACAGGACTGAGATTTTAACTTATTTGAAAATAAAATAATAATTTTTCCTGGTCAGAACATGACCTAATTCACTGATAGCATTGGAACATATCTCTAAAAGCAGTACAGATGAAGTCGTCTGAAAATTATGGGTGTAGCACAAAAGAAAAGCTAGAGAACAGGACAAGTTTATTGGCATGTAAAGCTCCTGTCAGAAGTGTTAGGTGAGCACAGGGAGAAGACAAGCTGTATTGACAGACTAAGCCCACAGACAAACACAGTATGAAAGGCATCCCATAAGCAGAGGTAAAATGTGTAACTGCATAATGATCTCATTTCCTTTCCATTGCTTTGTTGGGACCCTAATCTGTCATATCTTTACATGGGTCCAGCTACATCATTACTTTATCTGTTGGAATAGTTTATCCTGCACTGAATGTATCAGTGTCTTCAGTTAGTGTCTGGTATATGCAGAAATGCTCTCAGCCTGAATGCTGCTACTGTGTACGTGGTGGTTTGACCTTGGCTGGGCATCAGAAGCTCACCAAGTGGCTTTATCAATCCACCTCCTCAGCTGGACAGGGGAAGACAAATAGAATGAAAGCCTCCTGGGGTAAGATAAGGAGAGGGAAATCACTCACTAGTTACTGTCATGGACAAAACAGACTCAACTTGGAGAAAAAAGTAATTTCTTGCCAATAAAATCAGAGTATAGTAATAATAAACAAATTGAAACCTTTAAAACGCCTTTCTCTCACCCTAGGGAAAGTTGACTTTTACTTCCTTTTTCTGTAGAGGACAACAGTTCTTAGATAAATTTGCCCAGTAAGTAGCATCTTCTTAGAAGGTATTTTGGTGTTTTCTTTGATGAAAGGGTTGTGGCCAAGAGATTTTTTTTTTTTCTTAGGAGCAGAATCTGTGATGGAAGAAAGATCTAAAGTACTGTGAATTCTTGGGAACTCAGTATTGATAATTTTCTGCTTTTTAGTCATTCCCATTGGACTTGTTTGTTTATTTCTGAAGACTATAACTGTGCTTGTGGACTATTGACAAAAATGAGGTGTTACTATAGCCAGAAACTTGGATTTGAGACTAAAAACTTATTGGGATTCTGTGTTGTATGAGAGAAAGAAAGAGTTAGCTATACTAATAACTAAATACCCATCACAAAATGCAGTGCCTGGACTTCCAATTAGTTTCTTATATCAAGGATGGGAATGATTTTCTTAGCAGTAAATAGGAAAAAACTAATCAGTGTTAATTTGTGCACTTTATGTTGATGCAAATACTTTTAATACCAATTAAACATATTAAAACAAGTACTGTGTTAAATTAAAGATTAGTCTAAAGGAGAAAAAAAAAAAGCAAACCAAACCTCACTTTTTAGCTCAGTTCCTGATTGACTTTCTGTATTTATTCAAATTTATTCTTACTTTTAACTGGATTTGCAATTATAAAATATCTTCTCTAACAATGACAATGTTATAACACAGGACTGTAGAACAATTTTCAAACTAAAGGCACAGATCTCTGTCATCATCTCCAGAGATTAATAAAATGAGGATAAATAAAAGGTGACATGCTCTCAAAGTGTCCAGATCATCCAGAAGGACAAGTAGCCCTCTTGCTAAGAGGTGTTCCTTCAGGAGAAAAGGGCTCTTTGATTCAGTGATTATATTCAATATACTAAAGTTGGATTACTACATTCACTAGATAAATGACCATAGTTGAGCTATAATGGGAATATAGGACTGAAATGAAGAAGCTGGAGTAGTAAGGAAGAGAAGCAAATTGAAGTCAAGGCAAAAAAGAGCAATATTACATGTGTGTTTGAAAATGGATAGCTGCCCTGGCCAAGATTTAGAGACATGATTTGTGATTTTTGGACATTGTTTTGTTTCTAGAAACCCAGTACAATTATCTCTGCAGTTTTACCAATAGATTTTTCACACTTCTAAGACAACAGCTGAAGCTGAATGCCTTAAATCAGATGCAAGTTGCTAGAGAAATTCATGTTGTTATACACAGTATTTCTGAAGGAGGTTAATGTCCAATTTCCTCCAGCTTAGTTTTTGAAATCATTTTCATGTTGGTGCTGTGCTTTCCCACATACTCTCTTATGTAACTGTCACACTTTACGCATTAACTTAAAAATGGATATTGAAATGAGCAAAAGGCTAATAAAAAAAAAAATCCTTGCAGAAGCTGGCATTTACTAAAATGACAGTGGTATTAATTGGGAGGTCTGGAACTAATCTGGAGCTGAAAGGTGGCAAAATTTCATTACTTTTTCTTTTTTCCCCCCCTTCCCTTTTCTTTCCTTGTCTTTTGAGAGCTGACAACATATAGTAATGACTCATATCAGGAAGACTTCTATTTTCAAGAGAGTAAAAAAAAATGATAAGGAAGGTAGCTTGTGAATGTAATTAATGTGAACGCTGATGAAGCAAGCTGGGTGAACACAAGCATATGTAAGTGACTTACAAGTGCATTTGAATGCTCCACTCCACCCTTTGACTTCACTGTTCTACTAAAAATTCTCACACAAGGTCACTGTGCTGTCACTGGTGATCAGGATGTCCCAAAGGGAGAAAACTGTCAGGCACTAGACAAGCTGTAACCTTTTTTTACACCTTCACTCCTCTGATGCTAGTCAGGAACAATATTCATTCCGATGTCATGGCTCTGTTTTGTGCTCTGAAATTTCATCCTTACAATGTCACCACTCTCGGTTTATGCTTCTTGAATTTGTCAAAGATGAGGCTACAGCTACTGAAGCAAAGCTGAAGCTGCATCTCTCTCCAGCACACATAATCTCCTCTGCTTCTTGATGGGGGGAAATATAAATCTCTTACACTGGAGACTTTTGTTTGGTGTTTTCTGCTTCTTGGGTTGTTTTGGTATTGCTCTGTGGCTTTTCTGTGTGTCAGTTGAAGTTGTGGTCATGTTGTTACATTTTCGATCCTTTTTCGTCCAAGGAAATGGATTACTTTTTTCCCCCTCCTAGTTATTAAAGACTTGCTTTATTTTATATAAAGACAGAGATCTGTTCAGTTGTAGAAGAGTAGTGAAAATGTGGCATTACAATAACAGTCTAATTTTTCCTTTGTACTCTGAGATCTAAGGTACTCCTGAGGGAATCTGATGCTTATTGCCTTCATTCTTTTAAGTCTAAAGGAGACATGTGGGGAGCAATAGGAGAATGAAGAATAATACAGAAGTGGCTCCAGATTTGCCTTGCAGAGATTGATTAGGTGGAGTCAGGGAAATAAGCATGGAAAGAAAGCTGTTGATACTGTATGGTGACCCTGGTGATCTTCAGGGACACAGATTTCCAGTGCAAAATATCTGAACTTTAAGTGCTGAGCAGTGAAGGAGAATGGGCACCATGGAGGTATCATGGCACACTGGGGAACTGGAGCAATGTCTACCAGCTGATGCTTTCACAGGGGTGAGGATCTGCATTTCTCCCCTTTCCTCTGACAATTCAATAATCATTTAAGTAATACAAAGACAAAGTGCAGGGACATAATTTACAAGTCTTTCACTGTTGAAACCACAACTAATTTTTTCCACCACATCTACATACAAATTCCTTGCAGTCAGTTACCAAGGCAGAAGTAAATCTAAGAAGAGAGGACACAATCCTCTCTGCTGAATTCTCCTTCTAACCACTGATTTATCTTTTTTTTTCAATGTACAATGCATCCTATATTGCTTAAATTGGCAGCTACCCTTAGAGGAGGGAAGACAGTTTTATATAGCACCGCTCTGAGCTCAGAGCATCTCTCAAAATGCTTTAGAAAGTAATGAGCTTAAGTGGTGACCATGCTGCTATCCTAAGCACAATGAAAGCCGTTATGCATGCAACAGTGGGAGAGTAAAGACACATACTTGTTTTTAAATCTGGTGACTTAGTTTAAATTCTGTGCTGAATGGTTAAAGCATTACAGTACCGGTGCTTGGAAAAGAGACAGACTTGACCTTCTTTGCAGACAATCTTGCCCTTTTGTAAGATGATCAGAGAAGCATGAACTTCTGTGCTGGGAAAAAGATAGTAAAAAATTACCTTGTTATTGCAATCTTTGCTGGTAGATTGCTTGCAGTTAGAATGAGTAACAGCAAGATGCTGAGTGACTATATGTCATAGCCCTGGTGAGAAGTGTCTATTTTATGCTCTTGTTTTTATTGCATTCCTCAAAATATTGTGGGCAGAATAATTAAATTTGGTTAATCTCAGTGAGCCAGAAAGGCATATTTGCTTTGTCTTCTTCCTTCTTTAAACATAGTCATGTGAAACAGCGTGGGAGAAGTCTAGGAAGAAGTGCACGTATCCTGGTTTGCTTTGCATGCTCAAGCAATTTAGTGTTGGAGCATATTATTCAACCCATCCTCCTCTCCTATGGCCTTGCAAAAATGGATGTAGAGCTGATATGAGCTTGGAAAATAATAGTAGAGTTTGTGTTTGTGTGTGGGATGATCAAAGTAAATAGATTTTTTTTTTTTCCAGGTGATTTTGTGCTGAAAAATGTCAGATCTAATACGAAATTCTCACCTATGCAACATTCACATAAACCTGAGATTATTCCAGAGAATCCATTAAGCTCTGCATAGAGTCTTCTGAGGTCATAATTGGCTTGTCTTCAGTTTGTTTGGTTTTTTCCTACTCCAAAATTCATGCAATGAATTTCATTGACTTACACAGCGTATCTTGGAATTTCTCCTTCAACATAAAATAGATCTTGATATTTTTAGTGGAAGATTGGTTTGATAAAGCCAGCTCTCAATCTGTTGCTTTTGCTCCCCATATCAGATAATGCTTAGTAGCAGAGACCTGAATGGAAGAGCTTCCAAAACTCCTAATATGATCTGGGCTATCCTGCTTTACACAGCCAGACCCATACTACCTATACTTTCCCTACATAACTTCTGTCCCCCAAAATTTTTTACAGCAACTGGCTGCAATCAGAGAAAGTGAATTTAAATCTATACAGGAGCCTGGGTGATGCCAAACATAAAACTGGCTATAACAAAATTGTGGATAAATCAGGAGTGTGCACTAGGTCCAATACCAGATGTGTTGGGTAATGTTCAGGCATAAAGTAGCACTAGATGGCCTGGGCAATGTCTGAGAAATTGGGCTTACTTATTCATGCATTCTTACACGTGTACACATAGTTTCCCTCTCTGGAGCTGGATTTTAATATTTAAAATCTGGCAGCCATGCTGAGCAGTTTCATTTATTGATTATCCCACTTGTTTCTCTCTGGAAGACACCCAGGGGATTAAATAGGATGAAAAAGGCCTGCTAATAGAAAGTGGGGGAAAAAAGTTGATAATTTTCCATCAAGAAATGTTTGCATTGAATATCTATTTTCACTTTGGTTTTGCTAGTAAACCAAATATTTAGTTGCTTTTGATTTTTATTCCAGGAATAAACATGCTAAAAAATGAAAAGGGTGTTTAGTAACTTTTTCAAAAAGAATAGGAAAATTACTGTGACAAAAAAACCCCAACAACAACAAAAAACATTCCTTTTGATGCAAAAAGATTTATCGACAGAAATAATATGGGATTTAGACAGGAATATTACTGGTTTTACTGATTTCTCCTTCTAATTCCAAAAGAGATGGAATTAGTCTGTCTCTACCTGCTTTGGGTTTGTACTGTCTTTTTTCTTTCTCCACCTCTTCCTCCCTTCCCTTGTGTTGGTTTGTTCAGATTACATCTGTTTTCTTCCCATTTGACCTACAGTCCAAGTCTATGATTGATAAGTTAGTTGTGAAGATGAAGTAGTCCAACTCCACTGAAAACAGTGACTTCTCCTGTTTAATGTGCAAAAAATTAGTAAATCAGAAAGTATAATAATCTCTTGTAATGCTAAGCAATGTGTTAGCCTGCTATTAATACACTTTCTCAGTATTATTTTGTTATCTTTGGTTATTCAGTCCTTTTGTGGGAACAGTATGAATCCAACTGACTAATAGTATTTCCTTTTTTTCCCTTTAATTCCTCTTCCCGTCTTTATCCATCTGCCTGTCTACAGTCTTCAGCTCTGAACAAGCACTGAAGTCTTTCATTTATTTAGTGTTATTTACACAGCTTTTCCTAGCAGTTCAAATAAAGAAGGCAGGTGGCAGGCCCTCCAGACTTTACACTTGATTTTCAGCCATTCCTGCTGTTCTTGTGGTAACAGATTTGTGGATAATCTATATTAGAGATACAGCTATTTGCAATGTGGAAAAGGAAGAGAATAAGAAGAGACCATAAGTAATCCTTGAAACTAAACAGCAATATGCTGCTTTTTGGTGTATGCCCACTGCCACTGCCCTGAATGCTGTGAAATCTCTGCTGGCAACAAAGTTTGTGTTAAAATTATTACTTAAAATTATGCATCATACTATGTGACAGAAAACTATGAAGAGAAATTCATGTTTTCTATTTCATTGCTGAGCATACATTTAATATTGGAGCATTCATCTTTACTTGAAGCAGGAAGCTGACTGGGTATTATAATTTTTATATCCTCATTATTATTTTGGGCAATATACTGTCATCCAACCTTCTTCATAGAATTATAGCATCTTTAAGGTTAGAAAAGACCTCCAAGATCATCAAAACCAACCATTAACCTAACTCTGCCAAGTGACTGGCAAGGGCTTTGAAACATGAAATAGTTCTCCTGCTTTCAGAAGTAACAGTGAATCCATCCTGAGAAATTAAGGCAGGATTTGAAATTCATGGAACTTAGGAAACGCCAAAAAACCTCACAAAAACAGACACCAGGAGGGGTCCCTGACAGTAATGATTCTTTGTGCATTTTGAAAACCTGTCAATTCAAGTCTTAAATTACTTTTGTGAAGCAATATCATGGTAGAGGCTGTGTAGATACTACATAGTGCAAAATTATGCTTCTGGAACTGAAGTTCCTTCAAAAGAGTTTTCTGCACTGAAAGTCAATGAGCTAATCTTGAAAACAATGAGTAAGCACAGCTTCAGGATCAGCACCTTGGTCCTCAAAATAAGCATGAAACAATACATTTGGATGTTAGTAAAATATTTTCTGGGATACTGCCACCATGGGGAAAAGTTTGAGAGCTGCCATCCTATTTTCATGCAGGGCATGGTTTCTTCCAGAAGCCTTAGTCCTGAGCCCTATCTCCATCCCATCTGTCCTTCCATCATACAGGTTCATTATAAAGTATGGCCATCAGTCCATGGGGGAGGTGGTGTGTGTTAATCTCTTTTGCTTAGTGTCTTTCTTTTTTTCTCTCAACAGATTTCAAATATTGAGTTTTGTCTTTCAAGCATTCATGGTGCAATGTAACAAGTTATATACCAGGCTCTGCAGTTTTTTCTTAAATCTAGTGACCTTTTGAAGTCACTGGACATGAGGATGATGGGATTTGCTTAGTTTGAGAATGTGATTAATATCAGTTGCTCAGAAATGATCAATTTTTCATGTCTCAGAAGTGCACTATGCTGAAATAAGACACACTTGCCAGCCTTTAATTACTTGTTCGTCTATAAATATTTTACAAACAGTTATTTTATATTTTGTAACACAATTTCTAAATTTAATGAATAGCAATAAGCTAGAGAGAACCTCTGAGATATCACAGAATAATCCCACCTGAAGCATTCTCCCTGGCTGATGTGTCTCCATTTTAGGTGACATACTGAAATCTAATGATGTCTCACTTGATTTTATATTTTGTCATTTATATTATTTTATATTAAGCTTTATTTGAAACCCTGTAGTATTTTACCCAGAATTTCTGTATAAACTAAACTTTAGATCTCATAAATCCCAATAATATTGTGTAACAGTATGTAACATCCATAAAACCTTTTTTGTGCCTTTGATTTCATTATCAATATGAGCTCTTGTGGTTGGCATCCCACATAGTTTTATATGATTGTGCTCGAGATTGAATTGAAACTAAATGACCTAATTAATTCTTATTTATCTTTTCTTAGATACTGCTACAATATCTTTTTTGTTCCTTCAGTATTGTTCCACCACCTGTTAAAAATCAGCACTAGAGATTCAGAAAATGCTGCTTGTCACAAATTTTAGGATTGTTGAATTGAGATATTTGGGTTGGTTAATCTAAAAATATTCAGCAGTTTTTGTTTAATAACTAAACAATAACTGGAGAAGAAATATTTATTTTTCAGTAAGAAACATAGTTTGCTTCTCTTTAAGGCAGAATTTAAAAATCATGCTGATAGACATGTTTTTTACTTAGAATGTTTTTTTGTTGCTCACTCTGAAATGTGTGTGAAAGTTTGAACATTTGCTGCAGGAAGAATAAATGAACATCTGATTCATTCTCTAATGTACCTGTTTTAATTAATGTCATTCAGATTAACTTGATTAAAAGCTTAGAATTTGATCATGAAAACTGATTTGGAGTTTACAGAGGCCAAAGGAAACACTCTTATTGACATAAGTGGACTCCAGAAAAAGAAAGAACAATATCTCTTTCTGCATATGGGAGGGTTTACAAGATCTGTGGAATTATCAGCCCTAGTTTGAGGTGTAGCAACAAGTGAAGACATAGAAATATACAGAGCAGTAAAATTGTAGTCTCTGAGAAACAAGTATAATTACATGGAATTTTAATATCCTGTGAAGTATAATTTGATGAGTGGGAAATTACCTGCAATGCATCATTTGCTGCTGAATGCTCTGCCTTGTTCTGCACTCAGGCATCTAGGAGGAGTCAAGGAGAAAAGATGAGTGACACCTGAACTTTAACAGTAGAAGCAAGATAGTTTCCTTATCTCCTTTTCTAAACTGTAATCTGTGCTTCAAATAGAAATGAAATTACTTCATGGAAGCAGCAGAAGAGAAAGATATAGTCTGTTTTATTAACTGAAGCACTACTGTTCATTACTGAGATCCATAACTTTTTTTTTTAATTAAAGCCAATGACATTTATGGTCAGTGGTAGTGCTAACAGTTTTATGTCCTGAAGCCTAAACATGTTATCCCAGGAATTGGGTAACTCACTAAAGAGTTGAGCCCTTGCTTGCAGAGATTGGGAGCAATCAGCTGCTGCAGAAGGTCTTCCTCAAAGAAGCAGCACCAGGAGCTGAACTCCATACCAGGGGTCCCTGCTTCTGCTGAGAGGGATGACCTCCAACCTGCAGTTTCTATTTTATCAAGAAGGAAAACTTCCTACATAATTTAAGAAGGTATCTTAGGAAATTTCACCCCAGTGTAATGCCATCTTGATCTCTGAGTCTGTGGAGACGTGGAATATTATCTCCTGGATGTATGAATACTGGAAAGACCATTCCAGAATTATGGGAGGAAAAGAGGATATTTACCAGTCTTCTAGCACTTCTCTGTTGACCGTTGTAACTCCCAAACAATCAGCACCAGCATGTCCCAACAGAAGAAGATTTCTTTTCTTCCTCAAACCTACTTTTCCTTTGGGGGAGAGCTTAACCCAGTGTTAACTAAGCTGAGGACACCTTCACCTCTTTGCAGACCTTATCATCAGTTACATTATAAAGTTTTTCTGGGTATCCCAGCACCATGCTGGGACCTCTAGGTTAGTGCTACTCTTACCCAACCCATCCATTCCAGTGGACTCCATACTGTGTGGGAGGTGTGCCAGGTCTGGAAGGTGCATTTGTATGCCATCAAACTAATTGATTCCTGTGGCTTATTCTCTTCCTTTCTAGCATTAGTGGACCAGAGCCAGCTTTAGCATCCTAGCCTCCACAAGTCACATATACTTTTTTTTGTGTTTGTGGAGTCACCTAACCTCAGGATCACTAGGATTTTTTAATGTTAAACTTTCATATGAGGATTTCACAAAGCCTGTTTTTCCTCTATGGAAACACACTTAAGTGGAATTCTCCCTGTGCTAGGTATCCACTGTTTGCACACACTGTGGATATTTTGATCAAAGACCCCAGGAGGAAGATTTTTTAACAATAACAACAAAGATATTTGTTCACAGTTTCCAGCATTTTTTCCCAGCAGTATGTTCTTGCTAGCCTCCCTTAAAACTCTTATCTATTCATCTCCCTCAATTACTATATTTAAATTCCTGCTCCACTGAGGTCTTTCAATCTAGTTAATGTTTGTTTCAGCTCTCTGAGATCCCTTGGTAGGAAGTACTGTACCTCAGAGCAGCACTGCCTATTAGTTTAAAAGATGTGGAACTGAGAAAAGAAAAATGCAATTGGAATACCTGGTGACTTGTTCATACCAGGGAAATTATTAGCCTGTGAAATCTTCCTTCCAGGGAATTCTCATTGTTGCAAAATGTTTCAAACAAGACTGAGCAGTGTTTGAAACTACTCCTCACTGGAAAAGGGATGATTTATATGATGGAATGTACTGTTAGCAAATAAGATTGGGAAGTGGCACTTCCTTGTCAATGCTTCTATGGGTTTGTACTGGGGTTAAATGACAACTAGCAGAAGATATGGATGAAGATTCACTGTTGCCCCAATAAAAACACCATGAAAAGACTGCAGGCATATCCATAGCCTCTCTATTTTATAATGCCTGGAGCTCTCTAGCTGCAGCCAGAGAAGTGAGATAAAAGAAAGTTTACATCTGCAAATTTTTCAGCATTCTATTGGCACAATAATTTAGATTTCCAATATCAATCTTGAAATAAATGCAGTTTTATGGATTGTTTATTTTCTCATACATACATCTCATACAACAGCATCCTTATGCAATCAAGACCATCCTATGTTGACAGAAAATTTGGTTATGAAACACAACAATCTTGCTACCTCCTCATTATGATTGACAACAATCAAATTACACCCCATCAATCATGAGATTATTCTTGGCAGCTTGTGACATTTGATTCTTCTGCTTTCTTTCAGTGGGGGGGGGAAATAAAAAATATAATAAAAAGGTTTTCCCATAGATTGTGACCTGATTAATTTTTCTTTCTTTGTTTGTTCTTTTCCCCACTCTTCCTCCTGAGGTAGATAAAATATCTTTAATAAAACTGACTTTTCACAGTTTATCAACAAAACAATCTCAAGTAGATTTGGAACTCAGAAACAAACAATATAAAAGCATTTCAAACACTGAGAAAGCAAAAATGAGGACAGATGGCAACAGGAGGAACCTCCCAAAGCTAGTTTAAAAACCTTGTCCCTTTGTTATTAAACTAATATGTCCCAGTCTTCATGTTAGATTTTATTGGAGTGATTCTTACCTGTTTCTGGACAAAGACAAACTTAACAGTTAACCACCTGGAAGGGTTTTAGTAAAACAGGGTTACCATGATGTGTGCTTTCAGGTACAGGGACAATAGGACTTCCAGTACCTTAGGAGGGTGAAAACTGAAAGCAAGCATTAGCTACATCGTGGGCCCCTCTGGTTTTCCCATCTCCACAGCTTCATGTTAATCTTGTAGCCATCATGTCCGTTTGGAAGTCTTGAAACATAAACTGGCTTTTGGCTTCTACTTAGTACTAGATGAGAAAGAAAATGTCCTGATTTCAGATTAACTCCTAGAAAAAAACTACCTGTCTCCATCCTATGGCCACTGCAAATTTATCAGAAATTATGACAAAAACCCTTGGGATCTCTGCACTAAAAATGTATGGAAAAATATTCTTCCCTAAGGGTATATATTTAGACATGCTGCTCCGTTGCCAATATTAAAGCTTCTCGTTAAGTAGGCAGAAGCAATCAGGCTCTTGAGAGACTTAGCTGATGAAGAGTTTTATCATTTATATACCATAATTATATGTAAGATCTCATGTCAGGATTTACCTTGAACATAGGAGAAGGATCATGATTTTATAAATGGGTAATAAGGCAATAAGCTCTGTAATGTGTTGATTTGTTAGATTAGAAATGCACATAGAGTGCCTAATAAGGATGTTTTAGCATCAAGTATTCTTATAAGGTGGCTCTGAAATCAAACTGTGCTGACATCAAACATTTCAAAATGCTTGCAATGCCAAGTTCTGATAATGACACTTTGGTGACCCTCAAACCCTCATTAATTTTGATGTGACGTAAATGTACTGCTTAGCCAGTAGAATATGATAGCCTAACATATTCTGTATGTATAACCAAAAATAAATATGCATGCTTTGAAATTGTTTTCCTAACAACTTGTTTCTGCCAGCCCAAGGGATTTTCAGCATAAGAAATTGTTCAAGGCTTTGCTTTGTTCAAAGAATGTTTGCCTGACCTTAGCAAAACGAGGGTGAAGCTTTGCTTTACATATTATTTGTTTTTACTGTGCAACTATGTAACATTTTGTTTACTATCTACCACGAATTCCATGTGCTATTTGGAGGGGCAGACCCAAGAAAGATGTTTCATGAATATACCTTTATCAACAGCTGATTTAAAGTATTTCTTCTGGTCATTCAAATTTCCTTTTAGACCCTAGTTTACAAATGTTGCTTCTAATTTTGCATACACGCTTCCATATTTCATTGTTGCATCAATTCTTTTTCAATTCATAACATTTTATGGCTGTTGCTGCTTCTAAATGTAGACATTTGGTTCTTTCATTTCCTTCTAGTTCTTAGACCCTTAAGATTAATATTTCCAGCTTCTTCCACAGCAATAAGACCAGTGTTTTTCTGTTTTTGTTTTGATTTTTTAATTTATTTTGAGTGTAATGAGTAGGTTCTCTTGTAAACCTTTCCTCCTAGAAGTTGCAAATATTCAAACCACCTAGCCTTTCCAGCTCAAAATATTCTATTATTCTAAATGCTCCAGATAACATAAACCTCAATATAATAGTGAGAACTAATGACACTTACCTTTTTAGGCCATTGTTTTCCCCTTCCCTGACACTTCTTTTCTGCCAAGACCTTTGGCTTGTGTTTAGATCCTGTGTTCTTCCTGCACTTTCCTGTTTTGAGCCTTGATAGTCTGCTTGAGATCTTTTTCAGGACTTTCCCGTGTCCTTCCGTTGTGTTATGCACATAAGGTGAATTTCTTTCTATGATAGTAAATCAATAAGTTCTCTAAAATTAGATTAAATGAATCCAGTCCCAAAAGCTCACCCTAGATGATAAGCTAGGAATAGGAACTACACTGAAATGCAATAGCTTTTAATTTGTTTCTGACCAGATCACTGAGACACACAGTACTAATAAACCACATTAGAGATACGAGCAGTACTTACAGAATTTACAAACACCTCAACATTTTTGTCTACATATTTTATTCACTGAAAAATCTTAGATGTGGTTCACCAAAGTAATTGCTTTGTAATTCCAATGAACAGATAAAAAAGGGGGAGAGTTGCTTCATTTTATAATATTGCAGTACAACATTTTCAACATTTCAGTTTGTCACAGCTTAAATATGATTTGTTTTCCAAATCTAGCCCAATAGGTGTTTTCAATGCAAGCATTAAAACACCAGAAGTAAGGCAGGCTACTTTCTGTTGAGCAAAACTTTTGTGTGACTGAAAATGAAAAACGCAGTGAGTTAATCCCAAATAGATTATTTTTAATTGTCATTGGTTCAATTAGAGGACCAAATTTTAAGTGATACTCAAGCCAGAAGACAATTAACTTGTATTTGCTGTAAGAAAACCGGGACTATATTTGCCATAATTATATTTCTCTGAGAAAATCATTAAGTAAGTCCTCAGAAACCTAAGTATATCTTGTCACAGCATAACAAATGACTTCAAAAAAAGTTAGCAGGAACTGCAAGACGGCAGCGGCTGCACCATCCTACAAGTCCGAAGGTGACCTCTAGACCAGGCTGCCCGCGGAGGGTTCCTGATCTCAGAGGCACCTGAGCAGCTTGGCACCCTGTCGAGACACGGAAATCTACGACACCCAGTCAGGCGAGGAGGGGGGTGGAGCCAGGATCACCGCGGGGGTTTTGAGCGCGGGGAAACCGAGCACTATGTTTGCAAGGCGGCAGCGGTGGCGGCGACGGCGACAGCGGGGGCAGCAGCAGCAGCGTCCTACAGTGTGACCGAGGTAAGTCCGGCGGTTATTTCTAGACCAGACTTTATCTGGGGAGGGTTCCTGATTTCAGGGGCACCCGTGCAGCCTCTCACCCTGTCCGGACCCGGAATACTACGACAGCCAAGCGGGCGAGGAGGGGCTTGGAGCCAGGATCACCGCGGGGGTTCTAAACGGCTTTAAGGAGAACAGGTGAACAGATGCAGGCGCCTCGGTTGTTTGTTTGGTGGCTTTGCAGCTGGTGTAATCAGAATGTTCTTGGGTTTTTTGACCACGTGAAGATCTACTCAACATTTGGTCTGCTGTCATGTAATAAGATGCACCTTTCTTAGAGGAGGAGAAGTGTTTTGGCACTGGAGCTTGCAGGGCTCATTAATAGAGCTTTAAACTAGCTTGGAAGGGGGAAAGGAGTGATACTGAGATTGTCATGATGTTCAATGGGGTGGTGGGCTAAAACATGAGGAATTGACTACTACTGAGATTCTCTAATCTGCTTCATGAGATATTGGTCACAATGAACCACACCTGAAATGCTTCTACACAAATGCATGTAGTTTGAGGAACAAACAAGTTGAGCTTGAAACTTTGGCCCAGACCCAAATATTTGACATTATTGGTATTAGTGAAACCTGGTGGGATGAGTCCTGTGATTGCAGTGCCACCTTGGATGGTTGTAGGTTCTTCAGGAAGGATAGGCAGGGCAGTTTGGGGGTGGGGGAATGTGGCATTGTATGTTCTGCAATCCATTGAGCTAAGGATTGGCAATGGCACAGTAGAGAGTCTCTGAGTAAGAATTAAGGTCCAAACAAACAATGCAGATGTCTTTGTGGGAGTCTATTATACACCTCCCAACTAGGATGATGACACTGATGAACTATTCTTTGAGGCACTAAGGGAATCTTCTAAGATGACTTCCCTTGTCCTTGTGGGGGACTTTAATTTTGCTGGAAATTGATTGGGAGCATCACACAGCTAGTTCAACTCGAGCCAGAAAGTTCCTGTAAGGTTCTTGATGATAACTTTATGGTGAAGTACTGAGGGAGCCAGCTATGAAAGATGCCCTCTAACTCACAAAGTTATTTTCCCAGAAAGTCATAGGTATTTCCAGTTTTGGCAGATGTTAGATAGTCAGTGCACTGGCAGCGTTTCATCTTTTTCTGAAGACATTGTTGTGGTAACTGAACCAGGATATTTTTGTACCCTTCCAGAATTCTTTTCCCAGCATTAACTTTTATATTATGCTCATTGAAGTTTGTAATTGCTCCCTCAAAAAGTCCTGTGGCTGAACCAATATCCTTCTCCTGTTGTCCTTGACTTTAGTGGCAAATCTCTTTGGCTGTGCTGTCATATAGAATTGAGCTAAAATATCTAATCCACTAATTTCAATTGGTAATCAAAGGTATAAGTTCCCAGATAAATTCATAGTGGGAGATATTAGCAACTGTCTTTAATAAACATATTCCACTACCAAGGGAGTTTCAGATAATGCAAAGTTTAATCTCCTTCAATTTGTATCTAGTTTTGTGACATATTAGTACAACTGATGTTTTAGCAGCTTGTCACTTGAGTAATGAATTCACAAATCAAACTTGCTTCATCTCATGAAATTTTATAAACTTAACACTTTTAGTATATTCTCTCTTCCCTGTTCAGTTTCTTCACTATTTGTCAGTGGACACCTGTCATGTTAAGTATCCTGAAGATAAGGCTTCTGTTGCAATTTGTTTTTTCACATGTGTACAACATGTTCAGACCCTGGTCAAAGTCTCTTGATATTAAGTTTTCAGCTGCATCGGTGGATGCTGGGACAGTCTGTTGAAGTTCTGACCATACATACATGTTCTGCTCTCTAAACAAGTTTGTGCATGGTTTTCACTGCACACAAAAGACAGCTGCTTTTAGCTGCTGGCTGCCATGTGAAAGTGGACATTGCCTGGTGACCTGCACACAGTCCATCCCTTTTGTGCCTTGTCTTCTTCCTCTTCCTCTGCACTAGTGAGACAGAAAAGGAGTAGAGAAGCACAGGCAACAGCACACTGCTATTGAAGAACCAGACAGCCAAAAAAAAGTCAAAAGTTTCAGTTGACTTTTAGCTTTATTTATACAGAGTTCCTGTCTCAAGCAACACAGTAGCTGAGAGTGAGAACTGTCTTAGCTGAGCTCTATCTAAGCTTACCAATGTGTGACTTTCTTCTAGTTTTTAATGGAATGACTTTTTAATGTTAAATTATGGTGGCTCTTGTTATTTTTTTTAAACCCTTTCTCTTCCTTAAATTCTTAGCAGTCTAAATATAATGGTGTCTCTTACCCATCATCTCCTCTCAGCCACTGTCTCTCCTGGATGAGGAAGGTTTGTCAAAACAAATCGGCTTGATTCTCAAGGAAGTCCAGCTGTCTGGAGAGAGAAAATACACTGATCACTTGCAATGCAAGTAGGAAAAAGTTGTGGGTTTTCTCAGTAGTTCAAGGACTTCTGCTTCTACCTTGAGGCCTTGCCACTGTTTACATGAAGTAAACATAAGTCTGAGTTGCTTCTTTGCCTGTAACTTTTGCCTCTCACAGGGAATGGTAGCTTATTTCCTGCCTTAGCAGGCAGCTTTGCTATTTATTTTTGGAATAATGGAATAGGGGCAGCAGCTCTCACAGCTGTCATAATTGATTTTTCTTCCATCACTAAACAATCATTCATTAGCACTAAATAATAGCATTCCAGATGATCCATTACAATTTCTGTCATTTTGAAAAATAGTTGACATACAGTTGGTCCAGTTGGGCTTGCTCACCAATCACATTGAAGAGTTTGCTGATAAAGTATTTGATTTTCATTGATTGAGCTCAGTACAACTTTAACAAGGTCCTGGCTGGTCACTCTCAGTAGATCTCATCATGCCATAACATTAAAATACCATTTTTCTTCATTTATTCATTCATTGTTGACTGTGTTGACACCATGTCTGAACCTCAAATGCTGCAAGCTCTTGAGACTCAGCACTGATAGCATTGAGTTCAACCAGTTGGCAGTTCATTTCTAAATATAATAACATTCTGATTTTCAGGCACTTCCCAAGAAGGGGTTTGAGTTGGTTAGATACAGTGTAAAGCAACCTGTATTAATCTGAAATACTTTTTGGTAAGTTAATGGTTTCTGAAAGAAATTGGACAACAGAAGTGCAAATATAATAAAGCTCAGTAACTCCACAAGCAACTTCATATGCCAGAAGTTGGCAAACACTTGAATAATTAGGCAGCATAGTGTTGTACTGGGGAACTGATCCTAGTTAAATACACTCCAATGTGACTAATTTTAGTCTAGACTGGTTCAACAGTCTATGTTACTACACAATGACCTGAGTGCTTGTGTTCTCATAAAGGAAGAAAAAAGTACAGGGGTAAAAAGGACCAGCAGAACCAAGAGGAGACCAAACTCACCCCCTTCCCAACACCAGAACTGGCTGGTGACAGCTTATAGTTGTCATGGAAGTTTAGTGTAACCATGTATATCTTTTTTACAAATGATAAATTATTTGGATTTTAGGTGAAGTCTTACTCCTTGTGTAATAGTTAGTGAATTGTGACTCCTTCATTTCTCAGGGCCATATTGGCTTCACTACCTGATGAAGAACCTGCCCCTATGGTTCCATACCCAGTTGACACATTTGACAGTGGTCTTCCTTGAGAAACAGCATGAATGTCACAACAGATAATTTCAAAGCACTGTATCCAAAAAAGGTACAAGGCCAATATGCTTTAATAAGTCTTTAATAAATCCAAATTTATCTGACTGACATGTTATCACATTTTCAAAGGAAACAAATGTGCTGAAACAGGGCTGCTTATGAGGATTCATTTTTAGATACCATAAGATAAAGTGGCACCTTTTGTAAGCCTCTGTTCAATTTTGTAATCTCTCCTGAAAGAGCTGATGAAAGTACAGTAAAAACAATCTTCTTAGACCATTTTACATTAGAGATATTGTGTTTCTGTGTCACACTTAATTTGCTTCCTCTTTCATATCTTTACCATATACACTAAGCATTCATTAGCTCACCAAGATAACTATTTTAACTTTGTTTTTGAAGCAAATTTAATTTACTAGGTCTTAATCAATTAGCTTAGATGAAGGAGAACCACTGTTTTGCATGCACAAACCTAGACTTCCAGAAATAAAATGCACATGAGGAAAACCCAGAGGCAAAATGAGCTAAAAACACTGTTCAGCAGAGATTGTATATCTGGGAGCTCAGAACAAGAGAATTTTATTGAAGTTCTTTTATGCAAAAATCATTTTCATATTTCTGATGTTTGTAGAGGAAAAAATTATTCAGTGGCTAACACAAAAATACTCTGGCTACAATTTAGGTTAATTCTTCTCTTTGATTGTCAGCTGAGATAATAAACAAAACCATGGATTTAAAAGTAGGAAATGAGTTATTCTGTCACTGACCATTTTATGACTCTCAGAAATTTAACTTTCTCTGTTCACCTCTATATAGAGAATAGTGTCTGTGAACAAATACTATGCACATATTTAGATATTGTATGCTTGGGATATAAAAGTAGCAGCATCTTCTTACAAGTGACAGAGGTACAGATAGAAATTCTAACTGTATGAATTAAGACAAATCCTAAGTAGCCAAAATTTTTAGCTGCATCTTCAAAAATAATTTTGGAACAGACAGATCTCTAAAAATAAGATTTCAAAGACCACACAGAAAAACAGGGGGAGGGAAGAACCAAGATTGTATCTGGAATCTTCTGTGTAGAAATGAACAGCCTTGGCAGACCAAATTTTGTACCTCTTTGCTTTTTGGAGTGAACTAGCTCATACTCCAACTTTGCCTGAAGGCCAACAAGCAAGTGCCATTCAGATTTTTCTTGACCCTGCCATTGTGCCAGTTTATGTTTCTATACACTGGGAGTGTATGTTTGCTTTTTGCCTGGGCACAGAGGGGGCGGAAAAGGAACTTTAAAGGGGAGGAATTAAGGCTTCCTTGAGAGATGCCAATTCAGAGCAATGTTAGTTGTTTCAAATATAATAATTTAGTTCTGCCTAATTGGAAGGAAAAAAGGAATAAAAAGGAAAATGAGAAAAGAATGCTTCTACAGGACTGAAAAGAAAAAAAATGAGGGGTAGGGATCATCTACAGATGAAACCATATCTGTTGTCTCTTATGTCTGGCACAAACACTGACCACAAGAGCCTAGATCTAGAAGACTTCAAAAGTTCTTGTCTTTATATCCAAGGAGTCAGTTTATTTGTTGAAATGAGATTTTTGGGTTTTATTTTTTTAATGCACATTGGAATATCTTTTTGAAAGGGTCAGACACACAGAGCCATAAACCTCCAAGTGGAGATGATGGGAAAATCAACTCAGTAAGTGAACCCAGAGAGTTTAACATTGGGTTGCTATATGCAACTTATGTTGTTCAATACATTCAGAAATATCATTATCATGTTAACACAAAGAACATTTTATTTTAGCAGTAATTTGCCATTTTGTCATATTAGCATTAATTTCACTAATAATACAATGAAAAGTTTATTTTTAATTACTTGACTACATCAACTTAATTTTTAAACAATAAATAAAAGCCAACATATTAGAATGTAAAATTATGCTTGCAATTATTTCCGAGTAAGCAACAGATTTCAGAGAAGTATTAATATTTTGAGAACTATTACTGTTTTATAGCTTCCCTAATCTTTTTCCATTTCCTTCTCCCACAAACACAATTTTATTTTTTTTATGTTGACTTGTGTTTATATGTGATTATTAATACATAGTGCAGCCAGCTGAATCTATTGGAAATAATCTGTCTACCCTTTATAGCATTATTATTATTATTGATTTATACTAACTTATAAACAAATACAGACTGTTATCCATGGGTGCCTATGGGAAGGGAAAGGGAAGATGCCCCATCCCTGGAAGCATTATTCCAGGTCAGGTTGGATAAGGCTCTGAGCAACCTGATCTAGTTGAAGATGTCTCTGCTGACTGTAGGGAGGTTGGACTAGATCACCTTCAAAGGTAACCATTCTGTGATTGTAAATGTGTCCTGACCAAAAGCAGGTCTGCTCTCTCTTAGGCAAAAGCATGATCCCTGAAAACAAAGCAAAGGTAACATTTTTTTCTATTTGTCTGAAAAATTTTCTTTATTCTTTCTAAAAAAGAACAACAAAAAGAAAAACTGGTGCAAAACATTATATTGCTTTACATCACCAGTTTTACAATGTGGAAGCCCTCAATGTCAAGGAACATAGTTTATGGGTTAAAAAACCCAAGCATCATCTTGCAGTTTTGGAGTTTGAGTTAGTTTCCCACCTAAAAACTTTTAAATATTGCTTAACTATGAATTTTAATACAACTCTGAACTGGTGTTAAAATATCTGTCTCATCATATAATATAAATTTTGCATTGGGGATACAAAGTGTCCCTTTAATGGATACTAATAATGACATATTAAACCCTCCTTTCCAAAATCCTGTTTTAATACTCTTCTAATCACCCATCCATCTCCTCCTTTTCTCTCTAGCAAACAAGGAAAGAAATAAATAACACAGATTCTGCCTGGGATAATGTTACATTTCACCAAGCACACAGATGAATAGATAAGTAATGAGGTACTATTTTTTCCTCAGAAAATGAAGAAAATCCAGTGAATGGAAAATTGGGGTTACTGTGTGTGCATTGCAAAGTAATAGTTATTTGAGTATTAAATCCACTAAAAGGAAAATGATGAAGTGTATTCAGACAAGAAAGTAGAAAGCTGGGAGAGGTGAAAAGGGGAAGCTGGCAGACTTGTGCTATGCTGATAGCCAGTGTAATAGCAAAAAATGATTGCTTTGTTTCCCAGGGTGGGAAAGACAGGCTGGAGGTGTTGCTGCTGTTTGTCTTACACGAGGGGAAAAAAAAAAATCTTCATTCCCCTCAGCAGGGACATACTGTGTTCCTCTGAGGGTGATTTACCTTGGGGAAGGTAAACAGTTCAGCAAAGGTTCACCTGAAAATGTTGTGAGACAGAGAAAGCTGCAACCTGGCTGGAATCAAATGAGCAATTTAATACCTGCTATATCCTCTTGGCAGGGAATTGCTCTGGGCTTTTCCTCCATCTCCAATGACAGTGCTCTTCTGCCCTGTCTCTGAATTCAGGTGATGTTCATTCATTGACTGCCTGTCAAGGAGTGTACAGAGAGTAGGAGCAGCCATTCACATTTTTTTATTGTGGGTATACCCAATGGTTAAAGTACGTACTTGAGTCTCAAACAAGCAAGTGGATAGTACCTTCCTGACTTAGAAGTTAGCACTGAAAAATACTAAGTAACTTCAAGTGTTTCAAGGAATCTTTATGCATTTTCTGCTAAATGATCTGTGGATAAAATCCTTAAATATAAAGGGTCTAGTCATGTTCTGTTCTTTTCTACTAAGTGACCTACCAAATTAAAAAATGATATATTCATTTTTTTAGTTTCCCTGCATGAACTCATACAACCTCTTCTTATTATTAAGGAATAAATTAAAGAAATAAATGAAAGGAACAATCTTTTTAAAGTCAAGAAACACTGGGTATTTTTTTTTTTAGGACTGGGCTGAAAATAGGATTATTTGTCCTGCAACCCTGAATCAGGCTGCTATCCTCGGGGAAGGAAAACAAAAGACATTTCCTTTCAGTAATTAGGCAAAATCATCAGACCAGAATACTAGTCAGATGTGTTTGCTTTCTGGTTTTGGATTTTTGTTGGGTTTTTTTCTTTTTTTTTTTTAATATATACTTGAAGGCATAGGAATAATTTGGGAGAATAGCTACAGTAGTTGCTTATTGAAATTAACCTTCTTACCTTTCTCCTTTGAGAAATGGGCTGTATAAATAGAAAGTACTTCTAGGTATCCTTATTAAATAGCTAAATGTACATTATTTGCTTTTGTATAATAACAAATATACCTATTATTAAGCACAGCATGTGCTACCATGTACTAGACATTCCCACTCAAATCAACAGAGAGAAGGGAACCCCTGTAGTGAGTGAGCCATTCCTGTTGTGTAGAGCACCTGCCTTATGATGGGACAAATCACTGCCTGAAGGGACCTATAATTCCTTTATTATTAAGGGTAAAAGGCCTTTAGATGAACAACTTGAACTGGAGGATTAACTCTTAGACAGATAAAACCAGATAAGATAATTACCTCATTATATTTAACTGTGGGCATTGTCCAACAAGAATTTTGGACTAATCAGCGTAACTGAACCTGTTATAGGAACATGAGCATCTTTTGCCTGTGCTGTGTCTTCAGGATACTTTTACAAAGGCATCTGGTGTTTGGTGTAAAGTCTATCCAGGAGCACAATACCTGTGTATCTTCATTAGATGCAACCAAACAATTATTTATTCAATTTCTTCACCTGGCTAGTGCTAAAATGTTAAAAACAGACACTGCATGTTTAGCAAGGGATTACAATCTTTCCAACTCATAGAAACATTATGCCAGAAGGAACATTTCCCTGGGCCCCAAATACTGAAGAAGGTTCAGTACATTTCAGTTCATTTTCAGTGGTTTTCCTAGACCTATCTGAATCTCTTCATACTACTCTTCTTTTCCTCATTGCTAAATGCAAAACTCATGATTTAATGCTGTCAGTTAAATTTCAGTGATATTTATGTCCCTGTTCATTAGCAAGTCATGAAGTTAAACAAAGTCTTGACAGAACACCCATGTAGGTAATTGAAGATGCAGTTCCTGGTGTCAAATGATGTTTTTCATTTGGATCAATTGAGAAGATATAGCTTAACATAATCCTTGATGTAATGCACTGACACACAAACCTTTAACATTTCAGTGCCATTTAAGCATCCTTTGTTTTTTGTCCTTTTTTCCCAGCCTTTAGTCCATGTAACACTGTTTACATCCAAGAATATTTAAATTAATTTTTCAATCATTTTCATTGCCAAAGATGTTTTTATTAATCTTAAATATTTTAAGGCCAATTAAGCTGCAGCTTTAATGAAAGGTATGACAGTTCTGTAGACCTCTGAGAAGCACAACAGTAAAAGGAATAATTAATGCAATAACATGGCATGAAAATTGTTATTTAAAATTTAATAAACTAACTTCTCCCCCCAAAATACCTGAATATGAGTTCTGGGAATTTTTGTTATTGTTGAAAACAAAGTCTGTCCTCTTTCCAAGTAATTAAACCAATATTTGTGAGGCAGTATCCTGGTGATGGTTGAAATAATGTAGACTTTATTGGACTCCCTGCAGGCTTTCATTTTAAAGTTTTCTAGTTTCATGCTTACTGCTTAAGCTCTATAATGAAATATCCAGAGTACTGAATTATTCCAGAGCATCTGTTGATCTATCTTGGAGTTGTCATTGAATGATTTTAGTCCTTCTTGAAAGAAAGAAACAAATAGCTGTTAATTCATCTCATCTAGGCTGCCTGTCCCACAAAATCTTGACCAGATGATCTTTTGAGGTCACTTCCAACTTTGGCTGTTCTGTGATTCTGTGATTAAAAATGCAGTTTCTAACAGTAAAAGTCATGCTATCATGCAAAAGCCACTTCTTTACCAATACTGTTAACTTTTATTCTCACACATTATCCCCTGTCATCTTAGTTATAACAGTTTAATTTGTACTGAAATCTCTTGGGGGCTGGGATTATCTGCCTTCCTCTTTGTATAGGGGACACCTAAGTTGGTTTCTACAGGGACAATTATGAAGGACATACTGAATCCATACATGTTAAAATTAAAACTGAAACTACCTTCTCTTAATTATTTGCAATTTTTCTATGTTTATGCAAGTCATGGAGGAAAGTGCTGAGACACAGACTATTCCTACAAAACCTTTGCTCAACTGCACCATTCCAAGATATTTAATTAGTTTGAATAATGCCCTATATAATAAAATGCATATCTTGTTGGTTGAGTATCTATTGGAAGAAAAAAATCTTAATTCCACATATTTAAGATTGTCTTATTTCTCACAAATAGGTAAAAAACAAGTCTTTATCACAAGGAAGATTTTTAATTAAAGAACTCTTAGCAAATTATTTCCTCCCAAAATATTCATTTGATGTATGTTCAATATTCATTTGATAGCTTTTTTCCCCACTGAATTTAATTTTCCTTTCTACATCTATAGGTAAATTATCCTCCTTTAAAACCTTTTCTCTTTATACACTTTTTTCCCAACAAATACATACATTTTTTTAACCCCACACATTTACATCTTAGTAAGAATCATGTAGTAGCTGAGGGCCAGGATGGTAAAGGCTCCCTGGAAAAGAAAATAAATAGTGATTTATAGTATTCTAAACTCTGTTTTTTTAAAGAGGGATATGTTTTATCTCCTTTGCACATAAGAAACCTCTTGACCACAGCACAAGGAGGTGAAACAAATAGGACTGGCTTACAAAGGCCCATGAGTAGATTAAGGGAATCCACTATCATTTGGAAAAACACCCTTTGGATCTTTCTCAGATACCTGAGGATACTGACAAATGGAGAGTTTCAAAAGCAATTTAAAGAAATCCAGAGTCTTTCTGTAGAACTGCAATATTTACAAGCAACTTTTTTTCTGGCAAATCAAATTTGTTTGTTCACAAGAAAAACCAGATCCTGCTGCACTTGCTGGTGTCTACTACTGGTGATGGTGAGTTTTCCCAAGCTATGTTTCAGCACCTACTTCCCTGCAAGCTGGTGTGTTGAAAACCCCTTCTGGGTACCAAATTTTAAAAGAACCAGTAGACCACCAAGCCTAAGGTAGATTGTTAGGAGCTACTGAATCCAGCAGCCTAGTAGAGGTGAGGCTGCCATAGCTCCATGTCCCCAGGGCCAGCCAGGAGCAAAGCTGAGTGTGATCATTTGTGTTTAAAACCTCCTCACTTCAAAGTCATTGTGTCTTCTCCTCTGCAAGTTAGCAATTTACAACTCAAGGATGTAAACCATAAAGAGCATTTAGTAATTTTGTTCCTTTTTAAAAAGTTAGTCTTCTCAGACATCATTTTTGAGAGTTTGTACTGTATTATTATTATTATTGCTTCACTTGAGACAAGTTTGTGGCACGTTAATTATTAGCCATTATCCTGTTCAATAAAAGTCACATAACTTATTTCATATTTCAACATGATTTGTAGTCTTTGCCTGTGGTAAAGGATAGTAATGTTATAATAAATTTGAGAACTTGACATGAGAAACCTGTGTCTTGACTAGGCATAAACCATAAATATGTATGGTGACAAGAGTTCTGTGCTGCCATCAAGAAGTTGTAGATTTCATGAAGAATAAAAAGTTGATTGTGTACTTGCTTTGGGTTGTAAAACATATGTATAACTTCTAGAGAAAAAGCACAATTACACATGAAATTAGAATAAAATCTCTCAGGCTTGGAAAAGCTTGACTTTTTATAGAGGTTTGGAAATCTAGTTCCCATTTTATAATTTGTGTTTTATAAGAGAAGTTGTTCAAAGCATTGGAAAATGCCTTCTTTGTTCTCTCTAATACCCATAGGTTGTGCTAGAAGAAAATGAAAAAAAAACCCAATGTGCCAGTATGTAGCATTAAATTCAGCTACTTATTCTGCTGGTAATTTAACCAGAAAACAAGCAAGATACTGTCTAATTATGAAATAAACCTGATTTACAAAGATTTCTTACTTGTATGTTGACATGGTAAAGAGACCATGAGCTTCATTGGTGATTTTATTTTTGCTTACAAAACCTAATAATTTTAATCAAAGTGATAATTCAGGACACCACAGGAAATCTAGACAAAATCTTTGTTTCCCTGTAGTGGAAATAGAATAAATAGCTGCACCATTAAAACAACAAGAGCAATAAGCAGTGAGACACTGGCAAGGTGAGCATCACTTATCAGTGAAACACTCTGGCTTTAGCAGAACAAATCTCCTATTTCCCTCCAGGGAGAAAAGGAAGAAAAGAAGGCTGATTGGGAGATTGATAGATGAGGATATGTTTCACCTCCCCCAGAAGGACATCTTGCCCCTGTTAAGCTTTTGGTATTTCCTTGTTCTATTGTTCCCTATCTTTGGCTTATTTTTTTCTTTCTTAAAGATTTGTGAGAACAGTTCTATGTGATATGTTAAGAACTAGTTTGTGTTATGTACATTTTCTTCCTACAGTCTATACCAATGTATGTCTGTGTTCACTAAAAAATACCCCTTGATTGCTTAAAGAAATAAGCAAAGGTTGTGTAATTAAGAAAAGGGGAAAAACAGCCTACAGAAACTGTCTATCAGTGTTCAAGATCACAGCCAATAACAGTGGTGAAAACAACCACCTGCAATCCTCTAGCACTCTTAAAAATACATCAGCCCCTTGAGACCTCTGAACAGTTATGAATACAAGGATTAATTAGCTTTTTGAACTCAGGAGTTCAATTAGATTGGATTTAAGTTTCACATTAAATGTTTTGGTGAGTGCGTGTA
The DNA here is from genome assembly GCA_013399015.1 of Galbula dea. Taxonomy (NCBI): domain Eukaryota; kingdom Metazoa; phylum Chordata; class Aves; order Piciformes; family Galbulidae; genus Galbula; species Galbula dea. The sequence continues at coordinate 1,218,447 of VWZX01006416.1, forward strand.
CCTTCCTATTTGTGAACTTAGATACTACAATCACTGTGGTGTTTGTGAGCATCTCTTGCATCAGGTTACTACAATCCATCCCATTTCACAAATGGAGAAAGGAACCAGGTTAATTAATCACCAGTGTAGAAATATAGAGAGGTCACAGCAAGCTGGGGAAATTAATTTAAATAAACAAAGAAAAAAAAACCCCAAAACCAACAGCATCATTCACTCAAACATTTTAAAAACTGGTATTTCTGCTTCAGTGGATCAAGAGTTTTGGTTTCATTTCACATCAAATCAGCACCAAAATTATTATGTGTGAGGAAAAAGTTGTAATGAGAGCAATTGAAACTTCATTTTCACAGTTTTAAAAGGTATTTAAAGAAAAAAACATAGCCTTTTAAACTTCTGCCGTTTCCAACCCATTCCAGTTCAGCTGTTGCTTTCAACTAAAAAAACCCCGAGCACTTCTTGTCCCATCTAACTCTTTCTTATGATGAGGCAGCAGAATTGTTTCCATCTTTTTCTTAATTTATTTGATTGCAAACTCAGATAAATAAATGTTTTCTGTGAAGTAGTCACTGAACCTAGCAACCAGCACATATCCAAGTCTTGACTTGGTATGAAGATAGTCAATAACAGACTTTGTTCACCACTCAGATTAATTAGAAAGATTGATCTCAAGTTGTCTTTTTGTTTCCAAGATATTTCCATCATCAGATAAGGGAAGTGAAATTACTGTCAACTCTTCATCAAGACAATACTGGAAACTGGTATTAGCTCTGGCAGATATCTGTGTATCCTATATTGCAGCAAAAATATATTCATGTTTTTTGTCAGATTCCTGTTGTCCAAAGTCTGCTTTGTGCTTTACAGACACAAAAATATCCTGAAGAAATCAGTTTTGCATTTAGCAGTTCTGCAGAACTGCTTTTCTGCAAGTCAACCTGTAACCTGTATTGGTGCATGGGGTTACTCCTCCCCAGGCTCAGGACCCTACGTTTGCCCTTGTTGAACTTCAGTAGGTTCCCAAAATTGATTATTTGAGGTTGTGAAGGCATATATAGAAAAATACAATAGTCACTTTTGCATCCTGTTTAAGAATGTAGTGAAGAAAAGCAGACCATACAATGGAGCCACATTGATGAGCAAATGAGCTGCCTGACCAACAAAACAGCAAGTGGGATAACACCTGATGCTGAGCTTGACACAAGGGGAAGATAGTACCTAGAGCTTCCAAATGCTACTATGAAATGTGAATGACTAGTGTGTTTCTGCTAACCAAGGAACCATAAGCTTCTTTTGTCCCATTTCAGTCTTTTTTTCAGTGTTGTTCTTCACTCTTGTAGGTATATAACCTGCTGAGAATCAAAAATGTGAGGTTCAGGTTAAGTAAGGAAAGAAAACATTAAATACAGTGAGCTGAGGATAAAGTAAGTGGCTCAGAGAAGTTCCTTCTAGTTTAAATGCCTCTTCGATTGTTACGGTAAATGGAGGAGAAGGTAGTTAAGAGAGGGGAGAAAAATCAATGCAGGTTTACAGATCATCCTAGAATGTATTCCTTAGTTACACTATGGATAGGTTCATTATCCAGTAGATGTACTATGTGTACTTTAAAAGTACTTTACAGGAGTTATACCTTACTTTTTGTACCTTAATGCATGAATGAATTTTAAAAACTGTACATAAAAATATGCCTTAGTACATATTTGTATTAAAGAACTGTAGATTGGGATTGTTGTATTTTCATGGCATGGTAGCTTTTCTATCAATTCTAGCTGAATTAGAAAGAGATTTTTTTTCAACTGCATGTTGGTAAATACACACCCTGCTCACCATTTGTATTCACAAAGACTCCATTTATAATGTTTTGTTTGCTTATAATGCAGCATGGCTGAGCTTTAAAAAACCTGACAGCACCCTGAGAGGGCTCTGATAATTATGCAAAGGCACCAAAATAAAATAATAGTCCAGGGAAGAATTTGTGTTACTAAGAGTTCAGCATATACATCCTTGGGGGAGGGAGCAGTTGGTTTTTAACGTGACACTTCTAAATTCTGGCAGACACAGTGGACACAGAAATTACACATGTATTCCTCAGGTCTTTATGCTTTAAACCTCATTACAATAACCATGCAAGACTGACAGTTTTCATACAGCATGAATCAGGAACAGCTTCTGAAACTCCAGATTACTTCAGTATGCATACAGTTTAGTAGCAAAAGCTTCTAGAAATGAGCATCAGCTAAAACTCAAGGTTCTATTTCCTTTGAAAGGGTCAAAAATCTGGCTAGGAAAATACCAGTTTGCCCTTTCAGCAATTATGCCAAGCAAACTCAGTCCATTTTCAGGTTGGTATGGGAGGATGTCTATAGCACTGCAAGACTCCTATCTGTTTTCTCCCTTTAATAATTCAAAGGTATCTGGGGAGCATATCTCAGAGGAGATGGTTGAAACCTGATAAAAAATGTGATCCTGTTGAAGTGCTAAAACATTAGTTTGTGAGGCCAAAACAATATTTAAGGATGGTGTTTGATGACTGTGTCAAGCACACATACAATGTGGAATCTGAAGAAGATAAAAGGCCATTCCATTCATCCATTTTGGGTGCCACCCATTAATTTTGTGTTCTCCAGCCCTGGTGGTGTGTTGCCTGGTGCTATACTGATGCTTTGTTCACAGCATTGTTCAGGCAATATTCATGCTGATCACAGAACACTCAGTTCTCCCTTGTGTAGCATTGCAGTACAGACCTGAACATGGTGAGGGCAACAAGTTGACCTCTGAAGAGTGCTGTAGTAATTGATTTGACTGGGTTGCAGAAAGCTAGTCATCTTCTGACCTTGTCATGCTGACATCTTTTTAATGTTGTATGTCACTATTAATTCATTCATCAGGAGAAACATTTTACTGGTCTGTCACAGTGATCACACTGGTCATGGTGTCTTTCACAGACCTTTAAAAGGTATCTCTTTTCCACAAAATTCTTCATATCACAGATGACCTTCTTGTTGTAGCTTTGAGCTTTGTCAGGGGATGTGACCCAGGCAGTCTCAGCTTACTGTGCTCTCTCTCTTTCAACATTTCTCTTCACTGAAATATTTTGCTTTAGTATCAATGATTATTTCTTCTGGGATTTGCACTTCCATTTTTTTTATGTGCAGGTTTTCAATAAATTAAAACAGAATGGTCAAGGAAACATTCTATAGAAAGTAAAGATTTTATACTACAAAAGTTAGAACAAAAAGGTATTGAAATTATGAAGGCAAAATAAGTTATCTTACTATGTTATCACAGGCTGCAAACAATGAAATGAAAATGCCATTGAAGAGAATTGTTGAAATACAGAGTTTTGATTGAGGTAAAGCTGTGCAGTCTTTTAACTGAAAATTGTTCTTCTGAATAGTTTTCAGCAAGTTCAAACTCACTTTTTAAGTAGTTCTCTGACTAAAACCACCCCATGCAAACAAACCACCCAAAACAACCCTCTGAAAAATTAAAATTGTCCTTATTGATAAAGATTTCCATGTACCTAGGCCAAAGTCTTCTTTTTCTCTTATAATCAATATTTTACTCTGCTAAAATATTTACAATAAAAAAACCTTTGCAAGCTAAGTTACTACTCTGTGTGGAAAACTATGACACAGGATGGTCCTGTGGGAGTAGTAAATGCAGTGAAGAACAGAAAATGAAAAGCTTCACACTTGCTTCATAAAAATACAGACTAATGTGCTGTTAAGACAGCAGATACCAATGGAGAAGATTTAATGATATGACATTCTGGTTTAAGAGGTAAATAAGAAAAACCAATAGAGAAGAACAATACACCAATTACTTGTAGCCAAGTTATAAATGAACCACTCTCCTGTATTTCCCTTGCCATGAATTTCAAGGCTAATTATTTTATTCTAAAATGCTTTGCCTTGAGAAAAGACCAAAGTGGCTGAGGAGGTTTTGGTACATGCAAAGCATTAAGATGCTGAGTCACACCACTGGGCCTCTCCACACAATCCCTTTATGTAACTGATGGTTTTTCAGTATTCTGCTTTGCAAACAGTGGTCTAAGTCTATCAGCAAGTTCAAACAGAAGTGAGATGTAGAAATATGATGATTGATTTCCACCAAAGATTTTAGCTAGTAGAAGGAATATCTTGTGTGAGGTTTGAGCCTGATCAGTGTCCTCACACTGGCAGGGCAGAGGCATCTGACAGCACTAGAGTAACCCTAGCACATGGTGACTGGTCGCTAGTTAGATGTAGCTCTGTTCACTACAACCCTGTGAGCCCTGCTCTTCAGTCAGTTCTTCACTGAGTGCACTGTGAACCTGATCATCCCACAGCTGGGCAACTGTCCACAAAAATGCTGTGTGGGCCAGTATCAAAAGCCCTATAAAAATCCAGAAAAAAATCTACATCCACTGCCTTCCATTCATCCACTAGGTGGGTGACCTTACCATAGAAGGATATAAAAGTAGTTAAACAAGAATTTGCTTTTGTGAACCCATGTTGATTGTGCCTCATGTTTTTATGATTCTTTAAATGCCTTTTAGTACTACATTAAATCTTAAAGTACATTTTAAATCTACATTACATACTTTTCCCTAACACAGAATCCCTTCAAATGAAGCAAAACCATAAATTCATCACTTAGTATGAGCTAGATAATGGTGTTCCAGAAATATATTTTAGTACCTCCTGAGGTCTTCAGATGAGAAATTATTGGTCAAGTACTTGAAAAATCAATATAAAACCAAACAATTTGAAATGTGAAAAGTGAATTGGGATGTGTTAATATCAAATGTTCTAGAGAAGCCATGGTGTGGTAAACACTAAAAGTATTAAACACCTTTATAATGACTGCTCTCACAGGATGAAGTGTGAATAAAATTCCTTTAACTCTTAAATCCAAAGACAGTTAAATGTCAGATAACCATGCAACAGATAAAGCAGGACAAAATCCAGTGTTATAGAAACCTTTGATGATGAGCATATGAGCCTAATTTCTTCATTATTAAAGAAGGTCTTATAGTGTCATTTAACTTTTAGTGTTAATCCTTGAGAGTTAATGGAAATTAACAAACTGCAGCAGCTGTTAAGCTAACTAACAATTTGTGATCAGCACAAGCTCTTGACAATCTCAGACAAGGAATCAGGATAACTGTGATTTCTGTGTTTCTGGTATTTCAGTAACTTGGCTCTTATCAGTTTCCATTATATTGACTTTCTCTTGAAAATAGACAGAAAATGACAAATAGGAGCTAGACTTCTGTTAATGTGTTGGCTACATTCTAAGAGGCATGAGTAAGTTTCTTCTGCTATTAAAAATAGTTGTTTAGGTAACTGATGAACAAAACAACTTCTGATCTGTAAGGCCACCTGCAAATTGTCCTTTTATTTTGCCAGTCCAATTTACTTTGGTCTGACATCAGGAGTTGCCACTATTATACTGTCTTTCATCATTCTCATTAAAGCATTGATTTACTATCTCACTTCTTTAAACTTGTTTTTTCTTTATTCACCCCAAAGTGCAGCAACTCCTAAGGCTCCTATTAATGCCCCTTAAACATTACAGAGCTTTCATAGAGGTCAGACACAACCCCTTGCCCTACTCACATTTATGTTTCTTGAAAGCCTTATTTGATCCTCAGCTCTGCCAAGCTGGTTGATCTAGGAATTACATTTTATGGTTTCTCCACACTCTCTGTCCTTTTTCCCTTCTTTTTTTCTTTCTTCTCCTTCTGTCCTTTAGCTCATAAACTTCAAGAGCAGCCTTCATTCCTCACAGCCATGAAGAATGTGAAATATTAAATGGTTTCATTGAACTATTTAATTTCATTATAAATGGTTTCTTAAACAAAAGTAATTTAATGGAGTTTACTTTCATTGCTATTTGTGTATCCAAAAATACAAACCTATCTGCAAAAAAATCTTTTGGGAAAAGGTGAAAGAGCAGATTGGTGTTGTAGGATGGTTATTGATTAGGTATTTTAGTCTACCAGGCTTTATAAAATATATTTCAAAAGGAAAAGAAAAGGGGTAGAGTTTTGTATGGTTAGAGGTTGCTTGTATCTGATCTCCCTTCATGCTCCCTGTCCAGCTACTCTGCTGCTTTTCTTCATTTCAGGTTCCCACCAAGACAATCCATTGTGCAAACTTTAAATGGGCAAAAGGGGAATTCTCACACCCACCAGAGTCCTTCTGCAGTATAAACAAGTGTTTCACCTATGTTATATTGTAATGTGCTAATTCCCATCACTATAATAACATTTTCCTATGAGAAATCACTATACCAAGAAGGTAATGGTGTGTGACTGGTTTCTAATGCTCTCTTTCTCTGGGAATTCTGACAAAAATAAGAGATTCAAAACATTAACAACAGGGTTCCTCATTCCAGAGCTAGTCTTATAATAAATATTAATAAATAGCTTCAGCTTTAAGAATAAAGTACACTGCTCACTTTCAGTGTGTGTGGAACAAGCCTGAAACACACAGAAGTGACAGAAAAAGCAATCTTCCCATATTTTTTTTGTTATTGTTTTAACCTTCACCAAACCTGACAGTGTATCTGTGAATTTCATAGTTGTATCACTGCAATCTGTTCAGAATTGCAAATGTATACACTGAGCTTTCCAAATCAATAACATACTAATCCAGTGATTAGTCCTGCTGTTATTACAGTGTAGGTTGAAAGTAACAGATAAATAAATAAATGCCTAAACACCCAAACTTCCTCCTTTTCACAATGGCTTAGCTAATCCTGCAGGGCATAATATCAGCAGCTGCTTTCTGTAAAGAATTAGTATTTTTACTAGAAGTTATGAAATCTTTTCTGGCTTGCCTGATGCCATCAGTGCCTTAGTACACAGTGCAGGGTAATAGCCAAACCTCAGTCTCCTGAGTCTAAGGAGTTATGGTGTTCCCCACTGATTTGTCTGGATCCTAGAATGGACAATATATAGCACAGAGATATGGCTTATAGGCAGACATAAGCCAGATATGAGCTGGGAGATGAATGTGCATCTAAGGCCACCTCTGTACCTTTTTCTTTTAAAAGCATCAGAGACACAATTCTGCTTCAGAGATGTGTGACTTCCAGACCAGGCTGGCTCCTATCCCTGCCCTTCAGAGGCAGGTATCAAAACTGCAGCTGTCTGCTGCTTTTCAGGAAGACAAGTCAAAACATGCCAAACTATGATTATCAAAATGGGTTGAACTGCAATTTCAAGAATGGGATCTTTTTGTTAAAAATTCTATAGCAAACTCTCTCTCAGGCTGTATACATTTGTGCCTGCTGTTAATGAAGTGTCAAGGATGACTGTAGGGTAATGTGTACAGCATTTTCAGAAATACAGACCTACAGCATAACATACTAATGGGAAAGCCTTGATTGTGTCTTTCAGGGTTAATTATCCTAAGGGCTGAGAATAAAGATAGCACCTTCCAATCAATCACAGCCTTCCTGGATATGTACAAAACAGGAAACAGATCAGTAATGAAAGAGCAGGAGATTGGAGTAATTTAAATGAAAACAGTATATACTTTTTCTCTTCTTTAAAAGAGTTCAAGACCTAGAAAGAAGCAAATGCATCATAATTTTTAAAAAAATCACATGCAAATGCAATGCCAGTGTCTTCAGTAGGATGATAAATAACCCAAAATATTTTTTTACTTTTATTCAATGTCCTGCAAATTACTGTGCTTTTGCATTTTAAAATAATTGTCTGAGGTTTTGCATAATTAGGTTGGGAAAATGGAATGAATTAACATTGTCCCTGTTTATTGGAATCATTATACCAAAATGCTGTGTTAGGTATGCTTATCTACAGATGCTGAGAATAAAGATGTGCTAACTATTCCTGCCCATAGATGGGTGGAAATTTGGAATCTGAGAAGTCAGTATGCAAGGTCCCATGGAATTATAATAAAAAATAATGGAAAATGCATCTATATTGTAAAACAGAGCAAGATAGACCTGCAGTTAAGGCTGTCCATCTGATATATCATAAAGCAACCTGCCTCCTGTGTATACTGATTTGATCCTCTTGCATCTGAAATAAGTGTATTGTTTTGAAAGGCCCTGTATTCGTGAACCTTCATTGACCCAAGCAGGTTGACCTAAGATCCCCACCCAGGCACCCTCTGCTCATGGCTCAAGAGTCCCAGGTAAGGTCAGCCCTGGGACCTGACATATGTTATAGATGTACTTGTCTTCAGTCCTGACTTGTTGACTTCAGACATGATTTGTCAACTCCTATTTATGTGATGATAGTTGGGCTGTTGATGGAACATGCTCCTTGGCAGCACTGCAGAGCCAGGCTTGGCTCATGTCACTCAGATATGCTGGAAGGCATCCTTAGTGGTCAAATTGTCACTTAGACCTGTGTTGTGGTCACTGACTCTTCATGTCTTGCCCTTCATTGTGGAGGAACAATAATCTTGAAGATCTTTGACAACTTTCCCATTGAAGTTAGGATTACTACATATTTAAAAGTAACAGATGAAAGAAAAGAGATAACAAGAAGCCTGTCTCTGGAGTGGGAAGTCTAGCTGGAACAAAAAGGGATTGTATTCTGAAGTTAGTGATTGACATCACTGAATTTTTACACAATAAGCATGCTAACTTTGATAGACTTCTGTCATTTTTACTCAGGAAAAAATCTGTTTCAGAGCTCTTTGAAATACAGATAAACTTTTCTAGATGAAACTTTACCAGCTTTTGGAATCTTGTTGAACTCCATCAAACTTGGTAACTTGCATTTAAATCATGTTGCTTCTGCATGAGCAATAGCTTTATGATGAACAAATACTTATTAGGAAATATCACAGAAGCAATGTAGAACTTGCTTCTCAGAGGGCCATAAAGTGCTGAGGTATGTGGCCATGAGCATGAAGTAACACATAGAGTCAATATTGAACACCAAAGTGTGCCTGAATGTAGACCTAAAAACTCTTCTCTCCATACCTACACATGATCTTCAGGGAGATGCAAGAGCTCCTCCAGTGGGAGTGATGGGAGTGTAGGACACCAGGGCAGACCAGTGAATGCAGCTGCCATAATCTCTAAATATAGCCTAAATGTCCTTATCTTCATTCCTTATAAACCAGGGTGTTTTATGAGCTGTAACCAATATCATGCTTTTCCACAACGTATATGTCATGATCTCCAAATAAAGGGATTTTTTGTTGTATTTAACAAAGATAAAATCATACCTTGTGAAACAAACATGGATTATTTTTAATTATTTTGGGTTTATTTTACCACAGAATAGTAATTGTTTTGGTTATTCTCTGCACGAGCTGTGTATTCATAAGTCTCACTTCTGAGTGAAGCTCAAATATACCAAGGAATTCTAACTCAATCTTCCTGCAAAGAGAGACATAGTTCTGCTAGTCAGTACTTCTCATATCAATGCTTTTTGGTAGATGATAACAAGCAGCAGTAGGTGAAGCATGGTCTGGCCATAAGACTCTTGGAGGGGGGGAAACTGGAACAGAACAAAACTGATTTAATTTTTTTTTTTTTTACATAGTTCCAGTGGCAGTTTCTGTGCCTTCTTTGAATGTAGCAGAGTCTTCTGGCTGAATCCTTTGAACAGAGGTTGTACCAACTTAAATCATTAAAAACAATAGTGACATTTTGTTATTTTCTGTTCATTCTCTTTTTCCCAGGAGTATGCTAATCCATCTGAGGATGAGAATATGGTAGATGGGATGGTTTAGTATGCACATGGCAGAATATTAGAGGAAGGCTAGACAATGAAAAGCAAAAGCCCTCTTAAAAGAGTGATTGCATTTCTTACTAATATTGCTGCCTGCCAGAGAGGAAAAAAAAAATCCAACCCTCCTTTATTCCCAGTTGCTTGTGCTTTATCCAAATCTGACTGGGAAACTACAAATGAAAGAATCTCCTTTTCCTCACTAGGGAGTAAACAGCATTTTCCCCAATGTAGTTCAATATATCTTGTGACTTTAGTAATTGTCACTGGATTTGTGAATTAGGATATATTTTTCCACAGTATATGAGAAATAACAAATCACTTAGGCCAAACAAATTATCAGTTTTCTTTTTACTGGTTGTTTGCTTTGTTAGTGCTTTACATTAAGTGTTTCAAGAAATGTCAATCTGTGTAACATTCTCCTTTCTGAGCTTAATTTTCTTGACATTGAATAATTTGCTTTCTCAACATTTGTCTGTGTACTACTCCAACATATTTAAAAGCTACAGCTTTTACTCCTTATTGTTCACTTTAAGACAATTTAATTAGCTGATCTTTCTACTCTTCTTTAAGACAACAACATTGAGTTTTGTAATTATTTAGGGTTTTCAACCTTTTTCACAACCACACAGTGATTCTAATTAATGTTTCTTTCTGGCTAGTTTTAATTTATATCAAATTTATCTCTACCTTTAAGTTGTTTTTTATACATTTATCTGCAAAGGACTGATTTCTTTCTATTATTGTTTTTTCCCCTGTGTGAGTCACCTTTTTTTGAGTAAGTTGTCAGTAGAAAACTGTCTTTTCAGCCTTCAATGTGTTGTAATTGCACTTTGGGGAAAAAAAAGGTGATTTCTTCTTGAACTGAAGATTTCTGGGAAAATCTTAACTCTATTAATTGATTTTTAGCCTTATGTTTCTTTCCAAGTATTTTTCCGCAGCTTTACCTGATTGCAGTGCAAATTATGTTATTTGACCAATTCCTATGATGTTAAAGGACACATCTTGATAATATTATCTGTAACTTATCAGAGATCTTTGGTGATCACATGGTTTAGTTATATGGTGCTGATAGGTTGACAGTTGGACTTGATAATCCTAGAGGTCTTTTCTAACCTTAGTGATTCTGTGATTCTATTCTATGTATATATTGAAGAATTCCAACTAGAAACCTTCTATACTTAGTTACCTAACTTGCCTTAATTTTTAAGTGAGGCAACATCAGGGCTGATGTGACTGCAAAGATGTTCTCTTTACATGCACATGTATCTTACATAATGTGACTGAAGCAAGGTTACCTAAGCCCTTACCTAGCTTAAGCTACAGGTTTGATCATGTTATATTGATAGAGATTTTACAACTCCTCTTCTGAGCTGCCTTTAGATGTATGTTCCTATTTTATAGTTACATGTGGGAGAAGCATTTCTGTCCTACACATATGAAGCTAAGACACAGAAATGCTAACAGATTTGCCTAAGACCATACCACAGAGGAATGTGAAGGTTAGGCAAATAATTCAACCATCTTCACTTTTCAAGCTCTTATCTAAATACCAAACCTCTTTGTAAATACTGTGAACATCTTTATGCTTACAGTACTTTTTTAACAAAAACAGTGCAGGCTTTATCCTGTGGCTTCTCCATTCCATGTGTTCTTATGTTTTATCCTGTCTAGGTTATGTTATTACAGACTTTTGTTACCATACAGATTTAGAAGCTTATCACAGGGACTTGAGTTCTTTATTTTGAATACCCATCTGCAGTAGCAAGGTTTTCATTCTTGCAGGGAACTTTTTAGGTGTAATTTATTTATTTATTTATTTATTTTTAGAGTACACTGATTTTCAAAGTATCATATTACTTTCTGCATAGTTCTATCCAAAATCTGCAGCCCAGGTTAAGCCAGCAGACAAAACTGACCAAAATATCTGGTCAAATTGCTGATAAATAACAAAGGATGTTTTTCTCTCCTGCTGCACCTCTTCTTCAAACATTAAAAAAAAAAAGGGAAAAAAAAGCAAAAAAAGCTGCTGTTTCCAAAAAAACCAATTCATGGTAGGGGCAGGCTTTTTAACAAACAAATCCTGTCCATATGGTTGTCAGAGAAATTATCTTAAATGCAGAGACAAGAATGAACTCCTCGTCAAACAAGACAATTATACGAAAACATCTGAATCAGTCAACTGCATAATGACTGTAAAAGAAAGCAGCTAAACACTCTGTTAGACAAATGTCTTATTGACCACAGCCACAGCTGCTGTTGCTATTGCTGATGTTCTGGGAGGCTGGAGTCACTGGAGCTTCCCTCAGTGTTTGAAGCATCCTGATGCTCTGATTCTCTCAACACTTACATATATTGAAGGAGTCTGTCCTTGCTTACAGAGGGTGAACTGGTGTTATAAGATATACCTGGCATATCTCCAGCTTGAAGCACCTGCAGCAAATAAAACAGATGTCCCAGATACTTACCAGTGCATTGAATTGTTTTAATGCCCCTGGATAAGTTTTTGGCTCAAGTCACAGAATCATTACCAACTGACTTAAGAGAGTCTGCAGCTTAACTCCTGAGGTTCCTTGTACAAGGCATTCCCTGCATTGCCAGGCAATTCTGGAAAGAGATCAGAGGACTGAGGTACAACTGAGTAACTTATCTGAATCTTCTACCTTCTGCATCACAGCCTCAATTTCTTTAAAAAGAAGAAAACATCAGTTAAGGTAATCTAAATCATTAGTGCTTGGAACAGGATTCCTAAGATGGACAAATGGAGAATCAGGAAAAGAAATCAATAATAAACTAGAATAAAATAGCAGTTATTATGTTCATTACCCAGCAGTTCAGAGGAAAATCCCCTCTTAAAGGATGCAAACTCCTCACAGAGTGATGAGCCACAGTTTGAACACAGTAGAAAATAATGCCACAAATATTTCACTATTGAGATACAAAACAATTTCAAATCCTAAAAGAAAAATCCTAAAAGAAGAGTCTATCTTGGTCAAAGATGGAAATACCTTCTCACAATTGTCCATTTCTAACATGAGTTTGCCAGCAATTTGGTGCCAGGGTCAGCTCTTTAGGTTGCTGTTCTTTCATGGGGCATTTGCAGTTGTGATTATGCTGTTGTAAGGAATGACAGTGCTTAATGCAAGAAATTGTAGTCAAGGTGTTAATGCTTTAATCTAGTAGTTTTGCTAAAAGGGATGAGGATGTGAGCATTAAACCTCTCCTCTGTGAAGCCTTAGGTTAGATTTTCTGAAAGCAATGGATCATGCACTTAACAGCATCTATCATGACCATCACTGAATACTATGGTATATGAGATCCCTAGATTAAAGAAAATGGAAATACTCTTCCATCCATGACTACTAGAAGATGGCTTCCAGCCAGTGAAATTAGAGAGATACCCCACTATTACCTCTCAAACTGCTGCTTAAAGCAGTTTGCTCTTTTTCTATTAATTGTATTGGGAAACAATGGAAATTGTTCAAGAAGGTTCAATTTATCACTGCTATCTTAAATACAGATACTGTGGTAAGTAAATATACATCCAATAATTCATGCTATCAGTGTGTATGAACTTCCACTGTGTCCATTTCCACTAACAAAGGGTGGCTGACTTCTTCAGGAGTAAAAGGGACATCTACACCACTGCTTAACAAAGGGGGAAGGCTGGAAACCAGTTTATGCTGTTGATTGCTATGGGCCATAATTTGTTGTTCTGTCAAAGAGTCAGCATCATAGGAAATTATGAGCAATCTTCAAACTGATTGTAAATTGCATCTGACTGATTGGCAAAGTAATCAGCTGAAGCTGAGGGAATCAACACTGGGCATGCAGAGCACCTTCTCCTGCCATCAGGTCATGCAGTTTCATTAAGTTCAACAAAATGGCAGATCTTTCTGAAGGCACAGGCTTGACAGTCCAACTTAAGTACCACTGGGTGTTTTCTTTCCCCTGTTACTTCCTCTTGGTTAGTATCCATTCAATCACAGCCTCTTCAGTTTCTGCTTGTGCACTTGATACAACAATTTTGTTTTATTGGTCATCCATTACAGTGCCCAGTTTCTGTGTAAAATTGCTATGTACTTATCAGGAGAGATATTGGCACTTGAATTACACTGTTTTTTCTCAAGAGGTTTCCCTGCTTTCTTACTTGTTCATTGAGTGACCATTAATATGTGGATGAAAAGCATGGGCTTCAGGGAAAATATTAGAAAAGGGTTCTCTGTCAGAATAATGATTTTTACTAGGTCTAGTTGGTTTTCTTCCACATAGTTGAGCATGGATAAGTTTAATAAAAGAATAATATTGGTAAGCTAAGTTTTCTGTGGGCAGTATGCATGGCTAAAAATGTCACCTCTACCTTGTATGAAATATATATTTAAAATACACACTCTTAAGCCTTTTGTGGAGGACTTTCCTAGACAATGTGTACCTTTTCTAATAGAAACTGAGTTAAAATTCAGTGAAGCTTGGTGGGTAAAGTTACTGAAATGTTAGTTTTGCCAACTTAACGTGAAAATTGTCCCTCCTTCCCAGATTGAAAAATGAGGGAAATGATTAATCCCTTAGAAGGAGATCACTGGAGCCATTTTCTGAAATTCAGACAGCTAGAAACTTTTCTTTTTGGATGTGCAGACTTTGTTTGAGGTGCTGCAACTATTTAAGTAGGAAGATGTAGACAATTAACACAAAAAGACAGAAAACATGGGCAGTGCTAAAGGTGTGTGGAACTGAGCTATTCAGGCCATGATGTAGAGCTGCACACTCAACCCCTACTGCTCAGGACTCCTTGAGGAGCACAAATGTACTCAACCCACAGAACACTTGGCCTGGGTCTCCTCCAGGGAAGGAGGACATGTTTTTTCTTTCTTTTCACTTCAGATTACATTCCAAAAAGGTTAAGTGTTTTGCCACAACTTGCCAGAAGTGCCAGGCTTAGCAAAAGCTAAAGGTACTGTAATGTATGTTTTGGATTGTATCTTCAGTTACTTTAATAAGCTGGGACTGAAAATACAGGCTTTTCACATCTCTTCAGTGTTTATGTTGCAGTACATTTTTCCTTGGGATACTGGAAACACTTTTAACCATGATCTTTCAAATCCCACCTTTGCTGACTTACCTAGACATGCAAGAACAACAAAAAAGAACCACTTTTATTTTCCTTTGTGTTATGGATCTTTCTGAGGCAGGTATGCTTTAAGTTAGCCTAGAGAAGTACTGGTGCATACCTTAAGCCCTGGATACAGAGTCATGTTTGTGTTTGAGCACTGCTTAATGTCATAAACATGATAAATAATAATCAGTACAAAATTAATATCTTACAATCCATATCTCCAAGACAAGCAACAATTTTTACAGAAGAAGAGACAATGAGTAAAAAAAGTGGTAAAATGTAAGCAAGTATAATATTTTAAATACTTTTTAATGTCTTCTTTCCATTTAATAAATGTATGTAATTTTTTTAGTAATTTGCTACTGGTATTGCTTCTCATAATAGCAAATCTTTCCATGGAGAGAAGATGCAAGGATTTATTGAGTTGTTTATTTACAGGGACCTTGCTGGGAGATTTCCAGTCAGTGGTTAAAACTGCTTTGGCATCTAATTATAAATGCTTTCAAAATCAGTGAAGGAAATGTTACCAGGGCCACAATTATAGCCTAAAAATAGTATCCTTGAAAGGTAATCTGAGATTGTATATCTAATGGTACCTATTATTTGTATTACAATAGCACCTAGAAATTCCCACTATGATCAAGGTCTCTTTTATAGTTTGTTGTAAAAACTTATAAGGCTTGGAAGAAGAACATGACTTCCTTTCCCCACCTTCCCTCTTAGCTTTCCCCTGAAATTACACAACTAACCCCTCTCCAATCTATACTGTGTTTATATCTCTATGTGATGGATGGTCAATAATGGGCTTTAAAGCTCTTCTATTAGGACTATGTTTACCTGGTAAATGTAAAAGCACAGATGTATAATATGTGTACTATAAATTCTTGATGTATGGCAAATGAAACAAGCCATCATATGGGACAGATGAGAAATTGAACAAAAAATTACATTTCATAGAAGGTTGTGGAGAAGGAAAGGCATGGGGAAGTGAAGTGTCTTATTTAGGACCACATAGCAGGTCAAAAGAGACAGAGTCAATCTAGGCTGTCTGATCCACAGCCCAGGACACCAGGTTACACTGTATGCTTCAGGGTAGCTTTGCACTGTTACAAAACAGCTAGACAAAGTAGTGATCATATATTCCAATCCTGTGTCAAATTACTGAGAGAGAAATTCTTATCAAGGAAATCTGTGCATTTCATCTTTTCATGCCAAACTTGGCCCCAGTTGAGAATTTTGTTGCAAATATTTTTACTAGAAAATATTTATTTTGCATAATAGCCAGGTTGTGTTCCTAAGAGATCTCATTAATTTGTTTGTATGCATGTAGATGTATAAATGTGGGTTTGATTACAATTGAAAACATTCCATTTTCTGTACATGTTTTTAATTTCTGAAATATTAATTACTGATTAAAAAGTGCAATTTGGATGTTGCCATTATAAAATAGTGTCTTCTCCAGTGCCAAGTGCCAGATAACTGTGTAGGATGGTAGTTTTCTAGGATCTGATGTTGAAGCAAATACTATTTTGGTGCAGTCCAACCCATCCCCCTACAGGCAGGATCACCTAAAGCTGGTTACCCATGATCATGTCCAGACAGCTTTTGACTATCTTCAATGAGGGACACTCCATAACCTCCCTGGGCAACCTAACTAAGTGATTAACATGAGCTTTGTGCAGTGCTGACCTAAGGTGTTGCATAGAGGAGGTAATGGATGTTAACATGTTTGTGCTTTCTGTGACATATCAGTGAACTATCCTTGGACCAGGAAAGATTCAAGATATGAGACGTAATAAACCCCTAAAAAAACCACTGCTTCAGCCTTCAGCCACTCTGCTGTATCCCTTAAGGTTAGAGTAGTCTCATAGAATCCACACCCACATGTCTAATTCTCTCTGTCCTTAAGAAAAAAAGAGTCCAAGCCATTCTCAGGGCAAGGCTACTTTGAGGAACATGGCCAAACCCCAGTACCTCAGGTTACTGAAGGACAAGCACTGTGAAAGCTTGCCAGCTGATTAACTCTACAGGAGTGATGCTCATTGGACTCCTACAGAGTTAAAGCCAGCATGGGGTACAGTCCTGACAATTTAGTAAGTGCTTCATTATCCAAGTGTCCAACTAATCCTCAGGGATCTAGGCTGCTTTATTGATTTTGGCCAAGCAGTGGCAGCATGGCAGTTGTCTAACAAGTGCATGGCTGTTGAATGTTTAACCCCAAAATGGTAATTCATCTGCTTTGCATCTCCTGGATGCTTTCTGACTTATAAATGTTTGCTAAGCAAGAAAAGTTCAGAAGTATTTGGGAAAAGCCACATCATGAAATGAATTAGTAAGCATAATGCTGTTCCTGGAGCTGCTGGACTGTGGAAATATCAGCAACAGGAAAAAAAAAACAGAGGAGTTTATTAAGACTGTGCTCAGCTTACCCACATTAGCTCTCTGTGCAGCATGTCTGAGGTTTGCATGCAGTACAGAAGTTGACTTTTTCTGAATGACATCAGAAGGCAAATCAGAAGCTGTCTGCAGTGGTCTGGAGGTCAGATCAGGACAGAGGTATCATCAGGCAGCTGAGAGATGTAGAAGTGTCAGCCCATTAAGCTGAAAGAAGAGGACTGTGGAAATTTTTAAGGCTTAGTTTCTGCATATCTAGCACATGCACTCCCTTTTAGTTATAAAATTTATGACAAAAAGTGCTGTTTCTGAAGGTATTCATGTCTCTGATACTGGATGAGCAGCTAAGAGTTTGAGACTTAATAAGAGATTATTAGGTTCTGCATAATTCTACCAGAACTAGATCATTTTACAACTTGTTCCCAGGGCAATATATTTGCAATGAACCAGAACCCAAAATTAGAAGTCCATCACATACTGTGCTGAAATATGCTGTAGCATTTCATGGGGTTATAGTACAAGTTATAAGGAATCAAATCCATGGTTCATCTCATCTTCTATTGTCTTCAAAAGTAGCTGCAGAGAAGTAGCTACAAAAAAATACATGCTGAAAAAGATAAAAAAGCCTGCTTACTTCCAAGAGTGATATTAATAGCTAACAGACACTGGTTTAAATTATGGGGGTTTTGTGTCCCTACCCAAAACTTGGATCATTAAGTCAGTAGTGTTGTTAGTCATATAACTGTCCAGTCTCCTTTTGTATCATGCAGCTGTGTATTGTACAGCCTAATTATCCATTGTCTAGAAATAATCAGCAATTGTCTTCATCTTGTTTGATTGAAGGCCTCCTTTATGCCAGGGGGGAATAGTAGCCCCCATTCCTTCTGCCACACAGCATTTGGTGTTTAATACTGTATTATGGCCTCTCTTGCTTGGTTAATTCCTCTGGGAAATAACACTATTCTTCACAAACTCTATTCATGGAAGAGGGCTTTATTTCATCTCCTAATCATTCTCATTATCATTCTTGTAGAAACCCTTACCCTTCTTTCTCTCTGTCCTGCAATTATACTTCCCTCTCTCCTAGTTATTCTGCATACATAGATTACTTTTGACATCAGATGCTCAGTTGTCAATGCACAGCAGTATCTACTCCATTCACTTAAACATTTATCAGATATTATGACCATCTGGCTTGCTGGCCAGCCTGTGTGAGAGACAAAATGGCTATGAAGCAGCAGAAAGTCACAAAGACAGAGGAACACAATCACCATCCAGCCACTTTAGCCATGCTTTCCCATTAAGAGTGAAATGATATCAACATTCTCACCCAACTTGGTGTCATCTGTAAACTTACTGAGAGTGCACCCACTAATATTAAATAGAACTGGCCCCAAAATTGAGCCCTGGGGAACACCACTTGTGACCAGTTGCCAACTGAGTTTAATTTCATTCACCACCACTCTTTGGGCTTGACCATCTAGTTAGTTTTCTAGCCAGCAAAGAGTACACCCATCCAAGCCATGAACAGCCAGTTTCTCTAGGAGAATGCTGTGGGAAATGATGTCAAAGGCTTTAGTAAAGTCCAGGTAACATCAACAGGCTTTCCCTCAGTCACCTGTTTCAGTTTATCTTGAGTCTGTTCTTGATTTTTATGAAGTTTAGCTACTGGAATAAATCCATTTTTAATAGATTTAGTTCAGAGTAAGGATGATGAGATGACCATTAATACTGATTTAGGATATTGTTCTGGTATGGTAAAGATATAGATTTTTATTTCTGAAGGCCTATCATGTAGATAAACCAGATTTTTGAACTCTTTGGGCAGTATTGTCATCTCCACATCATGATTGCTCTTTCATCATTACTGTGAAGTGAAGGTGCTCATTGTACTTTAAAATCAATTGACATTAAGCTGAAAGATGTTTGGGATTATGAGTAACAGTCTTACAGAGGCTCTTGTATAAGGGAAGAAATAGCCAGTTCTTAAACATTTCCATTTAACTGGTTTAGTTGATTTATTAGTTGGGAATCCATATTTTCTGGACTCTGACTTCCTCTATGTTCTGTACAGGGAACATTCATGTCAAATTCAGGGCTATGAATTTAATTTCTGAGTCAGACTTTCAAGCCTAGCATAATGGCCTTTGGTGCCACCATACAAGTCGCAGGGACCAAATCCCATGTGAAGTAGAAACCCAAACTATAGTCTCAAAAATAACTTAGGAATGAGCTAACAAAACCCCACAACCATGCCTTCTTTCATATTCCCAAGCAAATTTATGCTACAGAATAAATGCTAGATCTCAAAACACTCTTTATTTTGCACACCCCCCCCTCCTTTTTTTCCCCCCTCTGTATATCTAAACCATTGTTTTTCTACATGCACCCCCACTGGTAGTTCCCACGATGGGGTCTGCAGTCTAGGTTCTGTTCTCTCTTACTGAAGCATTTGAAATAATGATGGGTTCAGAGAGGGGCAGGGCTGTGGTTTGTATCTGACACTTTACTGAGAGCAAGATATGGAAATAGCCAAGTCCTGTTCTCATACAAGATTCACAAATGGTAAGGAACCAGGTTCTGTCACTTGTATCCATGAATGTAATCATATGGTATATAAATAGAATTGTTTTTAAATAGAATAGCTGTCAAAGTCTTCAGTCAGGCTTCATCAGCAGCTCTTTAAGAGAAAAGGCTGATTGAAAAGGAAAGTCAGTCAGCAGCAATTTAGCATGAGGGCTAATAATCAGCACTTCAGTTTCATTCCTGTTAAGCTAAAGGAAGTCATTTGACATAGATGTCACTAGAAAGGGTACATATAAATACTGATGTTTTGCAGACCTCACAGAAGCAGAAAAATAATATATCAATGTATGTTATAATTTTGTAGGACAATATATCATTCATGTGATTACCAAGAGGGTATTTATACTTTTAAAGACATTCTCTCTCAAGTTCTCTTTCCCAATACATGGAAAGAAAAGAAAAAAAAGGACAACAATGAAAAAAAAAAGTGACATCTTTTTAAAATCTGAAGAAAATATTGCAAAAAGATTGTAATGGTGCAGGCATGTAACAATATCTGCATATTCAATATGTTGGTATCAAAAGCCTTGTGTGTGTAACACAGACTTGTGAAGATTCATTGACTTGAATAAGGTAATCAGCAGCTCCTAATAGCAGTTTCAAAGGTTAATCTGCCTTCATTTAGACCTCTCTACTTGATTTATCATTTGCAGAGTTAAATTAGGAGCAAGAAAAAACAGAAGTGTTTTATCACTCTTGTGTTGAGTGACAGTTTCTGAAGCCCTCTGCTTACAGAAGCACTGATTGAGACCAGTTCAAGGGACAGATTGCAAGAGCCACCAGTGTTGCAAAGGCTGCTGAAGAGGCTGTCAGCATTTATCTATAGATGTTGAGAAACTGCAGATCTTCTGCTACAGTTCAGAACTAAAAGCAGCTCTGCTCCTACACCCTAGGGTGAGGTACTACTGGGGATTGACTCCAGATTTTGTTAGTGTAAGAACTTTGAGGGATGATTTCTATCACCAAATGCCTTGTTTCTTCAATCTAGAAGTCTTGAAAGCTAACAGGAGATTTTCCTCTGACTACCAGAGGGAAAGAAATTGTCAGTCTTTGAAAATGAGAAGTATGTGTATTCCAAAGATCAATCTGGCACCCAGAAAAGACATTTAAATGTGTGGGATTTTAAAGAAAATAAATGGAATTTCTTCACATTTGATAGTAAGAAGGCTACCAATTCTTCATTAGTACTTTTTACTTGCATGTGGCAGTATCAGCTGTGAAAAAAATCATACTATGCTTAGATGAAGAGCCTTTTCCATTGACTTTGAAGTAAAGCTATTGGAAGGGCTTCCTGGTTCTTAACATTTTCATATGTTTATTGGCATTAAATTTTACTGCATTAGAGTAAGAAGAAACCTTCATTTTATACTTTATTAGAAAACACATTATCCTACTTGTAGCATATGGAAGTGAGTATTAAAGTGATGGCAATGAGAGGCATTTAGAGCTAGTAAGCCAGTTATCTATTCTAGTTCAGTCATGACTATATCTGACTGTTTCATATTAGTCTTTTAATGGGCATCAGTACATTTCTAAAGCTTGTATCATCAAGATGCTGATGTAAATATCTGACATTTTAGGATCAGGCACTCTGCAAAGTTCCATTTAATGGAAGAAGGTAAAGTTTTTTTTGCTTAGTAATTACCAATTTCTATTCTTCTAAGTTTAGCAGAACAGACATTTTAAAATATATCATTACCAGTGAAACTAGATCAGATGTCATCAATTTCATTAGCTCTAAATGTTTCCAATAAGTATCTTGAGCTTGACAAAACCTTGACTTAATTGCAAGCTGAGTTCCACTAAAAGGTTACTAACTTTCCTGTTGAGACACTGAGGTGGCAGAGTCTCTGTAAACTTAGATACAGGAAACCAGATCTTCCAAAACCTGCATTTTCAGAGGGCCTTTTTAACATCCTTACCAGACAACTATATTACATGCCTGGCAACTCTGGAAGCTTTTGACATATGCTGCCTGCCCAAGTCCTCATTTTCCCATTTTCTGAGTTCAGTAGGGCTTATTGTCCTGGTATTCCCAAATGTCTGTGGGACAAAGAGTCTGTAAACTCTGAAACCAAACCTCTATGTCATCCTCATAATTATAAAGCCTTGAACCTTCATGGAGCAGTGAAAGCAACTGTCACTCTTGAGAATTTCCACAGTAAGCATAGCTCTTTGGTTTTGCTGTCCTCTTTTGCTGTTACTGTATGTTTTGCAGTAGACATTTCTTCACTTCAAATACTGGGTCATGCAAAGGGATTATTAGATTTTGGGGAGAGTTGATGCTATTTTAGTCAAGTGGGGCAGAATTTATACAACTTGACTTTAGACACTTTTGATTCTTCTCATCCTGGAGTAGATGCACAAGCTGAACAGATGATTCATATCTCAAAAATGATTATTCCTCTCCAGTAAATGCTAAATGAACTCAAATTATGTGCCTCAAATGTAAACAGCTAGGCTGGGATTAAGCTAAATGTAGATGACTGCATGTAAGTTAGGTGTCAACTCCAAAATGAAAAATGACCAACTGAATTGCCTTAGGGTGTCTAGGAAATCTGTACAGAGCTGTCAGAAACAGTAGAAACCACTGGAGATTTCAACTCTGCAGAATGGCAGCTGCATGCCAGATGGAAGCTCCTAGGGCAACCTAATTGGCACCAGACACATGCATTTGGACAACTACATTGAGCACGTAGTCAGTGGCACTCAGAAGATAATTCAGCTTAGTCTACAGAATGTCTGTGGTGAAAATCACAACACAAACATATGTGTCTAGTACCTTTGAGATTCATCATGATTAGGAACCATTCAAGTAGGTATTATCAATGCTTATCAATATCTAAAGGGCAGGTGTCAAGAGAATGGGGCCAGTCTCTTTTTGGTGGTGCCCAGTGATAGGACAAGGGGCAAAGGGCACAAGCTAAAACACAAGTTGTTCCACCTAAACATAAGGAGAAAATTCTTTACTTTGAGGGTGACAGAGCACTGGAACAGGCTGCCCAGAGAGATTGTGGAGTCTCCTTCTCTGGAGACATTCTGGACACTATCCTGTGCAACCTGCTCTGAGTGACTCTGTTTTATCAGAGGGGCTGGCCTAGATGATCCTCAAAAGTCCCTTCCAACTGTTGCCATTTTGTGGTTCTTTGATAACTCTTTTCTCCTTCCTCTGCCAGCTTCTTGTGCATGTCTCATGCCCTAGGATATTATAAGCTCTCTTACAAGTGTGTAACTAAGCCCCATGATGGACTAGCATTAAATTTAGATGTTTTAATCTTAAACTGAATCACAAACATAAGTGAAATTTGTATTGCTTTCCAATCTCCTTCTCCCTCATTCTACTTTTCTGTAAAATGGACACAATGATACCAAGTACAGTGACACAAGGATAGTTTCTTCAATATGTTATAAAGTTGTTGTAACTCAATTAAAATAATTTCATGAAATCTCTGCATGAAAGCAGATCCTGCTTACTGAGGAACCAGTCCAGCAGTTGTAAAGTGCTTTGAAAACCTTCAGTAATGAGCATTATAAAACTGCTAAGTAATATCTTCTAACAGATTTTTCTTAATTAGCCACTGAAACTGTAGAGTTAGATCATCCCCCAAAATAAATTTCATGCAAAGTTAAACATTTTAACTGACTTTACCATTTAAACATAAAATATCTCTGTTCCCTCAGACAAGGAAAGGTCCCTAGTATCTTGAATTTGCCTTGTCTGTGTGTTCCAGCAATAATTGCTATGACAATTACCATGCAATGATGTCTGAAGACATTCCTGAGACAATACATCATCACAGAACAGCATGTGGAACTTGAACACTTAATGGACACAATGACACTTATCTAGATGCAGGGAGTGATACATTGTGGGTAAGCCACCTGAGATATTTAAAACCTTAGCAGGGCTATATTGCACATGCAAGGGGAAAAAAAATAAAAATGAAAAGTTTCTGTGCACTAAAAAGAAAGTCAGATTTAAATTTGCCATTTAACTGTCAAAATATGTCCTGCTGATTGTGCTACCAGTCAACAGAATGCACATTTCATACATATCATGCATGAAAAGGAAAATACTTTGAAATATATCAGAGACCTACAGCAAAGGCCCATTTCCTCTGGAAGCAGATGAGTGCTGTTTAACCACAGCTCAGTTAATGACTTCTGCCATTGTGCAAATCAATGAGGCCTCTACAATGCTTCATTTTATTTATTTTCCCTTTTGAACATGAGGAAATATAATTGTATTCTTTAATTAAGCCAATTTTAATTATATTTTGCATACTTAAAACCAATATTTTTTGTACTCTGACATACAGCCTGAGACACATAAATAATACTTAACAATATAGCAAATATCATGTTCATTTCTCTGCTCCTTTTAGCAGCCTTCCAGTGAAAGCTATTTCATCCACCAGTGCTGCTGAAGACCTAAATGTAAGGTCCTTCCAGTCAGCAGTGAACTTTTATTTCAATAGGAGAATAACTGATGGTAATAATAGCCCAAAGACAAATTATACTTTGCCAAAAGGAAATTTATTTCTGAGCAAGGGAGTAAGGCATTATAGATATACTATTACCTACATAATGAATCCCAGGCACTTGGCCTAAAATTGTATGGAAACCCAAATAGCTGAAACAGCACAGCAAGATCTTAATTCTGAAGTACTTTCCTAAAAGTATAGCATAAAATACAGAATATTATCTCACTACAATATTTTAAAGTAAAAGCAAACATCTCCATCAAATGTCATGCAACATCAGATATAATCTTTTCCTTCTTCACTTTCACTTGCAGCTGTTTTATTATATTTTTGAGCAAGCTGTGCATTTCTTTGGTGGAATTAATTTTTTTTTCATTATAGCCTTTAAAAAATCTTGTCCAGCACTGCTGATGTTAACTCTTGGGGCCAACACAGCCCACAAACTCTCCTAGTCTCTCATTTATTATCAGTATATGAGGGTCTGTGTATTAAAAAACCCAAACCAAACAACAAAAAAAAAGTAGAACAAAAGACATCAAAAATACTGATGTCTCATGTTCTATTTAGATTCCCATTTAGACCTTCTTGGCTAAGTTCTCTTTCAATGCTACTTCCTTGAATTTGAGTTATGCCAGAAGAGAATCTGACCTACTCTTTTTGGACCAGAAGCTCTTATTTTCCAGAACACCAAAACATAGTTCTTACAGCTGAAGCAACAGTGGAAGGTTTGGGGGTTTATGGCAAACTCCAGGCTGGACAAAATAAGCTGCTGATCAAGCTATGGCTGGTTACTGTTCAAACAGTTATAGTGCAGACCTCTTACTCAGCTTTTTTCTCTCATACTGTAAGCAATGTTTCAGATAGGGAAACCTTCCAAGTTGGCTCCTTCACTAATCAGAAGACTTTGCCAGTGGTTTATTCTCATTCTGAGAATAAAATAAAGGATGTCAGAAGCCAGGTGCCTCTAGCATTGCTCCACACATTTCTGCTCTGTCAGTTACTGTGTCGGTTTCTGTTGTGACTTAAGTATTTACTTAATGGAAGATTTACAGTGATACTGCTGAGTGCAGGAAACAAGCCTGAAACAACAAAATCAACCAACATCAGGCAGAAAAGGATAGGACATATTAGGTGCCAGGGAGACACATTATGCTCTGATGTTTCATAAAAGTTCAGGCTGAGATGCAAGGCAGAGCACAGGTGAATAAACTGACATGTAAATGGAGTTCTAAGAGTGAAGAGAGAGAAGCTGTTTGTTCTTAAAGATTTGCCTGCAAGTCTTTTGACATTCTGAATTCAATTGCATTTTGTAACCATAACTTAAGTAGATGATGTAGGTGTTTCCTCATTATTTCTTAGTGCAGTTATCTCCTTCTGCTGAACCCCAAGATCCAGTTAAACTCTAGTAAATCTGCATGCTAAATCCATGATACTCTTTTTTTTTTTCCCCCACCAGCTGGATAGCTGTGATAGAATGGTTTGAGAGTTCTCTTTAGTCCATCCATGACAGGGTCTGGATTCTTATGTCTGCATCCATGATACACTGATTTCTTCTACCTTTTCAATGAAAAATGAATTTTAGGCAATTTTTTATGAATTCATGGGAAAAGTTTTCATCTTTTACAGAAAATATGTAAAGAAGATATAAAAATAATTTTCCAATTAAAATTATTTAAAGCAGGGGAAAGGGGAGTCTCTTTCTCTGCCTATTTCTCACTTTCTGCTGGGTAAAAATATAATTGAACTAGACCCCAAGACTGGAAGACAAAACTACTACAGTTGAATGAAAAATTGTCTGTGAGGCCGAATGTTGTTTATTTTGCAAAAAATCTGATAGGTTTCTTCATACAACTCTAAAAGAAATCATTAACTCAGAGATGAAGCTTGTTGTGACTCAGCACACCAGCCACCTGATGAGATGTTCTGATGTTTTTCTTTGAGAGTCTTTGTTCTGTTGCTGATAAATGACATTAGTCACTTTGGTTTTGTCAAATAATTTCAAGACTGAGGAAATCTGGAAACATTATTTCTTTCAGATTAGCTTTTTTTTCTCTCCATGTAATTTTCCAATACATTCAGGTTTCATGAGCTTTTCACACTCCAGTTTCAGTGTCATATCTCAAATGTGAGAGCTACCAGACTGTAGGAGTCCCTGAAAGCTTCAGGGCACAGATGAGGGTTCTCTGGGTTTCTTTCTGCCATCTGTGAGTCTTTACTCTCATATTGAAGTATATCAACAATTTACTTTGTGCCAAACTCTTTTCCTAATTAGGTTGCTAATGGTTCAAAATAGTTTCACTTCATGGTGAAGAAGGTATTACTACACACCCTAGCAGAATTTGTTTTATGTGCAACTCTTTATTGGTTTGGTAGAATATTATTTACAAGAAGAATAAAATGTTAATTGTTAGTTCTTAGTTTAACCTGCAAACTACAGAGGTGCAATAGAAAAATATAGATGCTTGTGTAATCTTCTGGAATAGTGCTTGACACAGAAGAGAGAATCTATTTAAAGAGACTTGATAGGTGCCATAAATAAATGGAAGTATTGTAAAATCTTATTGTATCCTTTGAGAGTGGTTCTGTTATCACAACACTGATAAAAATAATCTTCATTTCAAGCTAAGAGTGTAAGGACAGTTTGGATGAAGGAAATGATAAATTGTGTGTAAGATGAACACAGGGAACAAAATAAAATCAAATCTAATTTCCCAATGTCCCCTGCAAAACAAAATGGTAAATTAATTGCAGCTGATTTTGGGAAGGAATATCCCTATATAGTATTGCTAGGAAAGTTCTATCTGAGTAGGCACATTATATAAACATATTTTTTCTTAGTATTTCAGTTCTTACCAATAGCATAAAAACAGAAGAAAAAGAAGTAGAAAATGACAGGCAAAAAATTCTTTTTACTACTCAGAAAAATATAAGTAACACCTAATATTGAACCTTTCTAAACAAAAATCTTCTGCAGAAATAGTTATGAAAATTTGCTTGCCTAGGAAAAATATATACTTGTCTAGTTTTTGCTGAGAAGACTGACACATTAATAATAGATAATGTTTGGTCTAGAATCTTAATAATCATATTTAACTATACTAGTTTATTTTCCTATCACAAGAGTAAGTAGGATTTTGTAAATTGGTGTTTTTAAGGGGGAGTTGCATTTGGATTATTGAGTTGCTTTTGTAGACTAAGCAAATAAAATATTGTGACATACTATTTGAGAGGGAGGGCAGTAAAATTTCTGACCCTTCATGTGTACATCCATTTTGTTTGTTCAGTGTGTACTTAATGGGCAAGCAATTTGCTTTAGCTTGAAAAATGGACAATTAATACATTGTTTCTTAGCAATGTTCATAGACACAACTTTTACTCCTTGGTAGTGTCCCTCTTTCAAAGGAGACAGAAAATTCTCTTCAACCCTGACCTACCTAGTATGACAGAGTGAATCCTTTCTTAAGCCACTACCCAAGAGACCAGTAAAAATTGGTCACCTACCAAATATGACCTTTAACAAAATCCATAGAAGACTGCAGTGGAATTTTTGGGAGCTACATTAAAGAAATTGTTTAAGACAGGATTATGTTCCAGAGGCAGGGCAGCATATGAGAATTTTGTTCTGATAGGGTCTATCTTTCTTTGTTTAAAATATAAGTGCTGTCAACAAAGACTTTTTTTAATAGCTGTTCTTTATAGGCAACACTAACATCTTTTCCCAGTTCATAGCCAGTCAGCTTGCAGAGAGCCACAAGTTAACTAACAAAGCCCATTACTGTGCTGACATTATTGATGATCCTATCAATGCTTCAGGTAGACTAAAAAGAGAACTGCAACTTGTTTCCTAGGCCAGCCTCACTGCAGTCTCATATCCTCTGGCAAGGAGTAGCTAGGTTGTTAACATCTTGCAAAGCTCCATTTACACCATGGTAAAAAGAAATAAGAAGACCTCTATCTGTGAATTATATAGTTGCTTCTTATTTTTGGCAGGATGGTGCTAAGAACATGACCCAAAACCAGAGAACTCTGAGAATCTCTGTAATGACTAAAAATAATATAAGGATGACCTAGATTTCAAGAATCACATAATTATGTGACTTCTTTCTGTCCTTCAACACAAACACTGAATTACTAATGCAAATTATTTCTGGGGAAGACACTTTTGAGTAGTTGGTAGGATTTTTTCAGAAAGAAAGCTCAGAACTTTTCTGTGAACATGTTGAAGTTAGGGTTGGTACAGTTGGACTTCCATAATTTATTCCTGTACTATTTCTTTGGTAACAAAAAAAGAATCAAATTGGACAAGATTTTTACCTGTAAAAAGACAGAGTTTTCACTGGAAGGTAGCAAACATTATGTGACATGAAGCATACCAACAGGAAAAAGAAAAATCAGGACAGCAAGAGAAGAGAATGAAAAAAAAGAGACTAAAATAATAGGAGAAAATGAAGAATGAGGAAATTACAGCAGAGGTGCTCCAGCAAGTTCAAAGTTGTAGAGTTTGATTGTAATGCAGTGAAGAAATGGAAAGAAAGACAGTGAAGAAAAACGAGTCAATAAATTGGGAAAATACTGACACTCCATTTTATGACAGCAGCTCTAAAGTAAATATTTAAAGTTAAATGAGCAGTTAGTTCCTTTCCTAAGAAGAAAGGTGGCTCCTAGAGTGAGAAGGCAGAGCTATTATCAGGAGTGTTTTGGAAAAGTAGGACAAAAGGTACTTTTGAAGGTACTTTCACATGTCTGCACCAAAGTTTCACAAAGATAGCAATGGAAAAGAAATTCTGTTATTGATGAGATCTTTCAACACTGAAAGGTGAGGTACTGAATAGATGAATTCTTTCTTGGTATTTTTGTCCTCTCCATGCAAAGTTTCTGAAAAGCATGCTGGTTTTGTACTTGTAGGCTATGGCTTTTAACTTACAGACTCCCCCAGGGGTGACCTCAAATTAGAAAAGGAAATAAAACATGCTTTGTCATCACTGCTTTGTCAAGCTTTTTGGTTCAATAAACTGGTTCATCATTCTTTTGATAAAGGAAAGAAACAAAGCCTGGAAAATTCCAAAAGAAAAAAGACCAAACAGTTTTTCTGGAAAACTAAGTGTAGCTGCTAAGTGAAACCAGGCACTAATTTGCTGCCTCCTATTTAAATCCTAGCACTTAATGTCAGGGGAATTAATGGCTAAAGATATGGTAACGCTTAAGTTGCATACAGTATAGATGTAAGAGGATTATTCTGATCAAACAGATGGAAATGCATATTTCATCACACTACTACAGCCTTAACTCTGGCCCAGAATAAACAATATTTTTCCATCAGTGGTTTCAGAATGTAAACAGAGCATAGCACACAAACCTGCTGAAAAAGAAACCAGAATGGCTGAGATTTTCAAAAGCAGCCAATAGATCTGAACAACTGTTTGACAACCTGAGCTTTGTAAAATCCTTCCCTAAAACTCTAATCTTTGTACACACCTAATGTGTCTGAAAGAAGAAGTTGCTCTGAAATTTATCAATTCATAATATTGCTTTGCTTTTTAAAATCTCCAGGCTCTCTTTAGCTGCTCTTGGCAGTTTGTACAGACTGATACTGGACTTCTTTTTTTAAAAGGAGGTCTCCATCACAGTGGGATTATTTGGTTTGCACACTCTATTTTCACTTTTAATTCAGAAGTTGCCTAACATGTTGATAATAACATTCACTTCTCACACTGAAATTTAGAGTTGAATGGGTGACTTGTAAAGTAATTACTGATTACACTTTCCCCACCATCATTTTAAGAATTAATCTCAGTTCCTGCCACTGCTTATATGTTTTTTTTCCATAACATTTCAGTTGGTTGATTTGTTCTACATCTCTCTAGGTTTTTCTACTGCTTCCAGTGAGGTCTTCCAAGAGGAAGGCTCCACAATAAAGTTCAACTTCACTGAAAACTCTTGAAAGATAACTTTTGAATTGAATGAAAATAGATAAGAACAGAAATGCCTGTACTTATTTTTCCAGAATAGAGAAGGAATATATATATATAAGCACACCTGAATTTATATCTGTCTATCCATGTGTTTCAGCAATTCTCCTCACCATGAAATTCATGACTCTAAGAAAGCAGTGGCAGCATAAGAGTTATTCCAGTCTGATTTCCATGCACCAATACCATAAAATATAAGAACACACTAGATGGAACTCAGCCCTTCAACATTCTGTGGTGTTCTGATCTATTCTGATATATTTAAATTTTATATTCTAGTCTATGAACCTTCAAGTAAATTCCTAAGTGTTTCACCACTTAATTTCAGCTTTCTTGGTAGGGGAAAAAATAAGTCATGTGAAAGGACATGTTGATATGCATAGACATTGAGAGGAAGTTTTGTAAGGTGCAGTATTTTTGGCACACCCTCACAAACTCGAACTGGACACATACTGAGGAGTTAGTGTTATTTAATGGGACCTTATCTATTAAGTACTTGTAAATCTGTGTATAGATGCAGAGTTCACTGGATTATATAAGTTGTTATCTTTAGAAAAAAAAAAAGCATCCAAAAACCAGCAAGAATATAGCTAGAAGACTCAATGTTGACATTCAAATACCATTTAGAGACATTCAGAGTAGTTTCTATGCCTTCAGTATCTGAAGTTTACTTTTACTTACATTTTGTAAGTACAGTGGTGTATAAAATGTGCCATCAATACAACATTCTGAATTTTACCACCACCATGCATTAAAAGTGTACATGGTACCAGTTGCATAGGGAGTAGTAAACAGGAAAATAAGTGGAAGAAAAAAAGAGGGGAAAAAATCTACGAAGAGAATCAGTCCATATTGAAGTCATTTCCTTTTTTATGTTTTCATAGACTGGGAATCTGTTTACTGTATTTTCCATTGTCAGTAAAGGGAGTCTCACTTGTACTAGACTCTTTACTTTTAGATATTGAAGTTAGTTTAAATGCCAATGTCTCAGAGCTGTTATCTTCCTTCCAGCCTTATTCACAAAGCTTTCCAGAAATAGGGATGGACTATCTTCTTCCAAATTGAATGAAATGGCATTATTCAACTGTTCTGGTTGAAAGTCAGAACATCTAAACTGGTAATATAAAGTTAATCATCCAACATGTGGCTGTTGAACAGATTTGGCTAAGTCTCAGCTTGAGTTCAGTAATAGTTTTTTTGATTATCCAGGTCCAACTGTAAAGAAGTCATTGCATTATCAATGTTACTGCTTCTTGGTTCCTGTGGGCTTTGAAAACTATTCCTAGAGCAAATGAAAGTGTACATTGAAGTCACTCTTCTGTCTCTGCTGGAAAAGAATGTACTTGCAATTTCCTGTAATGAAGGAATAATATTCTGTGCACAGTGGTCTAATTAACAGTTTAGAAAAACACTTTGCCAATACTTCTTCATAAACATGTGGGTGAGGATAAGAATGAGGCAGGGAAGACAAAAGTTAGTTCTTGAATTAACATTTACAAATGTAATAATTTTATCCAACACTAAAGTAATTATTATATGTGATATTAAAGAGAATGATGGAATTAATTAGATAACTTCTAATATTACAGTAATAAGTTCTTAAGTTCTTGCAGACAGCTGAACCAATGAATATGTACAAACCTCAGTTTTCTTAGAAAAACTGTCATTATTGTGCATCAGGAGAAGGGTTTATCTAATGCATTATCTTGCCTCCAGCCATGGCCACTGGCAACTGCTTCAGAGACAAGTACCAAATTACCATAGCAGACAACTATGTATTTCTAATTAAGGAAATATATCAAGGAGATTCACTGGCTGTCCTTAAGTCTTTACCCTACCTGTTGTATATGTACTTTTTCCCCCTTTTATCCTTTCATAATTGGTTACACTCCAAATTTTGCTTTATGGCAGGTAGCATCACAGCATGCTTCATAAGTAAAACAAAACCCAACAAGTCTCTGAAAGAATTTGAAGAAATACATGTTAACTGATTGCTGATCCTGCTGACCAGCTATGTTCTCTGCCAGCAGTTAAAAGCCATATCATGTCCTTTTACTCATTGACTTTTAAGTGGAACTAGTAGTCACAAAAATCACTGCAATATACTTTGCTTTCAGCCATACATGCCCCTGCAGTATAAGATGCTGTAGCTATTCTGTGTCATCTGCCAGCATATGGGGTACTGTCCTTAATGAGCAGCCCCATATTTTAGGAGTTGTCTTCTGCAGTGAAACACAAAGGCTATAGTCTTCTGTCAGACAAGAGAAATAAAAATACCCAAACATCTACTTCCCTGGAAATCTTCAATTTCAGAAGAAACCCAGCCTTTCTACAGACCAGATTCTATTAAAAAGTGTTTATTCCCATAGCTTCCCATTGGAGTCAGCACTCAGCCTTCCACAAAATGAAACTCCAGCTAGTTTTGTCCTGTTACATTACCATTTTTCAATCCTTCTTTTTTTTTTTTACCATTTTCTCTATTTACTCCCAGCCATGCCTAAATTGTTTCAGTGCTGTGAGATTGATAACAAGGAGCCAGAGAGGTGTTTGGGGATTATCTTTGTCTCACTTTATAAGACCCAGAAACTCTCCCACCAGAAATGGAACAATGGGAATTTTTAAGCTATTGTTCCCATTTCTTTGTAGCAGCTTTTAGTTTGCAGGTATCCCCTAGAGGGAGAAGAAGGGTGGAGAAACCGGGAGATATTTGATGATTAGCTGGGATGAGTCAGGCGAGAGGTGTGGCTGCTGAGAGCTGAGATGGATCATACCCCAGGGGCTTCATGAGGCTTCATGTGTGCATAATGCTTCTAATTCTCCTGGGCTGTAATTATCTCAGGATAGGTAAAAGAACTATTTTTAGAAATGTCAATTTTCTTGATTTATTGGAATTTAAGAGCTCAGGCAGCAGACTCAGGGAGTGGGATTTAGTGGCCCTGTAAGGATTGAGAGACCAGTTATTTTGCAGTAATAATCTGAGAGGAAGGAAACTCTCTATTTCCCCTTCCCAGGAAGGCCAGAAGACCTTCTGAGACATTGATTTATGCCTAGTAAGTAGCTCTGCTTTCCTTTTCTTTATTCTCTGTGGTTTCTACATTTGCTTTTCTGCAACCTCCTCTTTCATCCTTAGAGCCTGTTCTGTCCCCAGTGCATCACTCAGAGAGAATTCCCCTGGTCCCTTTTCAGCTGAGGTTCTATATTCCTCTGTTCCCATACCTCCCCAGACTGCTTCACAACAGGCTTGTACCTTTAATCAAATCTCCTTCTATGTATTTTCCTTCTGTATTCTTGTTATTTGCAGCTATTATTTCGCCATCCCGAGAACAACTGCTTCCTTGACTGTTTTTATGTTTAGTACCAGGCTGGGGTTGAGGTTGTATGGAGAACAGACACTAAGGACAGGTAAAGAAATCTCAGCAGAGAGAGCTGCTGAGCCTGTAACTTGTGCAAGCCATGAACACCTCTCTGCTGTGCACAGCTTTCATTGCACTTCTGCCCTCAGCATGTCCTGCTGTTAAAAAGCAGCCTGGGATTTGGCATGTATTGCATGATGTATTTGCTGAGAATAAATGTGTTCCCAGAATACACACACATATACATGGAAAAAAAGGTAATCCTGTACATTATCAACTGTTGTAATTAAAGAACAAAATCTCTACCCAGAATGATACAGCTGCTATCTCTGTGTCACTGTTTGCTGCAGAAAAGAAATCTTTCTTTTCCTAGTTGTATACAGCTGGTTGATTTATGGTGCAGGTTCCACAGCAGAGAAGAATATATAGAGCATTATTCATTTGTTTCAGGTGCAATTAAGTTATTGTTCTGTCTAGGTTCCCTGCTGAGTATTTATTCACAGTGTGATGTTGGGCAAATCGGTCAGGGGCCTGATTCAACAAACATTTTGTCATGGTTCAACCACAGCTGGGAGCCAAGCCCCACTCAGCACCTTGCTCACTCCTCTGAGTAGGATGGGAGAGAATGGGAAAGGTAAAAGTGTGAAAACTTGTAGGTTCAGATAAAGACATTTTAACAGGTGAACCAAAATCCATGCACACAAGTAAAGCAAAACAAGGAATTCATTTACCACTTCCAGTTGGCAGGCAGGTGTGTGCAGGACAGCAGGGCTCCATCATGCCTTGGGAAGATAAACACCACTATTCCAAACATCCTCCCTTCCTTCTTCCCCCAGCTTTATATGCTGAGAATGACATCATGTGGTATAGGAAATCCCTTTGGTCAGCTGGGGTCAGCTGTCCCAGCTGTGTCCCCTCCCAGCTTCTTGTGCATCCCTAGACCACTCTCTTGTAGTGTGAGGAGCAGAAAAGGCCTTGACTCTCCACGAGCACTGCTCAATAAAAACATCTCTGAACTATCAACATGGTTTGCAGCACAAATCCAAAACATAACCCCATAACATCTGCTCTGAAGAAAATTAACTAGCCAAAGCCAGTGCACTTAACCAAGGGAAGGCTAATCACGTGCTTAGGTGTTTTGCTGAAGCCATAGTCCCAAGAAAGTTGCATATTGCAGCATATTTTGCAATTTTTTTTCTTCATTGCTTCACTATAAACACTGGACTTCAGACTTGTTCTGGATATGTGCCTGATTAAGCATGATCAGACTTCAAAATCTGTTGATTGCCTTTCCATTTACCAGGAAAAATCAGAGGGCTGAATTAGTTAGGGCTTTTATCCTAGTGCTTAATCAGGTATGCATATACACCGCTAAACAATTTTTCCCCATCTTTTAATCCCAGCCTTCCCCAAATCTTTTTTGTTAGCAATACAAATAATAGAAGGTCCCTTTTAGAACTAAATTAATACTCTGATGAAAAATATGCATTAGAGAGATTTATATGTCTTCCTTAGCTCTTAAGAATGGACATTTTTGCCTTTAGTTTTAGTTCTTGTGATCAGAGTCAAGACTGCAACAGGTGGTCTGTGGTATATAGTGGCTGTAGTATTTGGGAATTCACTGTCCCATTGGGGGAAAATATTATCTCATCAGGTAAAATAAAAGAATGCTTCCTTCTTTTAATGATTTTGCATTATGATTAGGCTGTTGTAGCCTAATGTTAAATGGCAAACAACCCCATTTCATTATACTAATATATGTCTGTGTTATTATTTTGACAAAAGAGCCTGTGTGAGCTGCTTTCTTCAGGCAGAAAGCCACTGCAGCTATTGCTGTGAGAAGGAGATGATAAAAATACTTGATTCTTAATGACCTACTGTAGCATAGCTGACTTGGAGCAGAGCAGTTGAAAGCATTGATGTGATGTACCTCTCTGCTGAATGGCTCCTGGGAACTCACTTCAATGTTGTTTGCAAGTTTGCCAAGCAGACCTTTATTGATCCAAATGTCAATTATGGTTTCTCATATGCTTGCATTAATTACCCTGTCCAAGAGACTGTGGCAGAAAGAAGGCTATCAGGGCTGATATTAGGCTGTCAGATTATGAATTTGTAGCTCCTTGAGAGCACAGGGAGAATCATTTCAAGGATAAAAATGCACCTAAGATTTTGCACACAGCAGCTATATGTCATGTCCTGATGTCCAAGCTCTTTCCAATATTTTCCCTTTCAGAATAACAAAAGTTCTCAGGCCTCATTAATCAGATCTATGGCCCAGACTCATGTGCAAATAATAAAAGGAATTAACTCACAGAGCTCAGAAAGGGAATTAACTGTATATGAATCAGGAGGTCATGCAGGTAAAATCTGACACTGAAAGCGTTACCCACTTTTGATGTACAGAGGAAAACTTGCATTCTGGCATAAAACCTTAAAATCCAAACCTGGTTCCTTTAAAGAGATGCTGTTAGCTTGTTTTTATATGTCTACTATTTAATGGTATAGTAATTCTGAGGATCTTTGCCTTCTGAATGGCTAAAGATAAATCTCACAATGAGTTTAGCAGGCGTGTTTATGCATCTGACTAAACTTTTTAATTAAGTTAGATTTATTCTTTTCCTTGCCTAGCTCCAATCCAGTAAATAATCACAAGCACACATACAAACCACATCAACTCTCCATGATGTTAACATACAAGGAGCCCTGTTGACACAACAGAGACTCTTTCTTCCTTGAAAATAGAAATGTGGTGGGTAGATTCAGGTCCTGCTGTTCCATGACTCTCTTGGATAATGCATGAAAAACTGGCAGGAGAGCAAAGAACAGAGAGGAATGTCCAGCACCTCAAAATTACTTTTAACTCATAATTTCTTAAAAATTTCCCCCTTAACCATGCAGCTCAATCTAATTTTTCATAATCCTGTTGGAAATGCAATACTCTGCAGTGTTAGATTGCCAAAGCATTACTGGCAACCTGCTGAGGACATTCATAAGTCTATTCTGTAAGCTGTTTAGCACTCAGGGTGTAAACAAAACATGAAGATTTTGTTGCTGCTCAAGAAAACTACAAATTTAAGGAATGAAGTTGTCTCCAAACCAAATTCTACAGAGCTTTCAGTGAATTATGAAATAGTTATTTGTTGGTCAAATCAAATATTAAATCAGAAATGAACTATATTTTAAAAGATATTATATGAACTTATACATTATGAAGTAATGGAGCCTCTCCAGCAGCCCGTGTCCTTCTCTCACATTGTACCTGGAACAAGATTTGATACCTCCTTGCACAGAGCCAGATGTTGAAATAACAACCTTCAGAAGGTAACAAAAATTCTTCCAGGTAGCTTACAGTAAACGCCTCTCCTGTTGTATTTATACACTGTCCAAAATAGAGAAAAGCTCTACTCTCCTACAACAGTAAAGAAGCTAGAAAGGAGAGGAAGAAAGAATATTGGGTTCTCTTATTAAGTGATTATATTAAGTGGTTTCTCTTCTATTAAGTGGTTTCTGCTCTGAGTATATTTTAGCTAGTTTTGAGAAAGTGGGTGTCTGAATCAGGCACATTGTTCTCTGAGGGAGAAGAAAATGTTACCTTTAATCATTTCCAAAATCATACCAAGATTCATTTCATTAGAGTACAGTAGACGCAGAAAAATAACTGTGGTGTTGATTAAACAGGATGTATAAGAAATTCTGCTTGAAATGACTTAAAATGTCTACTGCATTAAAACATTCAAATAACATTTTATAGTGGCAATACTTAAAAAAATAGAAAGCCCAGCAATCCCTTTATAGTAGCAAGAATGAGCTGTCATAAAGTGTGTACCTTGCATTTGTCTCCTTCCTCTTCCTGTGCTCTTGTATTTATAAAGCCTAAGACAAGCTCAAGGAAAGGTTTCTCCTCTTTTGTGAAGATGGGTTAAGAACTTATAGGAGTAAGATTTATTTATGGAGGAAACAACTAAGTAACAAAACCCAAACCCCAGTAGAAAACAAAACAAACAATAAAAAAAATTCTCACATTAGACCTCTCATGTTTGTCATAAAAAAGAGGAGTGCAATGTCATAGGTAGAGAACTATATCATTGAGCACACTCTCTTTCTGGGCTTTTATTTGCTCTATACTGCTTTTTCTGCAGGTATCTCCAAGCAGAAATAACATGGCAAGATGAGCACCTTCAGAGGAGTAGTTCACACAGAGGCTGTGTAACCATGACACTAAATCAGCACATTTCCATACTTGTCACAGGTTTCACAGTGTTGTCTTTTGAGGACAACTTGTGCTGAATGGGGACATATATTAGAATCTAGATAGTGGGCATCTAGAACAGGGATTCTCAAAGTGACCTGTGATTCTTACAGATATTTTCCAGATCCTGTTCAGTTTTATCACAGCACTTATAAAAGGTCAGTACCATTATCAGAAGTAATGCCACAGTTAGGGTTTCATGCACCATCTCCCCAAAACTGCTCCATATTCCTTCTTTCAAGGGATCTGTTAAGCCATCTTTGGTAAAAGTGGCATAGTGGTTTCCTTGGTCAGCTTGAATCAAACACTTAAAAACTGCATAAAATAGGAATAACAGCACCTCTGTATTTTAGAAGGCTAATGTGGATGAAGAAATGAAAGGGTTTCAGTGGATGTTTAATGACAATGTGTCATAAGAGTCACTGCCTTTTAGGAAACAGGTGGATGCTTGTGATCTATATCCTTAATTCTAAATGAGTAAAGCTATTTTCAAGAGATGCTCTTGAAAATTTAGGATCTTTATTTACTTATTTCTTTTTCTTCTCCGTAGTTACTCTCTTATAAGGACATCAGGAAGATGAATTCATTAATGTTTGTTAGAGTGAGATACTATGGTGATGAGCACCAAAGAAGCACCACTGAAACAATTAATATTTTCTTACTCAGTTCAAGCTTTGACTAATGGCATTAATTAGGGTAGGGATAGTCAAACTGAATTTTTTTTTTTTAACAAATTGTAAACACCTGGATAAGAGGGAAAAAGCTG
This sequence comes from Galbula dea, assembly GCA_013399015.1. NCBI lineage: Eukaryota > Metazoa > Chordata > Aves > Piciformes > Galbulidae > Galbula > Galbula dea. The sequence goes on from VWZX01006416.1 coordinate 1,257,061, forward strand.
AAAAAAGATGAAAATAACCTGTTCTGGAAAATATTTTGCACAGTTGAAGAAACCCTGGAATGTCTTTGTCTGTTTTTCTTTGTTCTCTATTTATATCTTTGTAGAGAAAGGATTAATTATCCCAATTGTTACTGTCATCATAAATCTCCACACAAAACCATGTAATTATATAGCATTTTTTGACAATTTTCCTTTATGTGCATGTCTTCCTTATTATCCTATCTGAATTTTCCCAATATTTGTGTAGAAGTCAAGGGAATAGATAATGAAAGGGCAAATTTGTAAACCAGAGCACATCTGGATCTGTCCAGAGGAATTGGAGACATGTGGGAGATCACCTCCAGATTCACCAGGTTATGGGTACATTTACATTTTTCTTGACCAGGGAAGTATATACTTCAGAGGAATATTTTCACAATTACTAACACAAAAGTAAACACACAGATATAGACATAAAGAGGATATGTATGCTCATTTATGTGCACGAAAAGGTAGAATTGCACACATACATTTTGTTTTATGACTTCCATGTATGTGAAAGTGCATTCAGTCATGCATCAAATATAAGTTAAATTTTTATAATACTCAAAAAATATTTTACTTATGATTATTTCTCAAACTGAAATATAAAATCTATTAAATCCAGTAACTAGAACTACTGCAGCTTTTAACACAAATGTTCACTTATTATATCTAGGAAATTTTTTTCAAACAGATGAGATTAATCTAGATTTTCTCTAAGTTTTCTCCAGGAGCACATTCTCCTCCTGCTCCACAAGCATGTTGTTCAAGTCTGGGATAAAAATAAACTCATTTCATTTAGGTGGGCAAATAAATGAGAGGTTCCCCTTTAAATTTAATACTATCATTTGGGCACAAAACAGTCACCATTTAGTGATATCTAGTTTTAGATAGTGATCCTAATACATTCATTGTATCTATTCCATAATTATAACTCTAAGGGTCTGTAATCACGCCATGCACTATGCTGGAGAAGGCTGAATGAAAAGAGAGTATAGAAAGGCATAAGCAACAGTCACTTGTGTTTTATGAAATAACTAGTGGAAACCTGCCTCTGAAAAACTGCTCCTTAAGACCTTTCTGTTATTCCCAGGCTTATTAGTTATTCTGCAAGAAAACACTTCTTCCTGCCAGCCTTGCCTCACCTACCTTAAGACCCATGGGAGGAACTTACTGGAAAACTTTACTGAAAAAATAATGGAATATTCTTTCTGTGGAGAACAGCTCCTTTTGTTTGTAGTTGAACTACCACAATCACTAATCTGTTCTGGAAATCTGTCATTTTATTTGACCTAAAAAGTTTGGTCACCCATTAATAACCTTCACATCTACCCAATATTCTCTACAATATATGTGTTAATGATGGATGAAGTGCCCAAAGAAAAAACTAGAGCATCAGAGAAGGAAGCAAACAGGCTGGTGTTGCCCTTAAAGTATTTGATTGATTTAGAGCATGTGCAGGAAGCTGAGTAAAGGCTCTGCTGAGGTTTGACTAGAGTTGCCAAGGCAGTTGGTACTGTGAGAAAAGGTCAGAGGAGTCAGAGGCAGTTGGATTGTTCACAGATGGCTGATGCTGTCAGCTTCATTTGAAATAAATCCATACTTGAGTTTCAAGGGATGAATCAGTGAGATTCCACCACCAAAAGGATGGATACCTAACATATTTTATTTTCCTAATGCTTGTGGTTCTCTTGGAAGCCCTTTGCATTGGCATGCATAGTACCAGGAGGAAACAGGGACTAAACCTGCAGTTTTTCCAAATCTATTTGATTAAGAGCAGAATTGCTATGCAAGTCTTGAAGAGACATCACTCATGGCATAGTGCCTTTGCTTTTTGTCATATGTTCATTTACAGGTCTGACAGAGAGTAGGTTCTGTGTTGCTGTGCTTTTATGACTTATACTTGTAGGAAGAGACCCACACTTTTATTGACCTGTAGTTTACTATGCTATTATTTCTAAGTAAAAGGTCTTAATTTAGCATTCTTTTTTTCAACTTAGTAGCACCAGTACCAGCCTGAAGGTACTGGTAGCAGTAAGGGATCTCCTGGAAGTCTTTCACAGTGATCATAAATGAACTTCAATCATAGGACATTTGACAGTAAAATTTCCATGTGGGCCATGTTCACAGTTGTTGGCATTCATTACAGTAACTGGAACTTGCTGTGACACTGTGAGAGCAAAGTGTTCCATATTCAAATGCATTAGATACTCTCCACAGCTCCAGCCTTTCTTTACAGGTGTCATTCCAGGAAGATGTTTCAATAGTGAGGACACCTATTTGGACATCCTTTATCTGTGTGTACTCAGTATCCCAAAGGTCTGTAATGATCTCATATGCAAACAATTTCCTGCCAATAGAGCAAAACTGAGGAGACTGAGGTGGTTCAAATGTAATATTGTTTAATAACTTGTCTTAGCACTGATAAACAAAATTTATCCTATAAAAATGATTATCAGAATCTTGCTCTCACAGATGAGTTTTGAGCCCTGAGACATTTAAGTCTGAATGGTGACAATTCCTATGACATCTGCCCCACACGGGTAGCAACACAGGGGTCGGTACCAGAGGCATGTAGTTATCTTGGTGATGTTCAAGACTCTTAAAAACATAAGGAAATATTCTTAGAAACAAAAAGCAAACCAGCAAAATGGGAAACCAAAAGGTAATGCTTTATGGAAGGCAGGTACCTATATTATATATTATAAAGGACATCAGCAAGCATATGGTTAAAATATTGATCTACAGTAATGCTGTAATTTGTTTGGGATTTGAAAGATCTGTCTCTGACTTCCCAAACAATTTCCTAACAAACCTTTTTTTGGAAATTAATGTGCTTGAAAAAAACAATTGCAAAACAAAGTCCTGCTTTCTACAAATAAATCTGTTACATTGAAACAGATATAGTTTCAGTAAAAACCAATTTAGCTACATTCAGTGCCCAAATTTTCCTCTGTTTGTAAGCTTCACTTCTGTTTTCAGTCGCTTTCACAGAGATGCATCTGGTTGCTTTCTTACTACTTGTTTGATGCATCCTGTGCTCTAAGTGCTTGAAGATACTAGCATTTCACATTTACTTGTTTGATGACCTTCAGTATTTCAACCTTATGGTTGCTGTCATCCTTAAGAATGTGTGAGTATAAGGACACACGAGCTAAAAAGCACTCCAGTAAAATGAAACATAAATTCAGTAAATAGGTAACAAGAACTTTACACTATATGATTTGAACTCACATATAAAAGTTAAAAAAAAAACCAAACCAAAACAAACAAACAAAACCCCAAACCAACACCACAACATTAACCTATGGTACTCTAAAGCTGCTCACCATGTTTCAGGGTTACCCATGCTTCATAAAAATACTTATTGAAGTGCAGCTGTTGAAAGCATTATTGAATAAGAGGATATCTGTTCAAGAAAAGGTTTCAGGGAAACAGATTGCTTTATTTCTATGAAATAAATCCTTAAACTCGTCATTAAAGCCTCTAGGATAGAAGTCTTGTTTAACAGAGAACATTACACAGTTATTTGAAATCTAGAATCTCTTTCTAATAAAACTCCAAGATAAGTGATTTAGAAGAAAAACATCCTCTCCTTCACTCCTTTATTTTATTTTTTTTCCCCCTTCTGGAAACGACTTTTTGCAAAAGAGCTTCTTCCCTTAGAGGTCTATTTCAGAGGAGGGTGTAACCAGAACCATACAATGTGTACATTTCGATACAAAGTTTCTATGTACATAGATTTCTATGTACTCCTTACAAGTGAAAAGAAAAACACTGATACTTCGTCTGTGGTTTACAGTTCTGTCTCTTCTCTATCATAGGGATGAAGAGTCTTGGCAGCTCTTTAGGAAATCTACTTTTTACATCTCAAACTGCAAATAAAACCTTTTATGTATGAAGGTCACAATCATTACAGGAATATTTCCCAGCAGCTAATCAACAAATGAAATCCAAACAAGTTCATGTTACATTTCCTTATGCACAAAGATAGAATGTACTACTTATGCAGGGTTTATTTGATTTTAAACATTGAAGCTCAGGACTATTCAGCAGACCTCACTGTACAAATCTGGAGGTAGATTTAGTCTCTGTTAACTTCTGAGGGAATTAGGAAACTTGCTGGTTAACCTTTAGATGACTTTTAATTACTAGTTTGCATGAAGCCCACTTGACACTCAAACCCCCATGGCTGTATGATTGACCTTGACACAGGTTAAATATCTGTTTTAAAGTCTGGTTCTTACAGTAGAGTCCAAACTGCACACAATAAGGTGTTCATCCATCAGTCCTTTGGGTGCATCAGCTGCTGGCACTTCAGATTGTCTCCAGTCATGATGGCATGCCTTTTTCCTGCAGAATATTTTGAGTCCAAGTCATACTCTCCCAGCTGTTTATATACTTTATTTTGTTTCCAGTGTACTTCTTTGCACAAACCTTTATCATCATGTTTCCTTGGACTGTGATCCACCACTCAGATTGTCTCATAACAGCAATCAAGTGTCCTGTATGTTTTACAGTCCCACCATTGGGGGTTTTTGCTTGTTTTATTTTTTTTTGTTATCCATTCATTTAATCAGAAATATCTTAAGATTGTCATCTAAATCAAGACTAGGAATATTAAATAGCAGTGGAAGAAGAGTGTTATTATTGGATGACCTTGTGTAATGAGTTCTTCTTGCACAAAATTAACAATTGCATTTTTCAATCTGTTAGTAAAGCAGATTTAATCCCTCTGTCATAGGACTTAATCTATCCATCTTGCATAAAATTTAACTTTTAATCATGGTGTCATGTGATACTATGTTGATTTTTCATATAAATTTAAGTGCACCATGCCTACCAGACTTTCACATTTTTAAAACATTTAATTTAATGTAATTTAAATTTAGTTTAGTTTAGTTTTAAAATAAATTTTATAAACTCTCCTTCAAATGCTTCTTATATGCAGCTATTTTTGAACACTAGTAACACAATTGGAACTTCTGGATCCAAATGAGCCTTACTGTATAACTTTGAAAGAGTGTTCATAGTTGTTTTAGGTGATCTAATCCAATCCTAACTTACTTGGTTAATTGTGAATGAATCACAGAATTATTGACTTTTTAGGTCATCAAGTCCAACTGTCAACCTGTCACCATCATGCCACTAAAGCAGGTCCATGTACAGAAACTCTTTCCAGATACAGCAAAAATATTTGTATAATAAGTTACAGATGTCACAGAAAGATACAAGGCAACAAAAGAACAAAAGGAGAATGTGGATAGTTGGATAGATCTGCCTAGAAATAAAACTTCAGAGCTTCTAAAGGTCCCAGAGTCTCTATAATTTTCTGGGCTGGAAGGATTGTACAATTTCACCCATTTTAGTGTTGTACCCTTGTGAGGGTCATTCCTTATCATCAGAAGAGTCCCCACATGGGCCTGAGAACCCACACATCTCTCTCCAGAAAAGCTGATTAATATATAGGGGCCTCCAGTCTGAATCCTGCATGATTCCAGGGAGAGAATTGGAAATATTAATATTTTCTAAGAGAATTAGAAACATTAAGATCAGATTCATTTCGGAGGAGCAGGCTGGGAGAAGATTTCCAACATGTAGTCAAGGTAAATCCACTTCACAACATTATTGGATTAGCCTTTCTCAAAGTTTAATTAAATTGGTTTTCCCTCTATTAACTGTTATAACTACAAAAAGGCAGATGAGAATGAAACTTCATCTCATTACAGTTTAATAAGTTAAATCTGTTCTTGTGTCTCTAATGCTAAGAAATATGCATTATTTTATGTTAATCACCCAATGGGATTTTATGTTAGCAACTTCAGAACATGTATTATTGTCTGTGTCTTAACCACAGAGATTAGCCACTTTTCAAGTGGTAAAAATCCACCATTACTGCCTTAGACAATAAAACAGAAAGAGAAATTTGCTCTCTACTACAGGCAGTCCCAAAGCAGACATGCCATGCTAAACTAAGTGAGGAATGAGGAAAAGCATACCAATTGTAACAGACTTTGTCACCTGCTGCACCATCAAGTACTTAGATAAAGTCTACAAGAATTCTTTCTCCATTTTGAGAAGAAATGCTTTTAGAATTTCTTCAGTTTTAGAGCATGAGGAGGTCTAGAGAGTTCAGCAGAACTATTTAAATGGAAATAGATCATAACATTAAGTAAGAATCCATGTTTAACTACATCACTGCACTGCCATTGCAGAAATACCTTTGAAAAGTACATTTCTAAGTTGGAATTTGAGCTTGATCAGAGGAACAGAGAGAGATGTCATTGTATAGGTTAAACAGCAATGATGTATGCTAAGAAGGGAAACCATTCAAACATATCTCCTCCTAATTGTGGGCTTCAGGGAACTGAAGGCAGCAGCTTTCTGTGAGTGCATGGCTCCTCTAGACCTCACCAGTCCCCTGCAAAACATGAGATTAGTAGAGCTCATGGAGTCTTGTTCCTGCTCTGCCCAGAGCAAGAGGAGAGCAAGAGCATTCTAATAATGGGACTTTTCTACTTCATGGACAACCTGAGAGTTACAGTACCAATTTGGAAGTAGATCATTTGGAATTGTAGAAAAACATGATACTTTATTATCCCAGATTTCAATTGTATTTTGCCGAGCAAAAGATTGTGATGTGAAGATACAATGGCATTGGTTTGCATCTGTTTGAGAAATATCTATTTTGTAGATTAAATATGACCATATATATGTTTCCAGACCAAGGATTTTTATGTTCTCAAGGTTATGGAAAATCTTAGTTTTCAGTTTACTTCTTATCTAAACATTTAATTGTAATGATATGCAGAAAAGATTATCACATAATTTATGAAGTAGGTTGCTCTTGCCCTTGAATTTGGTTTGACACCAGTAACATCATGCTTTGACACCAGTAAGGTCACACAAATTCATACAAGTTCATTGAATCCTGATGTATTCAATTTTAACAAAGACTTTTCATGCTGAGAGAGCAAACTAAGACAGAGATTACAGCTATCATGTTTCATGGTTATTCACTTATCTTTCTATATGAGATGTAGCCTTGATGGAAAAGTTCCATGACAGTTTTCTTACTTAACAGTACAGTATCCACCTTCTTATAGCTAAAGATTGTGCTATTTTACTTTTGTTCCTTTTCTTTCTGATGTACATGCATGCTTTTTGAATTATTATTTCTTAGTTAGAGGTGTCTGCTACTCTGTCAGAGAATAGGAGCTTTCTCTCCCACATTCTGAAATGGCTCATTGGCAAAAGATGTGTGGTGGCAGATAAATAGTCCTGGTTCTTTTGTTTTCCATTTTGTAGAAGGCAGAAGGGAGTTTTATTTTGTTCTATAGAGGAGTAAGGAAGAATGATTAACTATGGAGGCTACACAGGGAGCTGTGAGAAATATTTGATGCTCACACATGAGTTGTCACTATTTTTAAAAACTTAGAGAAGCTGAACAACAGTTTGGAAATTAAAAATAAGTAGCTTGCAGTAAATTATGTATATTCTGCATTTCATTACTATAAATGATTTTTTTTTTTTTAATGTGGCCTTCCATTTCAGACTTTCTCAAAAATCATACAAAATGTTTCTCAAATATCTGATAGAATTTTCTGATTACTTTAATACACTTCATCCTGCCTGTAATGAAAGAGCAAGGCCATCAGGCGTTGCTAAATGTAAATCTCCTTTTATTGAATTTGCATCACTGCATTTGACATTATTCAAAGGAAAAGAACAAACAAATAAAACACAAGTCCACAACTGGAGCAAATTCCCTTTGGCCAGCTATCTTTTGAGCTGTAAATCAGTGTTCTCATCAAGATTACAATTTACAGATGTAGTTTGGTGATAACCACTGGACAGTCCCCACTGCAGGAGCACTTGCTTCATTAGTACAAAAGAACATCACAGCTCATTCCTGTGGTCTGCTGCATGAGGTATGCATGCAGTGGGAGTTTCTAATGGGTTCAACTCTGCAGCTGACAAACCTGGGGCATGCTGAGAGTCAGTGGTCTTCAAGTCAATAAAGCAAAGTCTTGAACACACCAGCTGTGCTCCACAAGCCAGTGCAGAACATCTACCAGCTAAGGATGTTTATGCCTTCTTTTTGAATATTGCCATGGACCTGTAACACTTCTCATGTTGTCACATTAAACTAATGCTACTTTTCATAGAATCACAGAACATTAGGGGTTGGAAGGAACCTCTGGAGATCATCTAGTCCAAGCTCCCACATCACAGGAAACAAAAAAAATAAAGAAGAAAACCCCAAACACTTTCACAACCTCATACCAACTAGGAAGCACAGTCAAAAAATATTTACATTCCTACTCATCTATTTGGTCATTAATTCTCTTTGATTACTGTAGCTTCCAAAATATCACCCCCTCACAATACAATCACACCTATCAGTGTAGAAAATGTTTTGCAAATGCTGCATCCTGCAAACTGAAACAACCACAAGCACAACACAGACCCTGCTAAAAACCCATGAAAATTAGTATCTGTGGAAGAGAGAATACCTAACAGGGAGGGGCATGGCCAAACTCTAATATATCATGCATATACAAACATATTTATTCAGTTCATGATATTTACTGTCAAAGTTCTGATTATTTGCACTCATGCTCCTCTTCTCAAGAGATTTTTCAGTATCCTTTGAGGATTAGGACTTATAGATCAGAAACTAATTTTGTAGAAAATTATCTGTCATTGGTTACTAGCTGCTACAATCATTTTAGATTGTCTGTGGCATTTTGTTGTCTATTTTATAGTTGATTTTTGTGCATCTAATTTCATCTCAGAAAGAAGTCAATCACTTTTTGGGCCACTACTGGAAATAGACAAATTTTTCTCATAGATTTTGGTTTTGTTACTGTTAATAGAAAACATGACTTATCTGCTAAAACATTTTGCTTTGTCTATCCTATCTGAATGAGACATTGACTGGGAAATAGTTTGCAGTTCAGAATCACATTTTTGGTAAAGGCTCTGGAAGAAGTAAGCACAAAATAGCTGTCAATCATATGCACACACAACAGTCATCCACTTGTGCATGAGGAACCCAAGCTCTTTCTCTGAATAGGGCTTGTCTGGGACTTTCTGCATCCCAGGAGAGTGCATGAACCAATGGGGGACTTCAGTTTTCTTAATTTACCCCCTCATTGGGCTTATAAGAAGTCCTTCTTTTGAAGGGTTGCAATGGCACCTAGTTTTTGGACAATCTGAAGTTCTTAGTCTGTTTGTTGGGATGAATTTTTGCAAGAGGTTTGGTGTTACACCTGGCAATTTGTGGATTATATCACCTTCAGCTGACACCTTTACAGATGTGGTTCATATATTTTTAACCAAAAGAGAGACAAGCTCATGTAGCATGACAAAGTTTCTTCAGCTAAAGGTTTTTCTGGCTCTTGACAAAATTCCACGTATTTGTAACTCTTTAAGTCTTTCAGCTATTTGGAGTAAGTAAGGAATTTCTTTCTATATTTGCTGTAAATTTATGAATGAACATTTTACATAAGTCTTTAAATAAAATGCAAGATACAGAATAATCCCACAAAATGAATTTCAAGCAGCATTGCTGTGATTTCTTCCTTATTTGCTGGGTACCTTCTATGCTGCCTCAGATATTTACAGGCAAATAATTTTCCATTTTAAAATTCTTTTATATTATTATTTTGTAATAATAATCCTTTATTAATATAAAAACATTTTTATAAACAAAAAATTCTCCTACTGAATATTCAGGTGTTACAGACTGGTGTCCCATACCCATCCATCACAATGCTGTGACAAGTCCCTGACTTAGCCATACAAACAGTGCAGAAAAAACATTGAGAGCAGATTCTGGTTGCCTCTGTGAGCAGAAGTGCAGCTCACCCTGGGAACTTAGCAGAAACCTGGAATTTGCTTTTCTTATCCCTGAGATATTTTTTCCCTGAGACTATTGAGGCTCCTTTCAAGGAGCTGAACATGGGTCAGACACCAAAATCTGGTTATGAGTACTCTAAAATTTGTATTTGTCACAAACCTCAGATGGGGTAAACTGTCATGGCCATAGGGCAGCTGTGGAAGCTGGTAATGAATTACTGAACTAAGTCACTGAGGGTGTGATGTACAGAGGACCTAGAGCAATCTTGCCTTCCTGTAAATGTAGGTATCTGTAACTGATACACTTGTCCAGATTCCTACAGCTGCTGGAAAGAAAAAGAAAATAGGCATTTTGGAAGTACAATTCATATATTTTGTTTTAATTGTCTATCTGAAGGAGAAAACAAAGTGTGTTCTACAAATACCTTTTTCTCTCTGTTATCTTCAGAAAGAGTTTAGACAGTTAGTTCAGATCCACATGCCTACAGTGTAGGTGTTTAAAACTGGTTGAGATGAACCTTAGAGTAAGAGATTTCTGCTCTGAGTTCTTATTACAAAAGGAGAGGACCTGTTTCCACTACTGAGAGGACACAGCCCTGGATTCAAATTGGTCTACCTGTGATGCCATAGTTCTAATGTCCTGTGAGAAACACATTCAATACAGTCAAGGCCTCTGTGAATGATTTCACCCTGGTAAATGCTTCTCTGTTGCAGATCAATTGCAACTGATACAATCAATGGAGAGCATTGCATTAAAAAAAAAATAAGGTGCTGTGCTATTTTCCAGACATCTCCAAGGACTTAAGCAGTATAAGGCAAGAAAAGTCTTTTATTAAAATTGTCTTATCTCAACCCTTTGAAAACACTATTCAAAAAGAGGAACTGCTTGGCATTTCTCTTTTCTATTTGATAAAGACTATTTCACAGGTCATTGCCTTGTTCCTAGTGACTGGATTTCATCTATATTTGTATAAAATATTAAGAACCAGTTGATAATTGAATTGAGACATCAATTCTTCCAGTGTCAAGTAGTAATGAGATCCCTGTCTCAGTCCCAATATATATATAAGAGTAGATATTTGGATTTCTGTTGATGGACAGGAATAAATCATTTTCTCAGAGTTTTCAACACTGTTTTGTGGTAATTAAATATATAACAGGATACTTGCCCGGCACTATGTACTGATTTTATTGTCATTTTCCTTGTTGACATAATAAAAGCTCTGAAATGGAAGATCATTTAAACATTTAAATGGAAGGTTATCAAAACTGATTTTTTCCCAGAAAGATGCCAATTTCAGTTAAAGAAGGCTCTTTAAATGTTCAGGATTTTGAAGTTATTCTTAAAGAAATAACACTCCACTGTCCCATCCTGTGTCAGTTGTCTGTATAAAGAGGTTATAAAGGAAAACTCATGTTCAAGGGCTACTTATCTTTATTTTCTTCCTTTTTCTTTTCTTTTAATCAAGGATTTCAACTCATACCTGACACTTCAGACATGGGAGCCTGCATCATTGAAGTCAAAATTATTTGTCTATGTTTGCTAGCAGCACTGAGAGGTTAGATTTTTACTCTGAGCCCAGACTAGTTGACTACATGGATCAGTGTTTGAAACTACTTCCCACCCAGTTCTGCTCCCAACCAACTTCACACACACAGTGTTTCTGTGCTTTATTGACAAAGAAAAAACCCAATTTTCTGCTTAATCTGTCTACAATTAATTGTTTTGCCAAACTAGGATCTCAAAGTGAAAAAAAAAAAATCTGAAACATAAATGAATCAATGGCAAGCACATTAGGAAATAAAAATATTTCTAAATTTAAAATGGTAGAAGCAGCTAAAATATTTTTGCCACTCAATCAAGCAGTTGAGGTATACAGAAGCAATAGTGGCTGTAGAGCCCCATAATTACCCTTTCAGGCTTCTGCCAGAGTTTTTGATTTCAGTTTATTTGTTCTGAAATTACTTTCCTTCAGCTGTCTTCTATTTTTGAACTGTGATAATGATAATATTGGCTGACATTACAACCTGTTCAAGATAAGTATTATCTGCTATAGCAGAAAGTGAGCTTATCTGAAGCAGACTGGTTCCTCAGCTGAAGATTGTGACCCATTCCAAAGTTCAGTTCAATGGAAACTGTTTAATACAATTGTTTATTTTTGTTTTGTGTAGGAATGTTTCTGTCCTGACAAGATATGAATGAAAGACAGTTTCTGCCCTGAAGCATGAAAGATTTTTTTTATCCAAATAGATGAAAGAAATAAAAACTGAGAAAATAAACAGTTCAGAGAAGCAGCTTGACCAGAGTACCACAGCAGATTAATTAGAATTAGTACATGGTGCATGTTCATTAGTACATAAGCTCTTCTTATCATAATTTACCTGATCATAATTTAGCTTAGACCTGACCTTAAACCGTGAAAAAATAGGGTCCATCCCCTTCATAAAAGTCAATACTGAAAGCAGGGTAGGAAGATGTGTTATATGCAAAGTCTGCAAGCCCATATAGGAATGGCTGCATGAAATGTTTGCACAAGTGGTCAGAGAAGTGCTGTTGCAGGAACTCAGTTAATGTTAAGTGAAATTGGTGTCCTAAAGCATTACTTCATTTGTATTGAAGCTGGGACTCATAGTTTGGGCTGTAACTGGAATGAATCCATCCGGTTTTAGAAAGTCTCAGTCTTTCAGAGGATTTATTTCTGTCTCAAAGTAATGGAAGACTGGAGAAACAAGCCAGATATTTTTGAATATAGGAACATTTAGAATCATAGAATGGTTTACATTTGAAGGAACCATTAAAGGTCATCTAGTCCAGCCCCTCTGCAGTTAACAGGGACATCTTCAACCACAGCAGGTTGCTCAAAGCCCTGTCCAACCTGACCTGGAATGTTCCAGGGATGGGGCATCTATCTCTCTTCTCTTTCAGTTTAAAAATATTATCCCATATTATATTAAGTAAAACCTTATTTTACTTTTGAAATATATCTGATTTATGCTACAAATGTGCTCTGAAATCCTGCCATAATGATCAATAATAATCTGGCTGTCATATTTAAATGTGTTATGATTTATAAATACTTTTCAATTTTTACTGCTCTGAATTTCCCCCAAAGCAAAGAACTCCACGTTCATGTGAAATAACTAAATCTAGGTGATCTTACTCAGTATCCAAGGTAAAGCAAACCAGATGTGCTGTTATGAAAAAATACAGCTGTAGCTGTGGAACTCAGTGCCACTAAGTTGTGTCTGTTGAAACAGCAATTAGATTAATAAAAAAAGAAATCCCTCCATACCTAATAAATAAAAGATAGCACTAGCTCAAATACTCTCCAAGCTATAGATTATTTGATATCACTGGGGAAATATCCTATGAAAACCTTGTCATATTTGTGCCTTATTCTTAGTCTCTGTTGCAGTTGTTTGCCATTTGACACAGTAAAAGAGAATACACAAATATACAAACTTCTGATCTTCTTTGGAAAGGACATTCTTGTGCTGTCACATTTTACTCACTTCCCTCACACCATTTTCAGAGTCAGCTGGAGCTCTGCATGATTCTGCTGTATCAGGTAGACAACTTCTAGCAAATTAGTCCTTCTCTTTATTTTTTATATATTTATTATCCTAGATGCTTTTTAATATTTTATTTAACATTATCCTGGGGAGGTTGGTGATTCATTGTTCAGTACTCAGAGTTTAACACACTGTGAACAAGCTTGTGTAGGGTAGCAATGAATATGTTACAGGATAGATACCCTAGAGCATTTCAGAAGTTTTGAGGATTTTTAAATTTAATTTCTTTATGTCAAAGAGCTGAATATTCAGGCTGAATGGGTAGTGCTAACAGTGTCATTCCTGGAGAGGTGGAAATCCAGTAATCTCTGCCAAGTATCATCAGGAGTGGAAGCCTGGCATTCAGAAATTCAAGTTTTGTATATTCAAGACCTACAGAAACATTTAGTTGGTTATGTCAGCTGCAGACTTTATGAAGTTCACAACCAAACCTAGAATGGCATTGTCAAATCTGAATGTTCTTCTTGTTGTCACAGAACAAGAAATAACACATGCATTGATCCAGAGCTGAGTTTAGCTCAGTGTCTGTGTTCTCGCTCTGTTAGATTCAATGGGATGCAATTTAATACAAGTATTGTATCATTTTTTGGTCCATTGCCTTCCCATATGTTCTGTCAATTCTGCATGCAAGAAAGATTCCTTCATTGAAAGAGGACAGTGTGAAGATAATTGTAACAGTTTAACATGGCTGAGTCAGCCTTCTTCCCTGACCTGCTCAGATTACCACTTCTGCTGCCTCTAGTGCTATTGGTAGACAGGTTTGTTGTGTTCCTGCTTTAGCTTCTACTATTCCACTCTAACTGGGAGTTTTCATTTTATAACACAACTGTTGAGTAGCTAGAGCTTAAAATAAAACACTAGTCCTCCTGAAATGGAAAAATATTCTACTAGAAAAAGGGAATTTTTATCTAAAAATGAATACTACAGAAAACAAAATTTCTCCTGTGCCAAAGCCACAAACCAACTCCAACTGAAGGCTGTATCCAAAAGTACTTTAAATAACTTCTGTCTGTAGGAAACAGGATTGCAACTTCTGTAACAGTTTACTTGGCTGTGACTGCAGCCATACATCCTTCAGCTCAGGGACACTTAGTTTCTAATCTTGTGGCAGACAGTTTTTAAACCAAGTTTTCCCTGATTATTCTTCCCTAACTAGAAGTCCATTTCCACACTGGGAGATCTTCTGATGGCAACTCTAATGAAGCTGCCACTGAAGCACAGACAATCTCTTCTGTAGGAAACCTTTTGGTTAAAAGAGTTCTCTGCTCTGTTGACTCTCTGATTACACTCAGATTAGATAAAGCTAATTAAGCACTTACTACTTAGCAAAATGAATGTCTAACCAGTTATGTGGAAGTTATTATGGGAAGTGAAAGGGTGACTTCAGTATACACTCTATCAGTACTTTTCTATAAAATCAAACCTGATGCATCCAATAAAGATATTAAAAATAGGAAAAAACAGAACAAAATCACTAATAACTCTTAACTATATTCATATTTACAATCTCATTTATTAGACCTGGCCTTGAGAGAAAAATCAAATAACTTTATTTTTTTCAAAGAATGTGTCGACTGTACATATTAATTCCTTTTCCAAATAATTTTTTAACTCTATTTGGTTAATACCTCAGGGGACAGAACTTCTCTCTTTTTGAACTTACTTATTTTTATCAAGTTTATAACAGTTCTTATTGCTGCATTACTATTGTTATATTATCATGGTAATAACTTCTATTACACTACTAATAGAAACAAGCAATTCAAATTTTCTCACTTATCTGTAACATTCTAGTTTTACCCCTCCATTAACTCAATCAGCAGCATTAATGTAGTCCTTGCAGGTAATAACCTAGTTCCTATACATTAACATATGCACAGTTTTTTCTTTCATGCCAAGCAGATTTTTCAGACACACTTTTTTGGTAAACTAAGCAAAAACTCAGTTTGTAAAGGGGATAGGGGATTGTGTAAGCTACAAGTTTGTATTATGGTAAAAAATAGCCATTAGAAAAATGCAATCAAAAAAATAAATTGTTTTCCCTGTATTCTTTTCAAGAGGGCAAGATTTTGATGAAACATCATCCAAAATTATCAGCAATAATCATGTTTTCTTGGTAACTGTGTGTCTTCCTCCCTTTTCAAATCACAAGGTCTAAATATAAGACTTCAGTGTCCCCAGACCTCTTTATGTCCACAAACTTTGAACAGAAGTCTTGTAGCTCTTATTTTCTATTGCCTTTCTTTCATGCATGATGGTGTTAGTTTTCTCACAAAGATTTTCAAAATTCATCAGCCAGTTGTAAAGGTTGTCATGATTTTACATCTTGCCTTCACATAGTCATTGAACTTTCATTTCTCTTGCTTTCATACTGCTGATTCACATTCAATCAACTGTTGACCAACAACTCCAATGGGTATATGTCTTTCCTTCCAGTTTGAAATCTATGTCCAGAGTAATTTGTGTACAAAAAATATGATAGAAGAATGGAAGAGAAACCTCAAGACATAAAAACTGAGGGTATATTTTGATAAGCCTTCCAGTAAAAGGTTCAAAACACCATGTGTTCTGAAAATTGCATGCACCAGGGCTGAAAGCAGTGTGGATAACTCTCTCAATAATTTCTTTCTGGGCTGCCTGCAGATGGTGTTACTAGATGGGAGTACTGTTGAAACCAACTGAAGTACCTACCTATGCTGTACTCTCTTGCTCTGCAGCTGCCTGTGTTCTTACCAGCCAGCTTGTGTCACACATCAGCAATATAAACTTGCTTTTCCCTAGAGGTAGAACTGGTAGGGCAAGTTTGAAGTTCTCTGGCTGTGCTCTGGTTCTTGTCCATCAACTGGAAATGTAGAAATTCCCATAGTCAGGAAGGAACAAAAAATGAAGTGATATTCCAGGTCCTTCCAGTGAAAGAATAAGAGCATAAAGGCTCTGGTCTGTGTAGACAGACATCTGAGTTCAGGCATTAATTTTATCCACAGTTTAGTGACTGAATTGCTGAACCTAATCTGTCCTACAGTCCATCAGTGTCTACAGTCCTTAACAAAACATTGTATCCTAAAAATTATTCAAAACACATCTATTGAGAAACCCACTAGGGCTTTGTTTTAATAAGTTCTTTTGGTATTTAAGTAATCTTTTCTATTAAACCATCTGACTCTATGTGACAGAGCTTGACTTATGCTTAAATGATATCCCAATGAGAAATGCAAAATGAGCTGTGATTGCCTTTATAAAAGAATGCATAAATAAATGTACTTTGAAGGAATGAATCAAAGGAGTAGGAAGAAAAAAAAATCCCAAAGCCTCACCCTAGCAGTTTGCTAGTGAAATACCTTTGTTTGCATTTGGAAACCAAATTAAAATTCAGCTCTCTGGTGAGGAACACTTAAATGCAGTGTAGTTGCCCTGCATTTAAATCAGTGTCACTAAGATCAGATTTTGATCTTCTGTATCTTGACTGCTCTTCAAACAAGGATAATCAAAGATGTTCAGAGAAAAAGGGTTGGGGCTAATGCCATCAATATTGACAATCATTTTTATTTTCTGTAACACTGAACTCTTCTTGTTACACATTCCAGCACTTCTTCATAATACAGCACATTTTCCAAAGAAGATAAATTATTCTATCATTATAATTATGAGCAATCTCAAGTAAAACTTACGTGAAAATAAAACCTAAGATCACACAAGGGAACAGAGTTACAGGGTTATTCAATGTGGTTGCCTTGCCATGCTGAAAAGGAAACTGAAAAAAAGAGACAGGTGATTATGAGTGACAGATTTTTGTTCTTAATTTTGAACATCAAAAATCATATATATCACCTAAAACATCAGTAAAATGTTGGCAATTCCAAGTCTACAACATGGACTTGTTTAAAAACCTTTTCTTAAACTTGTCAGTGATATCACTGAAAGCTATAACAAACTGTATACACTATTACACATTCATAATGGTAGGTTTATAGAGACATTTATCTTACAGAAATTTGTTTTCCTAAGCAGCACACATTAAGAAGCCTGTCAGATCATTATAGTGAGATATTTACCCTCCAACCAACATGATCTGTGATCAAAGCATCATATGCATTGATAAAGTGTCTTGAATCTCACTTCACAAAACACTTGCAGATGTATATTGAAAACATGCCATCCAGATAACCTGCAAAATCTATTCTGGACAATTATTTCTCCAGTATCACAAAAAATATTTGAATTGCTTAAAAGATCATCAGTATATGAAACAGCCACAAACTGAACTAAGTAGTCTTAAATATAGTTGACAGGAAGAGGAAGCAGTAGTGTATGTTGTTCACCTTGACTTTAGCAATGTTTCCCACATTGCCTTCCAAAGCATCCTTTCAGACAAAGTAATGTAGTATGAACCAGGTAAGTGGAAAATGAAGTGTAGTGAGTATTGGATGAACTGCTGGGTTGAAAGGATTATTATCAGTGATAAAAAGTCCAGCTGAAGGTCTCTCACCCCTGGTCTACCCCAGGGTTTGATGCTGGAACCAATACTCTATCTTCACTCACAACCTGGGTGGTGGTGCACATTTCACCCTCATGAAGTTTGTAGATGATGCAAAATTGGGGGAAATTGTTGATAAACCAGATGGTTGTGCTCCTAATCAGAAGGACCTGGCAGGGGAAAAAGTTAAATCCTGGCCATGAGGAAGGTCAACCTCATGTTCCTGTACAGGCTGAGGAACAACCATCTGCAAAGCAGCAGCTTGGCAGAGGTGGACCTGTGGGTGTCCATGGGCAGAAAAGTGCCAGCAGGTTGAGAGTTGATTCTTCTTCTCTGCTCAGTGCTAGTAAGACATGTCTGGAGAGCTGTGTCCCTTCCTGAGCTCCTCTCTACAAGATAAACACCAACATCCTGGAACAAGTCCAGCAAAGGACAACAAAGATGATTTAAATATTGGAGCATCTTTTGCATGAGGAAAGGCTGAGAGAGCTGGAGTTGTTTAACCTGGAGAAGAGAAGGCTTAGAAAGATTGTACTCATGTCTGTAAATACTTGATGGGAAGGAATACAGGAGATGAAGCCAGAACCTTCTCAGTGGTGCCAAGTGAGTGGTCAGAAGAGAATAGGCACAATTTGTTAGTTTTTCTTTTGGCTTGGCTTGGCTTTGGTTTTGTTTTCTTTTTTTAGTGCAGGTGGTCAACACCAGAACACACTGCCTACAGAGATTATGGGTTAAAAAAATACAGTGGTCTGTGGTGTTAGCATGAAATTTTCTCAGTATGAATAGTCCAAACTTATTTTTACTGAGTTACAAGGTTCAGTTCAAGAGTTTTAAGACAACTTCATGATTTGTCATCATGGTTAATTTCAGCTGTAATTATGCAAACTTCAGCCTTTAGAAAGGGAAACAGACAGTAGCTGGAGTAACCAAGATTAGTCTGTAGGATTAAATAGACTGCATCAGTCACTGAGAGAACCAAATCAGCAGCTACTGCCTTACCCAAAGATCATTTAAATATGTTCAGGGACTTTAATGGATTTTGTATCAGATCTCAGAACTGTAAATGATCATTTTTTTCCCCTGAATAATATTAAAAACTACACAAACTGTTTAATCTAATCAAGGTTTTGCTAACAGTAGGATACACAAGGGAGAGACAGACATGCTATTATTTCTAATCAGCTTCCTTAAAAAATGATTCAGTGTTCCAGTCTTTAGAGAGCTTTAAATAAATAGCCTTTGAGTGGGCAGGCAAATACAACCTGCCACACCAAATTACCATATATGTTTTATGTGTTTTAATATTTTCCTAAGTATTCTGGTAACATAACCCCAACAGTGAGTAGGTCAGATCTACCTGGACCATCCATCTACTTTTTATGTTCAGCTGGATATCATCATTTCTTTTTTGGAGGGATAATTTTTCAATTATTTTATTTTCTCAGAGCTAAGTTATCTTTGTTTATAGGGTCCACAGTGATAGTTAGATAAATTTATTTCTTTTAGATGAATTCAAAGTTCTACAGCATGACCATATCCATGTTTTTTTAAACACTAATAGTAATGCTGCAGCTTCTGTTTACTACAGGAAATGCTCTATTGCTATTTTGGCTGCTCCCTAAATATTTACAGGTTTAGACAGAGGTGAAACCATTTTATTAGTTACTTTGGCAGCTTCTTAAAAGACTACAGGGGAAGAAAAGCAGCTGTTTATTTAAATCTGCATTTAAAATAAAAGGTACTTCAGGCAACATGCCATGGGAAATAATCTTTCAACTGTTTTTAAAAATGAGACATGGGCACAGCTTAAAACAGCAGGTAATTATACTAAACCCATGTTCTTCCCTTATGTATTTATGGCTCTTAAAAATATATATTTTAAAATGAGAATAGAATCTTATCTTTCAGCAACACAAAACAAGGTATGCTGTAAAATGTATAATGCAAAAGTCATGTAATTTATCACTCAAAAAACACTGGTCCCTTTGGAACCTTCGGTTTCAGAAAGTACTGCATGTTCTTGAAATCAGAATTGTTAAAAGAAGTTCATTTTCACTTCATTATAGACAGACATCTTAGAGACAATCCTGAAACACAGTTAAAGAAACAGTAAGCTTTGTACTACAAACACATTTGCAAAGCTAATAAACAAATACAAAATAAAAAAGTAACAAGCAAAACCCACCAAAGTCTAAATGCTAAAAAGCTAAAAGTAGTGAGGTCTGGGAGAGTGGTACTGAGATGTTATTCCTTTTAGCATGAGTTAAAATTTGCCCCACATTATCAGTGATTTCAGGAATTTATAGTATAAAGGAAGTAATCTATGTCAAATAAAAATAAAAGCCTGTTCCCACAGGTTTAATTCAGCACCTATCCTTTCTCCTTTCAGGCTGAGCTCCTCCAAAACTGGGAATTAGTTTAATTAATCAACCCATTAGCTTAAGTCAGAACAACCTCAGAATTTCATGTAGTACTCTTTGCAGTGACCACAAGCCCATATTACTAGTTGTTTTGAAAAACAGCAGAGTAAGAAGGTTTGACACTGAGATTCTGTGGTATCTCCATCCTCAGAGATTTTCAAACTTGACCAAGCAAGGTCCTGAGCAACCATGTTCTGCCCATGGTTTAAGCAGAGGTTTGGACTGTATCATGTGCTGAGATCCCTTCCAAACTAAGTTCTTCTGCAGCAGAAGCTGAGGGGTTTTTTGTGTTGCTATTTGTACAACTCATAGTGATTTCTACAACTGCAATCAAAATTCATACAGCAGAAGGCAATTTATGGTTCAGTTAAGACAATGAAGAAGTCTATTTGCTACATGTTATTCAAGTGGTGGGATTAGCAGACAGCTCCAGTAGTCAGCTGTAAATAAACACTTGTGTTTTCCTTTATTAAGGTTCTAACTGTTGATAGAGAGTTTATGTGGAGTTTAGCACATGCAGTTTGCAAAACCAGGCTTTCCTATATGACTTGTTGAGGTGAAAGCCTCCAACAGAAGCTACAGGAGAGAAAGGATATAGAAAAGACCAAGAGGCAGTGGAAGAATAATTACAATCATTGCTACTTTTAGGACTGTTAAGGCATTTTGCAGGAAATGGTCCCACAAGAGTGATGGCTTGAATGCTGATATCCATGAGATACAGTACAGATACTCAATCAATACCAATTCAGGTCTTGAAAAATCAACAATTTTCAATTATTAAGCATTTTGAGGTTTTGGTTCTTTGTTATTTTTTCCTAAGAAAGGTTGCTAATTTTGGGGGGAAGGAAAAAAGCAAAACAAACAAAAAGCTTTTATTTAGCACTCAACTCTGTTGAACATCACTTGAATCAAAAAAACTTATCAGCTAGCTTTAGTTTACATGTTCAAAATCTTTGTTTGTAAAGCATTTGCAAAGTACAAACCCCATAATTAGCATACCAACAACAAACTGTTGATAGGATCTCTTATTCTTTGCATAATAACTATTTCCATCACGTATGTATCAGTTTGTAAACTCTTGGCAGACACAAAATCCTTGCAGAGTAGAACTTCTAGGAAATTACTTTTTCTTTTCAAATCAATGCTTCCTCTATTCAATATGTAGTTCTAATGTGAGAGTCCCTTTGATATATATTTAGAGTGATAATTCCAATGAAATGGGAATGAAAAGAAGAGAAAGATCACAAGCTTGCAAATAGTTCCTTATAAAAGATTTGTTCAAATACCTGGTAAATATGCCACAGTGGAAACCTGTGTTAGTCTAAGGTTTGTAATCTCATCTTAACCAGGTAGTCTTCCTCAAAAACATTGCCATTCCACTGTAGTAGTTTCAGTAGGATTGCTTCTTGAGATTAATTCTTAAAACAAGGCTCTTCTGAATGTTTATTCATTGCCCAGGTTTGAAATAGCTTTAAACTCCACTTCTCCCTGTTTTGGAATCCAGGATTATTCCTAGTGAGTCAGAGACCACACTCCAGCATTTCTCTTTTAATATTCCCATTTTAATTTACCCAGACACCCTTTTTTTTATGTAGCTGTCCCATGTTTTGTCTTTTCAACTTCATCCAAACTAAGAAATATTGTTCATTTTTACTTCCTGATAATACATATTTTAATAGCATCTCAAAGATCTATCCAAGATGAGGACCAGATAGGGATAGGTTGAACACTGTCCCTGAGATCTGTTTCCAAGTTCAAAGAGTCCATACAGACCAAGCAAAGTATCTGTTTGGAGACAAAACTTCTCTTGAAACTTGGAATGAATTAGAATTATTAGTAGCAGTAATCCACCTGTAGACTTCAATAACAAGCTCCTCTCCTGAGCTAGGCAATATGCAGCTTTTAATATTCTTATCTCATTGTTTTAAACTGTCCTTACAGCAAGGACATAGTCATAAATATAGGGGGTTTATGTCTTTGTACAGGGTCAGAACAAAACATTATGAACCACTAAAGCCCTGAAGCCAGGACTAAGTAGCTCTATCCTAAATAATATTAAGGTTGTGAGAAAGACTAAGTGCTAAAGCAGCCTGCCCACTTCAGTCTCAGGGAGCAGTTTGTGTGCTTTCTGATGGTTTTGTTTGGCTGGAAGATATGCATTTATTTGCCACCAGTGTCATTTTTGAAAAAAATGTCTTTTCTGATGAATTGAAAGAAAACAGGAAAAAAAATTACACTCCATCATGAAAAGGGAAGAAACAAAATTCATATTTTCAGCCAAGAAAAACCTGTTGTCAGTTTTGTCTTCCTTCTCCAGGGTAAAATAATTTCTGCCTAGTAACCAGTGTGTCAGTTTTCCTGGGAGAAAGCTCAAGGTTGTATTTTTGATTTGTTTGGGTTTTGGATTTTTTTGGTTGGTTGGTCTTGGCTTTGTTCTTTTTGTCAGAAAAACTGTAGATTTTTTTTTAAAATAAGGTGGCATGCTATTGAAAATGAACTGAATGGGAAGAGATTCACTCCTAGGCAGATTGAGTTTCTCCACCTCTGCAAAATGACTGAACCCCAGCCAAAATTCATCATTTTCTGCATTTACTTTTCTGATCAAGAATTTGATAAATATTGAGAACTTAGCAGAAGTTTCTTGATAATGACCCTTCACTTTAACCCATTCTGGGTGCAAGTAAAATGATTAAACAGAGTGGGTAACTTTAAGAGGCTTTAAATCAGTATATGTCAGGTGCTTGCTTTTCAGGACAAATCTTTTAAGTTCTAACAAGAAATCTCTGACCAGGACAGCACTAATTGCATTGCCTATGCACACTGAGTAGGGATTTCATTTCACACATCACAAACTATCCACACAACCTTGTCATAGCAATATTTCATACATAACTTTTTCCCAGCAAAGTCTAATCTTCCTATATTAGTTTCACAGTCCAGTTCCCTCAAACAAAGTTCAGTTAAATCTTAATTTATTTTTTTTAAAAGAACCAAACTACTACTACTACTAATAATAATAAAGCTTCTGTAGTTTCTCTCCAGCCATTGTTTGTGAACTTGCTGAAAGTTTGTGCTGGACTCTAGGGACAGGAAATCAGTCAGAGTGTTGCTGATATAGCATATTTAAGGGGAAGGAGAACTAGGTGTAAATGAAGGATACTTAGGGTGAAGCAACTGGTATAACTCTCTATAATAACTTTTTTTTTCTCATTGATATTGTAGAAATGCTTTATTTGAAATTCAAATCATTTGTAATTGGTATAAATAATTTATAAATAAAAGATAAAGTTTTGTTTTTTCTCTTGAACAGGTTTTGGATGGTTTTTAAGTTAATTGTTCTCCATTCATTTCACACCTGTTTTACCTAAAAATCATACTTTTCAACCAGCAGTATGATGAGAGTGGGAGAAATTCTCCTTTGTGGACATGTTATTTCACTAAGTGTGTCACAAGATCCCCTTCTGAAGGGTTTTTACAGGTCACTGTCAAAGTCAAAATGTTAGTTGGTCCATTTGCCTGTTATGGTGTCTGCTTCTGTATATTGCTTTTCACCTCTAGCTCTCAGGCAGGTGTACAATAAGATGAAATAATATAACTCCTTCCATTTGACATAGAGTTAAGTACATTCATATATATCAATATCTATTTTGCAGAAAATTACTGTTCTCACAAAGTCATGTGGTCATTTGTTGTGGCTGAAATTCAGTCCTACCTGCAAAATTCCATTAAAAAAAAAATAAAGGCAAGAAACCAGTTCTAAGCTGGAGTAAATTCATTAGAGCATGATAGTTATTGGAACAACGGCATCAAGAGTGCAACAGTTTGACTGCAAAATTTGCTTCCAGTTGGAAGTTTGTACCAAGTGATGATCTGCTTCTCTGTGTTTGATGTGTTGAAAAGTAGCTTCAGGTTGAACATCTGGCTACTAAAAAAAAATGGCAGGTATTTGAAAGCATGCATGCAGAGAAAAGTGAGCTTTATTAGAAAGTAAATAGATTTTTTTCTTCTTGGAGTCAGAAATCTGAAATACTAAGCACACTTTTTTCTCACAGGACCACAGGGAAAACCTGGACCAGAATAAATTTTCTCTTTTTATTATTGTTATAATGCATCTTTTAGAAACTTCCATTTCACTCTAATAATTTTTTAAAAGCTTCTGAATCTTTCAATATGTTCTTTTCTCTCTATTTATTCCTCTGAAGAGAACATTGCTGCTCAGATAACAGTCACTGAAAACCAGATAGCACTGGCATATCAATAATGTTAGTAGGTGTGCTTTCACTGGGTAGAAAGCAGTTTACTGTTTTCCTGCAACTCACTGAACTTTCTTCATTTTGGGGAAAACTGGGGACTACTGTTGGGTAGTAGTTCAGTAGTTTGGCTAATTTTATGTGGAAGAAAGTGACTGTATCTTGAAATCTTAGAATGCTTAGCCATCTATATCTCCTTTAAATGTGCTGATATTTCAGACTGCTCTGACACAAAATTAGCCCTGCTTCCAAGAAGTTAAAGTACACTTTCTTTGTAGCATATTTGTTTATAATATCTGACAAGCTGCTTTGCTTGAGTGCCTGATGCAGATGAAACCATTGCCTTCTGCTTGGCAAGTCAAATGGTTGCCACTACAGGATTGTTAAACTCTGATAAAACCACACATAAAAATCTGTGTTGCTGGACTCCTCTCTTCAGTGCATCTGTTCCAGCCCTCCAAGTAATGAGTATGGGGATTCTTCAATGGATTTTTGTAGAGTCAGTGGCTTTTTTTCTTATGTGTGTCCATGGAGTCTGCCCTTGGCTGGAGTATTCCAGAGAAACTGAAAACACAGTGTGTTGGCTAATTAAGGGAAGTACAAAAAGCTTGCTGCCAGGGAATAAAATATTGGCAAACAGGTCCCTTTAGGCTGTTTCTGAGAAGGATGGCAAATGCAAGCTGTCTACCCATTTGGCTTAGGATAAAACACAAGGCTAGACATGAGCTCTTTCATTTGTTTTTTTCCTCTCATGCAAAAAAAAATCTGCAATACCTTACACAACTTAGATTGACTTCAATGCAATTATGCAGGGTGCAGGCCAATATGGAATTCACTCTGCATGATCACATGTTTCATACTTGCTTGTCATTCACTTTGTTACTCCAGGGTATAACTCAGAAATAAGTCTGCCAAAGCCAGCAGAGTTACTTTGTTTTAAAGCAGATAAAAAAATGAGAAGAGAATAAAGACTATATTGTGAGACTAAGAGAAAGAAAAAAGAGATCATGGCAGATAAGTAGTACAGTTTCAAAACTGCATATTATGGGGAAAAAATCCCAACCCCAACCTTCCATTTCCTATTTTTAAAATGAGACAGTTCTTTAACAAGGCACTAAGGTAAGCCTTGCTTGGAGTCCACAGTTCTGTCCTTTACAGTGAGAACCAGAAGAGCTGACAACAGTTCACTGTTTCTTTTTTTGCTTCTTTTAACCCACCAAATATGATAGAAAAATATCTTCAGAATATATCTCAGTGCTCCCACATGATCTGGTGTGCAGAAACAGGCTCAATTATGCACGTTTTCTTTCTGCCAGGTTCCCCACTGGTTGTGAAACCAGGGAGTTTCTCTTTGGAGCACATCATCTGCCCTGCTCCACAGCTCAGCTTTGCCTGACTTAAAACACCCTCAGAGAAACATCTGCCAGCACTGAAAGACTAGGGTAGCTCCTTAGGTCCAGAAGACAAATGACAAGTCAGAATAAGAGAAAAATGTCCCCCTTCAACATCACTGACAGCTTAGATGCCTGAATCCTTAACCAGCATATGGAATATGTCTCACTTTCATATTCTTTATTCCAATTAGGTACAGCAGTCATTTGTATCTTGGTTTTTTCCATTTTAAGTGCTTATCCTCATCACATAAGCATTTTTCCTACTCATGTAAGGCTTTTCCAAAGTCCTAGATTTGACCTCACACAGCATGGAGGCATTTCTGAAGTCTCAAAAACTTCTGCAACTGTGAAATCTGGTACTCAGCCAAGTGCAACAGTACTACTGGTCCTGCCTTGTGATCCTCACTGTCCATCTGGCTCAGATGGCCTAGATATGGAATCATAGATTATCTCAAGTTGGAAGGGACTCATAAGGGTCACTGAGTCCAACACCCTGCTCCTGGCAGAACTACCTCAAACTAAATGATATGAGTAAGAGCATTGTCCAGATGTTCCGTGATGTCATGGTCCAGGGTTGCACCCACACCTTCACAGCCCTACACCCACAGGATCACAGAATCATTAAATCATTTTGGTTGGAAGAGACCTTTAAGATCTTTAAGTCCAACCATTAACCCAGCACTGATAGGTCATCACTAAACCATGTCCTTAAGTACTACATTTACACTTCCCTTAAATTCCTCCATGGATGGTGACTCCAGCACTTCCCTGGGAAGCCTGTTCCAGGGCTTGACAACTCTTTCAGGGAAAAAAAAATTCCTAATGTCTAATCTAAACCTCCCCTGGCACAACCTGAGGCAATTTCTTCTTATCTAATTCCTTGTTAATTGGGAAAACAGACTGACCCCCATCTCACAATAACCTCCTTTCAGGTAGTTCTATAGGGTGTTAAGGTCTCCTCGGATCCTTCTTTTCTCCAAACTAAACAACTCCAGTTCCCTCAGCTGCTTCTTATAAGACTTGTGCTCTAGATCCTTCACCAGCTTTCTTGCCTTCTCTGGACACACTCTACCACCTCTATGTCCCTCACCATTAGATGTCAATGTAGATCTCTCTGTGCATACCAGTGAGAATAACAAGCCATCCTTTCCTTAGGCAACCAGAACACAGAGTGTTATCAAAAAAGCACCATTCCCTCTTAAATTCCATAGTCTTCCTAAATAGGATGGCTAGTGAACTCTACTAAAACTGAAAATACAGTTTCACCCTCATAATGACACAGTAAATGTCAGAATCAATCCCAAATACTGCACCTGGTTTTCAATCCAGTTCATTCACAGCCATTTTCATCTTGTTTCCAAGCATCATCTTCATTCACCATTTTATAATTGCTTTTTTTTTTTGGTCCTATGATGGTTGCCACCTACTGCTGTTGACAATGTGTAATGTAAATAAATTAGAACAGACCTTGGCAAACTATCCAGGTTTTCAGATGCATGTTCACAAGTGGCAGGCAGGCACTTGGAATAGACATTTTCTCTAAGTGACACAATATGCATGTGATGCTGTAAAATCAATACACCATTGACTGAAAAGGAGTTGATTCTCTGAAAACTTGTGTTGATTGTATTTGCTTTAAAATGCTTTTTTATATAGCCATAATTGATTATGGTTTTCCTTTCTGTGAAAACCATTAATTAAAATGACATCACACTCAGAATAACTTGTATATAACATGAACAGTAAGTTTGTGTATTTATAGGGAAAATTTTGCTTAATAAATTAAAGGAAGATATAAATAATTGGACTTCAACAGAAATTTGTCAGGCAGATGCACATAAAAGACCAACAATAACTTCCACTTACCTTTGTCTTTAAGTAAATAACCAAATCCCATCAGTCTTCACAGCATCAAGGACAAAGTCAAATGGGTGCTAGGTACCACACCGATTATGAAAACCTGCAGACAATTGGAAGAGTGACAGTATTTTTTTTTGTACAGAAATGCTACTCTCTTGCTTTGTGGCAGTAGGCAGCTTCTCTGAACCTAATTTCCAACCTTCACATCCAGCTTTCTCAGCTGCTGAAGTTTGATAATTTTCCTAGCACTTTGTTTTGGTAATTGTACTAAGTCTGGGATATGATGCTGTGAGTATAGAACAATTGTGAGCACATAGCTCAGGAGAACTTCTCCCACACTGCTTGCAAAGGAAGAATTAGCTGTGGACAGGACAAGCTGTCATTACAGCTCAAGAGAGTCCCCTGCACACTACATGCCAATAAACTCACTCTACTCTCCAAGATACTTTCAGTCCCAGATTTCTGGGGAAATGTTTCTTTCCTTCTGTGCTACTGAATTTAACATCTTGGGGCAGGTGATAACCATTTCTCAAGAGAAGGCTCTCCCCTCTGGAACCAATTTCCACCAGTAATGCAGCAAAACCTGAAGGCATAGAGAAAAGTCCATCTGTTCAGTCAGGCTTTTGCCTGAGGTAGGTTGGTAGGATAATTCAGTCTGTCCTTGGTTTCTGTTTGAGGATGTTCCTTTATACTTATGCTTGCTGGGTAGTACTCAAAAAACTTAGAGAAAGTTGATCAGTTCAACCAGCCATTGGTAAATATTTTAAAATGCTGTCCACTTTATTTGTTAGAAATGAACTTGGACTATTAACAATAGAAGTAAGTTTTATTTATGCAGTTAGAAGTGACTTACTGGTTTACATTGATGGAAGCATGAACAAAAGAGGCAAGAAGGGCACAAATATCTCTCAGCTACTGATCTGCCTCAGCTCCTTAAGCCCAAACGAACACTTTTGTTGCGAAGGCTGGAAATGAAGATTAGTTATTTGTAATTACTGAATATTTAGCTGTGTGATTTTATGTTCCTTATGTTATTGTTACTATGAGGGTATAAGAATTGATTCCCAGGTACAGTAGATTTGCAGCTTAGCAGTTATTATTAAAGTCACATGAAAGAAAAGGTGAAGATCACATTTACATACTAAATCTTCCATACATTACAAATGAAACAGCACAATAAGTTCAAGAGGATCAATCTTCAATAAGAGAAAAAAATCTTAGTGTATGAGAGCTACAGGGAGGATTTTTGGCTAATAGCTGCCTGGAGGTTTTTCCCTTAAGCATCAGAAATCTCCATCCAGAGACCACCCCCATTCTGTGTGCAGAGGTTATATGCTCGAGAGATACTGCTGTCCTGAGACACCTTCATTTCAGACAAGGCTGGAAAAATGGGCAACACTGTCACACTTTATATATAAGCAGATTATATTCAGCTAGCATTTCTCTATCAAGTGTCTTTGATCTTATCATTCAAGACCTAAAATGTGGCACCAATATGGATTAGAATATTTCTAGGGTTTTCAAAAATAGTCTATGATAAATTAGGGAAGAGATCTGCCAAAAGGAAAGTGTGACTGACTCTGCTGCTGCTGAATACAAATGGCAAACTCATCTTTCATCAGTTTCCTTCTGGAACAAATTTCTAATGACACTACAGGGAAGTACTGGCGGTTTAAAGCCTGTTTGATGGGTTCAAAGTCAGTCATTACCATTACAGAACCTGTCTCTCCATTTGCTAAAGTAAAATTCATCTTTTACAAAAGTTGCAGTGTTAAAATTAATATAGTTGTTGACAAACACAAACAAAAAAAGCTTTCCAAAGCTTAACAGATCTTTTTGTAAGAAAAGTTTTCTTGTTTGTTGAAAATTTTGCTTTTAAGGTTGACTCTTAGGCAGAATAATCTGCAGGTTGATAAATATATCTGACATATACTAGAAAAAGCATCAGCCCTATCTCTCTGCTCATTACTTCTAGCTGAATGTATTTCCTCACTCTGACAAATGTGGGTTTTTTAGGTGTTTGCACTTTCCAAATATTAAAGACTCTTAAAAAGTTCTCATTTATTCTGCATGAAGGAGGTGTCACCAACATCTGATAATGTGTCTCTTTAAAGCATTACTCAAAATAACAGTAGTTTCAGGAGGCAGGTTTGTGGTCATCCAATATACCTAGTAAGTGGAAAGATCAGCTGATCCTCAGAGAATAGAATGATTTATTTTTTTTTAAGTACCAAGAACCTCAGGGATCCATAACTATTTCTCCTTTCTGAGAATCAGACACTCTTAGTACACTCCTAACTTACCCTTAGCAAATGGCTTACAAAAATGCATCACATTCAATTCACATATCTACAGTGCAGGTGTCCAATTCCAGCTCATCAATCTGGGCTCCTTCAGAAGTCCTGGAAGGAAAGAAGCATGGTCAGGATCAAACTCATCTGACCTATTTTATATGTCAGATTAAGATCCCTAAAAAGGGAGTATGCCTCATGTCTAATGCTACAGAACTCACAACTTATTCTGAAGCTGGCATATAAAGCTGTGAGATCAGTATAGAAGAATAGCAGGCTGGCTCCTGGGGCTCTGGAGTTTTAAAAGGTTCTTGCTAAAGTGAACTATATAGGTTATTAAAAAACTGTATGTTTTTAAACATTAAATCAGATTCTTAATGAATAGTTCTCATTGTCTTTCTCCTCTTTTGAAATTGTATGATAGGAGACTTTTAATACAGCAGATAAAAATACCTCCCTAAGTAAAGGTCATAAACACCTATGTTTTAAGTAACTAAAGCATAATATGTTTTATGCTTTAAGCAACTAAAGCATAATAGGATAAATTTAATACATCAGTGACTAATTTATCTGTGTTTCTCAACGGCATAATTTGACACCTGTAAACCAGACTGCTTTTCTTCTATCTTATTTCTTTATTATTCTATAACTAAAAAGTCCAATTACTTAAGCAGTGCATAAAAATATTAAACATTTTACGATACCTTTGGGGCCTGAAATCTGTGCAATATTATTCAGGTTATATTAGGCTGGGAGTTGGAATTGCAGCTGTCTTAATCCAGCTCTCAAACAAAATGAAAGCAGCTATGACAGCCAAGACAAAAAGGCAAACTGAAAATTTCTAGTATACTTTAAAGATTGAAAACAATTAAACCCATGTTTCTTACAAGAATCTCATTTTTGTAAAGCATAGGTGAGAAACTGGAAATGGCTGTGATGCTGTATTATGTATTGCACAGGAAAAGCAGGATTTAAGCACACTGATATAGGATCTTTTTTAAGAATAACAATTTGGAACATGCTGAAGGGTTTTTGGATGAGGAGAGAGGAAATCTGAGAGACTCTCAATAAAGCAAAAAAATTTCTTTACTAGTGAAGCACATACAGTTTATGGGAGTTAAGTACTGAAGTTTGTTTCAGTAACACAGTTTGCTGTCTGGAAATTGATGAAAACATGCAAAATCCTGGATGTCTCTTGGGAAAGCAGAGTTAAAAGGTGAGACTTATTTTTTTACCAGAAAACCTCTATTTTCCCAGCACTGTCCAAAGAATGCAGGACATTTTTGGAGTGTGCATATCTGAAATCTATCTTCCTCCAAATGTGAGACTTTTAATGAATCATTTCTGTGATTCGTGCTCTCTGTTTTTTCTACATCGTGATTCCTCTTAGCTCAAGCTGTCTAAATGGGGAAGGATGGAAAGAGTTTGAACAGGGCTCAGGAACTTCATCCTTGTTCCAATGCATAACCAGCAGAGTTAAATCTTAAAAATATAATGTAGCAGAATCACTCCTTTCAATGGGTGCATCTTTCCTGGAACAGTATCTCCATGGAAACCAGAAAAGATCATGGTCTTTGTACAGCCTTGCCTTTTTGTCCTCTCATATTGAACTCCACAGGGGAAACTTTCAGAGTTATCTTTTTTTCACAACACTTTATGGGGTCATTCTGCAAAAAGGAGCAATTAACTCACCACAAATACCTCCAAGACTTTCAACAGGTTTTCTACTTTGGCATCCATGGCTCATTTTCTATAGATATGATATTGCATTTTGATTCATTTAGAGGAAAATAACAGAGGTTAGGATTTCTATTTCTCAGATATATATTTAAAGCCCCCTGTTTCTGTTTCACAGTGTAGGAAAATGTCTTCTAGAATTTCCTCTTTCTTGGTTATATATGTGAATTGATCATCAGTGTGTACAATTTAGAGTAGCTCTTTTGAGATGTTGCTGTATCCCCCACTTTAATTGCATAACTTTTTTTTACAGTGAAATACCAAGGACCTCATTTGTCTTCCTTTGAAAGGATTCCTCATTTGGATAGAACTTTATTGCCAAACTTAGCACAAAATAATAGAAAACTTTCTTCTCTGTAAGATAAAAAAATCCTGCCAGAATATATAAGTAGGAAAATGTTTCTTCAATTTCTTTTAAATGTTTTCTGAAATTTCTCATCCCTTATTTCTTTATTTCCACCTTCAACCTTTTTCTCAACTTCTTTTAAGAACTCTTCAGATTCTCCATCTTCCCAGGTTTTTTTCTAAATGTCTTTCTCTCCCAGTTTCTTTACTAAGGTAAAGGTAAGTAGGGTTTTTTGGTTTGGTTTTAACTATACTTGATTTTTAGTACAGCATATAGCATAATTTAAGAGCTATACTAAACTTTAATAGAAAGTACAATTGATCCTAGCAGGACAATGGAACTGACTCCCTGGTTTTAAAGAAACCATAAATGAGAATAGCTAAAAAAAGAAAAATGACAAGTTGATTAAGGCAGGATGCAGCTACCTGGGGGTTTTTTTGTGTCCATTCCTTAGTTTCTTTTGCATTATCACATTTAGATTTATTTCCATTAGCTGGTGATTTTTCTTCATTCATTTGCAGTCTCCTAACCTTGAACACAACATTGTTATTTGTGGTTCAATAGGTGTTCTTAGGGACTACTTCAGACCATTTCAGCTTGTACATGTCCTGCTCTGCATTATAACTATAATATTTTCCCTGATACACTGAGAAAGCAAAAGGAAGATCAATCACACTGCTGGGTACAGTGGGCCCTAAAGAGCAATGGATTTCATATCATTGTTGTTGTGTAATTAATAACAAGAGTAATTCACTGTGAATAATGTGAAAATAAATTTCTCTCTCCAAGTTCTGGCTTGGAGGGTGTTTTATTAGATGTTACACTATTAAAAAGGAGCAGGACATATTCTTTTATTGTCCAGTCATTAAATTAACAAGATTTATTTCTACCTTCAAGACTGGGTGGGTTTGGTAGTCAATGTCATACGTAAATGGACATAATAAAGTAATGTAGATGCCTCATTTCTTACTTTCTTTCAGATGAGTTTTTAATAGCTGTGCTGGTTGCTACATGATAAATAACAATTTGTGGGAGAAAATATTTTGTTGGGGGAAAAAAAAATACATAAGACCCTAAAGCTGGCCATTTGAACTGCAGTTCTTTGTTGAAAGAGTCCTTAAGGGCTAAGTTGTATTTAATACTTTAACAGAAGTGTGTCAGAGAGATGGCAATGGACTGTTAGTGTTTGTAAATGGGATTTTGTACTCTCTTGTTTCTTCAAAGAATCCATCCAGTTGTACAGAGAATGTTGTCAGCAAATAAAACCAAGCCAACAGTTTCTCAGGGATGCTGCTGATGTTAATTAAATCAGCCCTTGTATTGTCCTCTACAAATGTACCCTTTTATACTCCTGCAAACAAATTTCTGATATGGTACTCTAAGGTAAATCCAGAGTAACTTCAGTGATGTGCAAGGGTCAGAGCCTCCACTCACTGAAAGTCTACAGTAAATTCACCACACAAAAATAAAATTGAAATTAAATTTTATATTATTAATAGAAGAAATATGAAGGGAGACCCACCAGCCATGACATTTCTCCCCCCACCCCCCTTTTGCCCCACTACTCTGTTCAATGGACAGAAAGGATTTAATTCACTTTAAAAATGCCAGAGGCCACATCGAATGTATCATATATTTAAGTACTTACTTTAAGTTAAGTACAGAAGGGAGGGAAAACATTCAGGTTGCATTTTTGCAAAAGAACACAAATATCCAAAAGGAAATGTGAGAAGAATAACTGAAGTTAAAACCTCAATGCTAGTAAAAGTAGAACAGGAACTGAAATGACTGTTGGTGGTAGAGGTCACATTTTTATACCTTCTTCCACCATATTCTAGTGTTCATTGTAGCTAGAAGAGTTAATGAGTGCAATGATCTGTGGAACAGACTTTCAATAGAATATTAAGATGCAGTAGAGAAGGTCTCAAGGAAAAAAAATACAGCCTGGAAAAGTCTTACAGTGAGGACAAATAAACTTTATTCTATCTCAGTTAAGCTGAGAAATGGTTTAGGTTTAAAATGTAACATTTCATGCTACTGAATTAAATAAAAATAATTCAATAAAAACAATAAGAAAGAAAAATCCCCAAATAAAGTGTTTAAAAATTAAAGATTTTTAAAAGATTGCTTGTGTCTCTGTCCTGAAAAGGGATGAAAGAATGGACTGCATAGGAGAGCTACAACTCCTTTTGTGTAGCTACCAGAAGGCAACAGCTCCTGTGACTGTGGATGCAGTATCAGAACACTGTCTGTAAAGATGCTTTAAAAATCAAAGCTCAGGCAGGGAGTATTTTTGGGTATTTGAAGTGCAAGTATGTTGAGAGACAGAGGATAGGGTGTGCTACCTCTTCCTAGGGTGTTTTTATATACATTTGCACTAAAAGAATTCAGCTTTTCTTACCCTTACTTTATTTCACTGTACCAGAGATCAATCCATCAGAAAAGATGCAGCTGAGACCATCAGAACTAAAAAAGAAAAAACAAAGAGAAATGTTAGATTTAAACAGAACAAAAAAACTTTAATTTTCTGTTCCATTCTCTTCCTTACCCCCTGCTGACCCCATATAAGACTTTTAACATGCCAAGATTAAGCACTAATGCTCCAGTCTCACTAAACCTTCTAAATTTACCTAATGCTTACTGAATTAACTTCAGTGAGATTATTCACAGAAGTAAAACTAAGCTTATAAATCAGGCTTTGAAGGTTCAAATATCTTCAAGAAAATAGTTTTGTGAGCTTTCTTTGGCTCATACACACAGAACTGCATATTTAGACTGTATCAAGGGAAAAATATAGTCTACAACTGCAGGTCAACGAAATATTTAGGTGTCAGCTATTTACACTCACAGAACAGAAAGTGTGATGGGACTTTTGGCCTCAGCAGCTTCAGAAAATAGTTTGGAAGTGCTAACCTACAGTATGGATAAGAAATCTATAAATGGCCCCAAGGATTGTAATCTCAGCTTTTGGGAATTAATTCACGTAGACAAATCCCTTTTCGTAAACTGATGCTTAGTTCGCCTAGGGTCCTACAAACAAAGACAAATAGCACCGTGACAGTTGGTATACAACAAGCTTGACATGTGAGAGGCAAAAGGCCATCTGCTCTGATATTTTGCCAGCAGTTTGTTTTCCTTTCCCTCATCAGATTAAATATGTCAGAGCTTCCTGACATTAGATTTATACAACATAACTTTTATGTAGCTTCTTTTTTTAAGCACAGTTCAAAACACAACTTTCAGCACCATATGTAACAGATACTCTGTCTACAAAAACAAAATTTAGGATTAAGGAAGGATTATTAGTATTGAAAGTAGATATCCATTCTTAAGTTTTCAATTCAAAGAATAGAATCATAAAACTGTTTATATTGAAAAAGACTCTTAGATCATCAAGTCCAACTGTCAACCCAACTCCACTGTGCCACCAAACCATGTTAAGAACTGCCACGTCTACATCTGTTTTGAACACCTCCAGGGACAGTGACTCCACCACTTCTATGGACAGCTTGTTCCAAAGTTTAACCACTCTTTCAGGAAATAAATTCTTCCTGATGTCAAACTTGAACATCAGCTGGCACAACTTCAGGCCATTTCCTCTTGTCCTGTCACTTCTTAACTGGGAGAAGGCTACAACTCCTTTCAGGGAGCTGGAGAGGATGAGAAGGTCTCCTCTGAGCCTCCTCTTCTCCAGACTAAACAACCCCAGTTCCCTCAGCTGCTTCTCATAAGACTTGTTCTCTAGCCCACTCATCAGCTTTGTTGTCCTTCTTTTTTGACAAGAAACAGGTTTTTGTTCTGTTTTCTTTGTGAGCAGGTTAGAGGAGTAATGAATCAAAAAGACCTCTTAAAATCATGCCTTAATTCTACCACTGTCTTCCATAGAAGAGGCCTTGAATAGATGAGTTACATGCAATAAATAAATGCTGTTCCCTGTGGAATGTAAGAAGAAATATTTCAAAAGAAATCAAATAATCACTAAACATTAAAACAATAATTGTAATTCTCTTGTCACCTGCCTAAACTACTTAAGCCATTGTACCTCACTGCTTCTCTTCATGCATGGTGAGATTGAGGTTCCTAGGCTGCAGCATGTCACAGTAGATATAAGGCTCACAAAAACGATTGTAACATATATGAACACACACATATATATGTATAAAGCCCATTATTAAATAGAAATGTCATCCCATTTTCAGGATGTGAAAACATTCTCTGTTAGTACCCAATTTTTTATGTGGAAAAAAAACAAACAACCTTTTCAGAATTTTGCCTTCTGAAAACACATGAAAGAGAGGCATGGAAAGCAGGCTGTTGTTTAAAACATCTGACAGCCACATTTCTCTCCTACAAACAGATCCTATTGAAAGTGTGTGACCAACCATAGATAGACCAGTGTCTTAATGAGTTTCTATAATAAAAAAGTGGGATTTTTTTTCAGTTAATATGTCATAAACATCACTTGGATATAATCCATGAAGAAACAAAGCAAAAATTAGATTAGGTCATATAGTCATTGATTATTTCCAGCTCTACCAGTTCTGTCTCATTACAAGTGGAGTAGGATTCTGTGGTTAATTACAGCTTAAGCATTGTGTGGATTTGTTCATATATGTAGCCACACTTTCAAAGAGACTTCTATCATTGCAGATGCAAACTTGAACCAGAGATTGCTGTAAAATAATGCACACAGTTTGTGTGTATAAGGAAAAGAGAAGTGTTGCTTTGGGATATTTTTACAACCAGATGTTGATATTTATATCAGAAAATAATTGCAGAATTCCCAGAGGCAACTTTTCATGTAAGCCTTTAAAAAAGAAAGAAAATTTAAGGTAATTTTAAACATTCAGAATCATTCAATGATTTCAGCTGCAATTTTTCTTAGAGTTGGTGGAGTCCAGACTCCCACAATAAGCAAAGCTAACCTCAAAATTAGATCAGGTTTCTCCAGACCTGTTTTAACAATGTTCTGAAGATCATCAAGCCTGGAAATTTCGTAACTCCTCTTGTCTCTTCTTCCAGTGCTTGACTGCCCTCATGATGAAGCTTTTTCTTATATTTTTCTGAAATTTCCTATGTTACACCTTGTTTCTTGTCCTAGTGTCTTTACACACTAACATGCCTTGACTTTATCAAGAAGCAGCCAGTTCTCCCCTCCTCATTGGAGGTAAATGCTGTAAGAATCTAGAAAATATGAGTCTGTCTTGTAAAACTGAAGTCTGAAAAGGACATTTTGGCTCCACAAAATTAAATGGTTAATTCAAAACAGGATTTCTCCTTAGATCCTTACTCCAATCCTTTTAGATCCACCAAAACTGGGTGCCATGGTTGATTTTACTTTCTATTGTTAGCCTTTAATTTCATTAGCTTCTATTTATGGATAATTTAATTTAAAGTATTTAACAATAAAAATAACAAAAAAGAAAAAGATGATGGATGTCTAATAAAACTAGAGGAGCACCCTGATATTATCATACTAAAGATATAATAAATTTTAATACAAATATTTAACATACATGCATTTTGAGATTTCTGCCTATATGTGTGCATGCACAGAACTTCACAGAGTATCCAGACAGTAAAAGTGAGGCC
The DNA here is from genome assembly GCA_013399015.1 of Galbula dea. Taxonomy (NCBI): domain Eukaryota; kingdom Metazoa; phylum Chordata; class Aves; order Piciformes; family Galbulidae; genus Galbula; species Galbula dea. The sequence continues at coordinate 1,294,883 of VWZX01006416.1, forward strand.
CTCAGTATCAGGAAAGGCATTTTTATAAAGCTAATAATATAGTTATCACCATGTCATGTAGCCAAATTGATAGTAGTATTCAAAATTAATGGACTTTGTAGTGCAATGGATTAATGCACTCTGTGCACATGGAATAAATCTTGCTGTCTGGAATTTCATCTGGAATCCAGAACTAGCCTGAACATGAATGGCAGAGGAAGAATTTTTAGTCTCTGGGCTGTCCTGAAAATTGTGCAGTGTTTTATAGCCTGACATTATTCATAAATAAAATGTATTAGCAGTACAGGTTTGTGTAGAATTCAGCTGTGTGTCCTAAGAAAATACAAATATATGGCTTATGGAGTATGATATTTTTCTCATTAGTCTCAGCAAATAAGTTCTTTTGTGTGTTGTATGAAATGTGCTTCTAAATGGTTAGAAGGCTGTAGTTTCAAAGGGAATGTATTTTAAAATGCTGATTATATTGCTTCTTTCTGTGCTAAAATCAGTTATTTTTTGCTGTAGAAAAAAAATGATTGAAGACTGGAAATATATGAACTAAATTCTGCTCTCATAAAACACTGTAAATATGGATAACAAGTATTTTAATAATTATGCCACTTTGGATTTATATAGTTACAAGAAAAATCAGAATGCAGCATCACATTTCAATTACTGTTATGAAAAACAATGTAGCTCTCACAGAAAAAACCCTTCCTGTGTTAATATAACTGTTTGTTTTCATCTGGCATTATTTTATAGTAAATATATAAATTCAAAGACTTAAAAACTAGTGATTCTGAGCTTTTTTATTTTAATGGTGAAACTTTTTGCCTCAAACTGTACAGAATCCATATCTATTTTCAGTAGTCTCATTACTGAACATATTTAGATACTTATACAGAGAGATAGTAGTCTTCTTCATTACTGTCAAACCAAGTATTCAATATAATGAGCTATTTTAGCTTCCTACCCCTGCCCTGGAAATGGCCTTCTCTTCAACACCCTGGAGCAAAGCCAGCTATACTTTCTCTGCCTGCTAGGATCTTCCTTACACAGGAGAACTCCCAGGAGTTTTACTAGCTCAGCATTAAGATAGCAGGTCAGTGCAAGGGAGCTATACTGGGATCCAAAGATTTAGATCAAAACAGCTTATATCTCAGCACATTACACCAGAGTCAATCTCATTTGAAAATTGTCTTGGCAACAGCTTTCTACTTTTTTTTTTATTTTTAAATCAGACATTATTTAAAAATTTTGATAGTGGCTGAAGGTTTCAGAATAAAATTCCAGTTGAAACAGTCTTTATAGATGTTGGAAAGAAATAAATCACTGCACTGCAGCTTCCAGATACTGTTCTACCAAAACTTTGATGGGAAATTTTAAACAAAATTGTACTGGGAGCCTCCTCCTGCTGGGATAGATTTTCTGTGAGAACACTGAGGTTCACAATCCACTCATTAATTTTGTTTTATAGTTAGAGTCAAAGAATCCCAGAGTAATCAAAGTTAGAAAGGCTCTCTTGAGATTACCTTGTCCAATTTTCTGCAAGTCCTCTACAGGGCCAGGGAGGCACAGGGACCCTCTCCAAAGATGGAGACTCCTTAGAATCTCTGAGCTGTTGGTCCAGTACTTAGTTACTCTCATCTCTGTGATGAGAGTAATATTACTCTAATATTCAAACTGAATTTCCCTTGTTGCCTCTTGTATTTTCTCTGTGGACCTCAGAGGTGAGCCTACCTGTGGCCTCTATCTCTTTTTTCTTTGTAGGTGAATTCAGCTTCTTCTTTCTCCAGCTTAAAAATTCCATCTATCTAAATCCCTCCTTGTGTGTTCCAACCACTCATCTTCTTACTGGCTTCTGCTGGACTTTCCTCAGTTTGTCACTTGCTTACTGTGGAACTCCAAACTAGCCATAGCAGTCTGGCTACAGCCTTATGATAGCTGTGCAGGGGGGAATCACCAGTTTCCTTTACTGACTGGCTACACTGCTGTTGGTGCAACCCTGAAGGTGCTTAGCCCTTAAGACAGCAAGGACATGCTGCAGACAGTGATGTTCAACATACTGCCTATAAGGGGACTTTATCCTTCTCCACAAAGATGCTCCCCAGAGGGTTTGCCCTCACTATGCTCTCTCATAGAGTTGTTTCAGTCCCAAGAGTTTGTTCTGCTCTTTACTAAGCCTGCAATTCTTTGGATGCTCTTCCTTGCCCTTTCTAATTGAGTGTTATGTTGCCTTCTTCCAGTCACTTGGTCACTCCAGCAATTGTTGCTGTCTTTCTAAAATGGCAGCCAGCAGTCTTCAAATGACTATTGTTTTCTGTTATGCTTTCCCTTACTCCCTGAACTCTATTGCTAGTCCCAGAGCCTTGGTAAGGTCAGAGCAGACTTACCAGTAAAGACAAAGCAAAGCAAGTATAGAGTCATTCAGTTTTCTATATTTTTCATCAGTGTGCCATCAATCCCCTTGAGCACAAGACAAACATTTCCTGTGGCCTGCCTTTCCTGCTGGTGTACTAACAGAAGCTCTCCTTGTTGCCTTTCACAACTGAACTCCAGCCAAGTTGTGGGGCTGCTGTAAGCAGGTTCACATAGAGCAGATTGCAGTTTGTCTTAAGTGACCAGATTATTGTCAGGTAATGTTCTGCTGGTAAATAGGTATTGTATTTTAACCTATTTTCCACTTGGTTTCATGCCTTTAATTATTCCCTGCTTCATAATACACCCTTCAGAAGTTGGAGCTAAAGTTACATGGGTCATTTTTGTTCTTTTATCTTAGGCTATTAAATTTGATGTTTTCTAGTCGTATGGTACCTTTCTGTCCTGAGAGGGTTGTGCAATCCTTTGCCTGGATTACACTGCCATATGAAGGTGCCATATGCTGTCACAACCTGGGAACTGGATGAACATCACCAGATCATGTCACATAGCTTGCATACCAGCTTCTAGTCACTGGTAACATAAAAGTGAAAAAATCTTCTAATCTGCTATCACTACTTCAAATCACACAATTTGTTCTTAGCACTGCTTTACATCCCAGTTCTTTTTAGCTGATAAAAGTGAAATTTGTGTGGAAGAAACCAAAATTATTCAATTGCATTATATTTGCATTCTGTGGTTGGTGCCTTTTCTAATGTTACTGTATCTGTGATATATAGATCTATCACAACATGTGCTACTGTGCTCTGAATTCCAAGACTTACAAAAAAATTGTAAAATGATGAATGTAGACATTAGCATTCTCTTGGGCTTGGCTATCAATATTTCAGCTTAGGTAAACAGGAGCTTTGCCTAATTTATTGGTTCTCATTATATCTGGCATGTAGATACTGAATTTCCCTCTGCTTGGGAAATTCCCCATCTGTCTGAAAAATGACCTTTTCTGCTCTGCAAATCAGTCTAGCAGAAGGGACACAGTTGGTTAATATTGTAGAAAAATGACTTCACTTGTCACCAACGAAATTGTCATGATTTTGACCCATTTTTAAATTAGTTAACATTTGCTTCCATTCTCATGTTTCATGCATAATTCATCTGGATTCTCACTTTACTTTCGCTATGCTTCTGGAATGGGGATGTTTTGTATAGTCACTCTTAAGAGCAATAGTAACACAACATTTGTCAAAGTGTCATAGTGAACAATGAAACCTCATTATATGTAACTCAGAGCTGAGTGAAAAGTGATGCTACATCTAGGCAGTTTTATACCTAAAACATGGAAGGGGAAAGACAAAAAATAAGTTTTTATTGCTTTGATTGTCTTCCAGTTTGACACATAAGTCAATAGTAATATTCTTGGCCTTGATCTTGCTCTGCTGGAGTTACTGGGAATTTCAGCAGTGACTTCACTGGGAACAGAAATAAACTTCAAGTGAATGAAATTATTGATGTGTAAGATTTTGCAAGATAAGATCCTCTAGGACAGAGGCTGTCAATTTAGTTTGCACTGCACAGCACTGAGGATATTCTTCATGCTAGACTAGAAAGGAGTAGCAGGCCATGCCACCACACTGCTGCATTGCAATCTCCCCAAAAATAAGATGTGATTACTCATATAGGGAAACCAGGCAGTATGAACTGTTCAGTTTGACTGCTGAGGTGTACCCTGGAAGTTATGGCTTCTAATTCCAAGAAAGGTAATGAACTTCTGGACCCTATTTTTGAACAAATGGCTTTTTCTGTGCTTCTTTCCTTCTCACCTTGTCTAACTACTGGGTATAGGGCTTTCCCTTATGGTTGGGATTCTCTGCTACTACGATGATGAAGTGCCTCTACCCACCAATCTTGAAAACAAAGAATGATTTCATCCATATATTGATTATATCTTAAGTATTCAAATACACTTTCTCAAAGATCTAATCTGTTCATATTCCATCAAATCAGCCTCTTCAACAGAAAAATGAGTAGAATTAACATAAAACATCCAATAACAAAGAAGGCAGTATAAACTAGACTTTCTTAAGCTAAAAGCATTGAAGTGAAAGGACAAAAGCAGCATGTGTTCACTAGGTTTACCTGTCACTTTACCCCAAACTCATCTCTCCCTAGAACACAAGTTACCTCTTGATATGGGTAAATCAAGGATTCCTGGCAGCATGAATTCTATCCTCCTAGTAATCACATTAGAAACGGTGTATGTGATCAAAAATACTGAAAAAACAGAAGCAAACCCTAGGATGACAGTGTAAAAACATAAACATGAGCTTTGCAGTGTTGATATGCAGCCACACTGTCAGTCACTGTCAAAATTATAGAGTTTAGCAGCATACCACATATTTTCCTGTCAAAATGTTCCCTCTGACAAAGGTCAGTGCCTTCATGACATAAATATGATACCTTATTATTGTCATAAGTATTATGAGAAGAATGGAGTTGAGTCAAATGTTTGGAACAGATAGAATCAGTGCAACTTAATTCAGGGAAGGACCACATTTCCCTTTTCCCTTTGTTAAGATGCCAGCCATCAGCAAGAGCGTTCTCTCTCACAATCTGTTTGTGTTCCAGTAAGTAATAGCTTTTTACTGGCCTGGAAAATGACTATCCCATTACTAGCAAAGTACGTTCATGGGATCGAGTGCCTTTTGAACAGTTAAGTACATTGTGCCCTTTAAATAGACCAGACAGCTTCAGATGCAACCTTTAAAACTATGGCCAATCTGTTGGAAAATTAAAAATATAGTAAATCCAGTGCTGAAAGCAGGCATATTTATGAGCTACTCAAATATACAGCCTCTTAAAATAGTTTGTAATTCAGCGGAATTTATGAGGGTTTTTTCCTCCACAAGAACCAATATGTTTAATAACTTCTGTACATTTGTAATAGATGGAATATAAAGAAAAACAATATCTGGTGTAAATTATGTCAAATTGCTCACAGCAGAGGTTTGCTGCACATCTATTTGAAAAGATCCCAAGTCATCACAAAAACTGTAAGCATGACTTTCTTCCTGGTAATGCCAAGGTGAAGTGGGAGTAAATGCAACTGAAATGAATAAATGCACAAAAATGTAAAGCTACAGTCAATACTAGGACCATCAAGCCTACTGTATATAAACATATGTTGGTTAAAACACATATAAAACATGTGTCAGGAAGTGGAAATGACAGATATGAAGTTTTCTGGGTGGGATTGGTCTATTTCTTATAATCAAGAAGGAGCCTGGGCTAAGTCTGCTACCTCCCAAACCCAACTCATAAAAGGTATTCACATGATCCGTGTGGTTTCAGAGTTTATTTTGACATATTCATTTTAACTTTAGAGCCATGTTAACATTAAATTTAAGGAAATAGGGGAGGGCTGCAACCTAGAGTTTAGGCTGTAGTGTAAATTGTAAATTCTAGTGTAGAGTTTGAAGGATCTGATCATTCAGTCACAGAATAGAGAATTGCAGTGCTGGAGGATTGATTAGACTATTTTTCATCTCTTGCTGGTTCACTCTGTGATCTACACTAAAATGCAGCCAGCTTTAGATAAAATAAAGAGAACATGGTTAAGTTCACCTTTGCTCCCTAGAGAAATGAAGTTAAAGCTTCATTCTCATCCATATCTGTTTCAAATACCATAGCCATGGTCTTGCCTCCTCCTGCAGATAATATAACTGGAAAACCTTTCCTGGTGAATGTCACATCACGTTGCAGCTTTTAGAAAACCTAAGGCTTGTACTTTCCCCACAACTTCCTTCTTCAAGATAGTTGATGGGTTCCAACTGTAACTCATGTCCTCTTTTCCCATGTTCCCTTTAAGTGCTGTTTCCCTGTGGTGTAGCTTGTTGAAGTTAATGCCTTAATGCAAACAACCTGTGAGTGGGAAACAGGTATAAAAAGCTTGCATAGGAAGGTGTAGGGTGTCTTTGGAGAAATCTTCTGAGTGGGGTTTTCAACTCTATGAGGAGGTGCTGGTAAGGTATTTCTGATTTATGTAATTAAATTAAAGCAAAATAAAAGACAAAGGGGGAAGCAGGATCTTGGATATGAAACAAGGAGCTCTATGGCTGTGAGCAGCAATTTTTGAGGAGAAGGTCAAGACTGAACTCTGTATTTGGCTGTTAGGAAAAATATATTGTAAAAAGATATTAAAGTGGATGTTGTGACTTGGGTGTTTATTCTGTAATAACTCAGGTGGGAAGTACAATTGGATTGAAGTACAGGCTGCATTTACAAACTCTTCCAGGATATAGCTGCTTAAGGAAACTGAATGCAAATAAGTGATAATTCAGCTTCTTACTTTTAAGCTTTTTTCATCTATCTAAGAACAATTAGCAAAGCATATTTAAGTCATTGAAAACAGACTCCCAAATTCTGTCCCTGTAACACTTGGTTTGGTCATTTCATCATAGAAACAGAGGCCAGGGTGTTGGAGTGACAAGTTTTCCAATTAGTACTGGAAGCACTTTGTCAAAGAGCAGAGAGCTCTAAAGCACAACAAATTCTACTTTTCTGTGAGGCCAGGCAAGAGGATTCTTTCCTGTCTTGATGACTGCTTCTGGTATCAGAGATAGCTTGTAGCAATGAGTTTTAGAAACTCCATAAGAATCTTCTGAAGAAGTGTGTGTTAACAAGCTTTATGTTTTCTTTAATTCTATTCTGTTTCCACTGGATCTTGCATCATGACTAAAACCTGAGCAATAATGCTAACTGTTTGATCTTTTTGTTTCTCTTGGAATTACATGTCTTTATATTTTACTGATTGTCTTAAAATTGCATGAAGATCAGTGAGATAATACAGTAGTTTTTAATGTTATCAACTTGGTAACAATTCTTATATTAACCTCTAAAAACCTGAATTTTTAGTTTCATTAGTCTCTAGCCTTCATTAAATATGAGAAGAAAAAAATTATAACCTTCATGAATGATGAAAAAAGCCCTATTGAACTAAAAAGATAACTTCCAGGAATCCAGAGAGAAGGTTCAACTATTGTTTTGAAATTAGTTATCCTATTACTCATACCATAAGAGATAAGACCATATAGAATTCCAATCACTGTTAATTTCCTCTATCATTTCTGATGCAATATAGAAGCAAGATTCATATGCTGTTCAGACCTGGGAGAAGAAAAAGAATATTAGCAGCAAAGTGTTCATTTACAGTTAGAGTTAACCAAAGGCTGGGGAGGGGAGGAGGGTGTGTATCTTGATGCATTGCTGGCATGTAAAGTTCCCACCAGACTGGGTATCTTCATATATTTCACAATCATAGTTCTGACTAGTCTTTTTAAATTGTTATTATATTTATTATTAAAAATTATTTCCTTTATATTTTTTCTTAGGAAGTTGGTTGCATTGTCATTCCATTTGTTCAGACATCCTGCTGGATTTACTAAGGTAAGAGTACTACATGTGGGCTATGTATATTTTAAAGCCATCTGCTGTCAACTGTGTGAGGTGCAGCTGATTATTGAATCAGTTAAGAGCTGATTGTTTACAGATGAGGATGGAGATTTTTGTGTGGGAGTGGTAGGTTTTGTCAGAGGAAGAGTGTTGTCAAATAAGAAGAGTTGGATAAAATTTTGTGCTCTGTTGTGGTACAACCAGGTAAGCTGGTTTTGGAGGCCTGAGTCACTGTTATGTGTACCAGCTGTATGGATCCTGTATCTAGTGCTGGGGTGTCTGTGCACCTGCTGTGTGTCAGAGAGGGAAGGATGTGGTTTCCATATCTACCAGCTATTTGTATTTCAGTAGCTGCTCTGTTCCTACTGTCTTGACCAGGTTGTTGGTGCTCAGCAGAGTCAGGCCATGCAGGTGTGAGAGAGTTCCTCAGCTGGTGATTTCAGTGGTTAAAAAGAAAAATGTGGAAAATAAGGGTTGTTATTCTTTTCCTTGCTCCTTTTAAAAACAACTGCTCTCCCTTCTGTGATAGTCTTGATAGTCTTCTGGTTACAAATTGAGTGCTAAAAAGCTTTTGAGCTGCATATAGACTTGTTTTGGGTTCCTTTCGTAATCATCAGCCTGGACTTCTGCTGATTTTGCTATCTTACATAGGGGAAAATTATTGTAATGCTTGGAAACCAAGTTTGGTGTGTGCTACCTTGGGCAATCCATCTGTATTTTCTGGTAGACATTGTTGCTATAACAGTTATGTCAGCTAATTTAAAAGGTACATGGATTCTCATGTGTGATATTTTCTTTGATGGCTGGATTAAAGTTGGCATTAGACATTTTTAGACATAAAAAGAGATAAATAGTCAAAATTTTTTACATTTCTCATCGAAATACATAAGCCAAAGTTCAAATGTGAATGACAGTTAGTAATAAACAAGATGTGGTTTAATCTCAAGGGGTTTTATAGTTTATTCCCATCAATGAAATGGCTGGGTCAAGAAAGTTGCATATTATTAGAAGTCAATGAAATATGTTTCAATGAAGCAAGACAGGCTTCCACTCTCTACCATGCAATCCTGTATGACTGCAGAGAGAAGGGGACTAATGTAGTTTTGTTTGCTTATTAATTACTTTTATTATTTCCTGTGATTGTGTTCATACTGAAATAATTTTGAATCAAACTTGAGACAACTGATATATTTCACATGGGCAGAAAGATGTTGCAGAACTATAATCTTTTCCTGTAGAAAGCTTGTACTGTAACTGCCAAGGAGATGGGAAGAGAGGTTGAGCAGATTATCCCTTACAATGTGAAATAACTCAGAAAGAGCCCCAAGACTGGTTTAAACATTTAGATAATGTTTTAAAATGCACACTTGTATTTTTATCTTTCTGCTTTGGTTTAGTTGTGTGGAATTTTCTTCAATTATAACCTATATTATCATAAAAAGAGAGGTTTCATTGGACTCTTAAACATTTTAGAAAAAATGTAAAGAGGTGTGAAGCAATAAAATAGAGATTATTTAGTAGACAAATTTGAAGTTTAACTTCATATAGGTATGATGGCATCAAGGACTTATTTAGATAATAGATTTATTTCTTATGTATGCCTTATCTCTATAATCCAAGTCTCCATGATGTTATTGAAATTCCCTTCTCTCCCTAAGATATTACACATTTGATAAAACAATGTAATATGAAGGCAAGGAGGCTTCCTGTGTTCCATACTTTTTCATATTAATTGTCATGATTTTTTTCAAGATGCATTCCATACATGTTTTCCAATATGTCATGGCTTATGACCTTGGATAAAATTGCTCAACTCTTTGTTTATCTTTCTACCATCCACCCAATAGAAAAGACATTGAGAAAAACATGTAACATGGTTGACATATGGAAACTTCAGTAGAAAAAGCATGTGCTATAGTTCCTCACCCTGTGAACATATGTGAAGCCGTTTGTGTGTGGTATATAGTGTCAAGAATGAAATCCTTGTGTGTTTGGCTACTGCATATGCAAGAGAGATAATATTCTGTGGAACAGACTTCTGAGTGGCATATTGTAGGAGTGTGATTGTCACTATGGCCTTTCTCATGTAAAGCGCCAAAACATAATGGGACACTGTTTGGAATCTATCTCACCTGTCCAGTCTTCACTGCCTCAGCTCATCCTGTTTATAGCAGACTCATGGCTGCTCTGACATATGCTGCTAACATCAAGTCTTTAAGGAGCTTGCATTTGCAGATCTGAGTTCAAACATGTTCCTCACACATCATGCACTAAATGCCCCCAGTAGAAAGTGGAAAAAGTCAGCATTATCAGGAGCTTTCTTCTGTACATACATGTCTAAATCCAGCTACTTTACACTTTCTAATCAGAACAAAGAGAACCAATTGGAGTCTGGCCTGAGGGTGTTTAATATTACATGAATTCAAGTTGTGCAAGAGGTTCAAAGAATCCCTTTGTGAATGGAGATACCATGAGACTACGACCAATTGTGCATTCTCAGCTACCCTACCATGCCATACATATGTAAAGGGTCTCCAGCCTGACAGAAAGGTGGCTGATGATATTGTCTTCTCTTTATTAATCTCTGCAGGTTGATTTTGGCATAATCTGCTCTGTCTAGGAAAAAGTTTAACTTGCCTTACAAAACTCACTTTAGGTATCTTAGACTTACCAGGCAAAGGGCAAGCCACAACTTTGAAAGACCAAGCTAGAAGGAGACAGTGTTTCCTAGCAGGATCTATCTATCTGTTTATAAATGTAATCAAGTGAGGGCAAAATGTTGGTATACACTCAGAATAAGAAAGCCATCTGCTGAATCCTCTGGGTTACTGCCTCCTTTCTTCCTGATCTGATCATGGATATTTCAGAAATTGTGTTTAATGATATACCTCTATTAAGCTGTAAGTCACACTTCATTGCTGCCCCACCAAAGAATTGGGAGTTTAATGTTCTGTTAAATATCCCTTTCAAGTTATTTCCTTTATTCAAAAACTTCTTTTTTCATTATGCTCATTCCATGTAAACAAAAGACCATCATCTGTTCTTTACTTGTTTGCATGCTGTTAGCTCTTCTCTTATTAATTCCATTAATTAATGAATAGTCACCAGGGAATTGTCTCCTCAGGCTCATTAAAGAAATGGACATTAAAAATTATATGAAAGCAGCTGCCTCCTTTCTGTCTTTCCCTTCCATGGCCACTGCTTTCCTCCTCAGTGCTAAATTATAACACTGCTTTGATTAGCAGTCCAGTTAGTTGCTGCAGCTGCGTTTGGAGATGGAAATCTTAACTACACAGTCATGTTTAATTGATATTCTCAAACTGTTAACATTGCAAAAGAATGCAGCACTTCAATATATCAAGCTTGTGCATGTGTATGAAATCCTGCTGGAAGATTTCTTTTTGACCTTGTAGGCAGATTGAAAAGACATGTTCTTTCCAGAAGCTGTCTAATAAGCCACTGATTATTAGCTGAGCTTATTTGGGAACTGCAGGTAAAATTTCTGAAAAATCTCAGGCCAGAGATCACCCTAAACAGGAACTTCTTTGATTTCCATTCCACTGCTTAAATGTAAATGCTCATTTCTCTGCTGAAAAATTTAGAAACCATTTATTTTAAAGCAGAGGATGAGATCATCTGAATTTCACCTAAAGATTTCTAATCAAAAACTCTTCCCTATCAGAGCAGCAAACCTATGCTGGACAGATGATCTAAATCATGGTTGGTGTTAATTAGCACAGGTTAGAAGATAGGCTAATTCATACAAGAAGGGTGGTTGGGGAAGTCCTGACTATACACACATTTGTAATTAATCTGGACCAGACTCAGGGTTTAAATTCTCATGCCCTGTTTTGAAACCTTATTCATAGACCAAACATCAGGATAAGCCCCATACTCTGAATTTGCTGAGACATGCTGGCCCTCTACTACCACACTCTTTAAAGAGAAGTTTTCTAGCTTTGAGGTAACATAAGAATTATTTATAACTGCTTCTTAGTGGTTGGAAATTCCATTGAGATTAAATCAGGCCACTTACTGGGGTCCAGGACTAAGTGGAAGTTAGTCACAGAATCATTACGATTGGAAAGGAGCCTCAAGATCATCTAGTCCAACCGCTAGCCCTTACACTACTCTTACCCCTAAATCATCCCCTGAAGAAACACATCTATCCTCTTCACAGGGCAAGGGGGTAAATCTTTTGTCTGCTGATGACTTAAGATCCTGAAACTTGCATTCAAGGTCTGCCCAAAGAAGGGGAGATCATTTGGCATGGAATATGCCAGAAAGCATCCAAAATCAGATATAAAAGCTCTTTAAATGGTAGCTCTAGAATTAATATATTGAGCACAGCTATGAAATGACCTGAAATGAAATGGAAGGACTTCAAATCTTTGTCTCCCTGTTCACGAGTTTGCATTTCATGACTGGATTTGGACTTTCATTATCACATGTTCTCTCTTTGAAATCATTTGAATTTGATTTTTTTAATTAAAAAATGTCACCTTATTTACACAAGTAAAGAATCCTTGCCTGACCTGACCTTGAAAAAATATTCAACTTCACTTAGCTAAATTTCCATCACATGTTTCACAGTCCAAGCACATTTTGGTGAATCCAGAGTTTCTGATTAACCCACAGTGAAATAAATTCTAATTTTATTTCATACCAGAGTGAACTTTCAAGGGAATCTCCTGGTTGTATCCAGTTACTGCTTTGTTAGAACATCATCTGTTCCCATTTTGCTGCATTCCTCAGTGTGGGGACAGCCTCAAGTGCCTGTGGTCTAGATTCTCTCTGTTTATGGTAGCACCTTTATTTCTACTTTCAGAGCTTCAACAGCTAAAAAAAAATCTGATTTTTATTATCAGATATCCTAACCTGTTACAGAGATCAGTAAAGGTGGATTCAGAAAAGCTCTAGGTAAGACACTTTTCTTCTTGATCAAAGAGGAGATCTAGGCTCTTGCTGTAAACATTTTAAATCACCCTGCTGAGAAGAATAATAGCTTTTCTACTCTGTTTGGACTTGGAGAAATTTGGCCTTTAAACTGAGGCAGCCAGGTTTTGAAAATGTAGTTACAACCCCACTCCACCCCTTCAATTTGTGGCTTGAAATGTTCTCGGGTTTTGTTGATAGTTGCTGCTGTAACATGCTACATATTGTTACTTTGAGTAAACAACCTAAAATGTTTCCTTTTCTTTCAAGTGCTTAGCTTCTTTCTTTCGTTGATAGCATGTGATTGCACTGTATTGTTCTGCATTAATTGAATGTCTCCCTTTGAGCTGTCTTGCAGCAGCAGTGAAAAGATCTAGATAGCTAAGTATGACATATATGTCACAGTTTTCTGCAGGTCTGTGGGGAATTCACATCTGTTATTAGGATTGTTTAGAAATGTCATGGCTATACTATTAAAAAAACACTTATTCTAGCAGTTTGTAACTTGGCTCCAAGTACAGGCATCTCAACTGCCTTAACTGAAACTAAGCCTAAAATGATTCACAGGCATGCTGTAAAGTTCACACTTAATTGCTTAAGGAGATTAATTGTGAATGTCTTCCTCTCTATCTCTTGCGTTGTTTGTCAAAACCAAAATACATACATACACATCCCATGCAAGGAAAATAAAGGAATCATCAGGATAGGGAATTTTCAGAGCCAGAAATATATGTAAATATGAACAGAAGGGAGTTAGGTTTTTAGAGGATTATCATAGCAACCCCTCCCCACCCCCCAAAAAAAAAGATTTTAATGTCAGTCTGGTTTTTGTGAGATGCAAATGAAATAAATGTTTTAGAGAGGATCAAATTTAACACCTCTGAAACTTTGTCTATTTAAAGACAAAGTTTATAAAATTTAATTGGCATTTCCATATGGGAAGTTCTGTGGATGGGACTGAAGAAACACAACCATTGATGGTATCTGTGCTGTGGCTGGCAGGAGATGTCTCACAAGGACAAAAGGGGAAGCTACTATAAACACTAGGGTCAGTACCACAGCAAAATTCTGATTTCCATCCCCTGCCACCTTCCATAGTCCTTAGCTCTCCTCCTTTTCTACAACATATCCATGATTTTTTTGTGAAGTTCTGAGCTATGTGGGGTTCAGGAGGATATATGTGGAAGACAATATATTTGTAACATGTTTCCTCCAAAAACAGGTGACAGGACTTGATCAGATGATCATGCATCTTTTTTTTTTCTCAAGGAAATGTTGGACACCAGAAGTCCTATAATACCTTTAAGAAAATTACTCCTGGAGAACCCCTAATGAATCAGCTGACAAATTACCATAATCAAGTTCCTTGTTAAAAGAATTATTTTGAAACAAATAGCACTGCACTGTAAGCTTTCCCTGGGAAAAAGAAACAGTATTCAGAGGGGTCTTGAACAGTGGCCAGAAAAATCTAAACTAAATCAAAGAGTTATTACATTTATATGTTCACATAGCACACCAATTGCTGAGGCAGATTTTTTTGTACTCGGTCTACTCACCTTCTAAAAGTAGGATCTGCTAGATGATCAGCCATAAACAAAATTAATGATATTTTCAAATTTTAGGGGTGTGGGGGGGGAAATCATTGCATTTCAGACAAGGTGTATTTAGCAAACAGCTTCCCCTGGAGCTTTGTACTCCACATAATTACATTCCACATACAGTAATTGAAAATTGTGACTACGTCAAACTGTGTGTTTTCACAAACCAGCCATAATCAACTCAAATTATTTAAATTCACTATTTGACATAATTGCTATAAATATGACAGAAAAAAAGATATTTCTGGGGAATATTACTTCATAACTCTATCAAATGACTACCTAGGGAGATAACTGCATTGTGTTCCTATGGAAATCTGCAGAATAGAAATATTCAGAACTGAATTCTTGTTTTTCCACAAACTCCATTTAGATTTAGTAAAAGATTTACTAAAATGGAAGGGAAAGAGCCACAGTTTGGGACCATTCTTGTACCTCTCTGATTCAGAAATTGCCATAAAATCAAGCAGTTGGAAATTTCTGGCCAGAAGCTTGGCACCTGTCAGCAGGAAGAGTTCCACTGAAGTCAAGAAAAAACAATGCTGATTTTTTTACCAACAGAGTTCAAATTGCACATCAAGGGAGAATACCCATGCTGGTTGCCCTACATTGTTGCAATAGACTTGTCATCTCCACAAAGACTTCCCTAAGAGCAGAGACTGTGCTATTGTGCATTTCATGTGTGACAGAAATGGCTCTCTAGGGGTTCATGAAAGCCAAATGCTGATTGTAGTTTCCAGCTCTTCTGAACCTTTGAGGTGCCATCAGTCCTTGGGAAAAAGATTTCACCAACTTGTTTGCTCTGAAAAGTGCTGTACAAATTGAAAGGAAAAGGAGGAGGCAGGAGATAGAATGGGTTTGGTTACCTTAAACTATGTTTGAATGTTTCCTAACTTAAAGTTGAGGAGTTAATTTATCCCAGCCTGATGACTGGCTGACAAAAAGGTAGATGGGATGTTAATTGATAATGTGTATCCCTGATAGTGGGAAGAATAACTGGAGTCATTACAGGAAATGGATGTATGAGAAAACATTTGTACAGTGGTTTTAGGAAATGTGTGAACTTCTCAGGGGTCTTTTACAGCATCTCAGTTCTAACTGCTCTTTTATAGTTCCTGGGGGCAAGATAAATTCATGAAAGGAAAGAAAAAGCAGAAAGCCATGCAGATAACTTTTCCATCCCTTTAACTTTAATGATGGATTTAGGAAAAAAAGAAAAAGGTACAAAAACATGCAGATATTGCCCCAGTTGTATGATGGCTCTTAAAGAGTGGTGCAGCCACAAAACATGTAATACTCAGTGGGAAAAATAGAAGGATAAAGCTTTGAAAGGGGGTGTTATCTTTCACTTCATTCCTCTGACTGTATGTTACAAGGATGAATTTAAACAATATAAATCATCTTAGTTGTCTCCATAATTTCTCTCAAGAGCCAGAGCTCCTTGTGGACACCTTCTACAGTGATGCTCTGAAGTAGTGGCTGGATGCAGAGAAATGTCTTAGAAGAGCTAGCTTGTTTATCATTTTTTAAAATGAGGTTATATTTTTCTGCAGACTTTTCTGTACATGTATACATTTCTGTAGAACCACAATAGTTGATTTAACAACAACTAGTTTAAGATGAAATGATATAAAGAAAGATGTAGCTAAACACCCAAGTTATGAATCATATATCACTGCTTCAGCCTCTTTCATAGGTATGAGAAGTATTGGTCTGGAAAACCAACACAACAATGCTTTCTCAAAACTCAAATCTCCTAGCTGCAGAATGGCCACTTTAGCTGTTCAGTAGCATGTAAGCAGCTCAAGTTAAAAATAACTAAGTTCTTTTCATCAATACAGTGATTTAATCTAATGCTACATTCACCAATGGTGAATGCAAAGCAGAAGCCTCAAACCATTGTATGTTGACATGTGAATAATTTTGCAGAGAATTTACATTATTCAAAGTATTCCAAAAAGCAGGATTAACTCAAAAACTGTAGTTACTTTTTAAGACTTGGAGATGTTCAGTATGAAAATGCAGCACACACAGCACTTTGTGCTATATAATGAAGAGCCACTAAACAATCCAGACTGCTTCAGTGGGATTGCATCCCTTCCACGTGTCACATAACATTCCCAGCTGAAGCACATAAATAAACACTCCACTCTTGCTTTGCATGTCCTCCTACTAGATTGTCAATGTAGTCAGGAGTACAAGTAAAACTGGAATATTGGGTGGCAATGGGAGGATCTGGGTTTGTACAAAAAGATGGGAGGAAAAAAAATTCGATGTAGAAACTTGTCATGGTTTGTCAAGCTCAAAAGTGCCTTGATTCAAGCAGAGGGTGGAGAAAGAACATATATGAACTCCCAGGTTAAAGACTTATGGACTTAAAATCATCTAGGAATCAAACAACTTGATTTTAGTCTTCGCCTAACCTCGGTTTTGCCCTTCTGTTAGGGCAATTATTTGTTGTGTCCATTCACTGACCCTGACCTCAGGCAAATTTATTCCTTCCATAGGAAATAGAGGCCCTGGAGGATTGCAAAAATCTTTGGAATGGGATTATAACACACAGGAAGTTATGGCCCTTGACATCTAAGAGGCTATAAAAATGTTTGGAAAGTAGAATTATGGGATTTCAGTGTATATTACATAAAACCATATAAACAAAACTAATTAATTTAGATGTTTCCTCTCACTTTCTTCCTTCCCCCTTCCCCCTCCCACTTTTCTGCTGTGTAGTGAATGTAAGAAGAGAAATGACAGCTGCCAGCAGATGTGCTTTTATATGTTCCATGGCAGAAGTTGTTTAAGATATTTATCATTACATGGGATATGGTTGGGAATAGAAAGTTAGGGAGTTCCAGAAGTGTATGTTGTACACATTGTTGGAGATACATAAGATGAAGTCTGACAGGTTGGTGAGACAGTGGAACAGGTTGCCCAGAGAGGTTGTGGAAGCCTCATCCCTGGAAGCTTTTAAGTCAAGGCTTGATGGGACCCTGGGAAACCTGATCTAGTGGATGGTGTCCCTGCCAGGCAGGGGGATTGGAACTAGATGATCTTTAAGGTCCCTTCCAACTCTGACCATTCTATGATTTTTATTTGCAGTGTAGTGGTTTCAGATTCAGTAATGGGCATTCACAGTTGGGGTTTAGCTGCATCATGTCTCCTCCAATATTGTTTTAGAAGCTTACACCCCTAATTGATGTTGGCCTTTCTGCAAGTTCATCAGCACAGAAAATGAAGCATGATTGTCTGTATTAAATTTGTACTAGTAGCAGCTTTCAGAATAAATTTCTTGGACTAAATACCCTGGAACACACAATCCTGGGGATATTTTAAACTTCAGAAAAGAGGAAAAGTCCAAAATAATGTTAACAAGGCATTGTTTGTTATCCCCCCTCTTCTTCCCATTCACAAACAAGCAGTTTATTTATGAAAGACTTATTGCTATAATGGTTACATGTTCTTTCACTGTGATAATGTAGCTTAAATAGATTTGTATCAGTGACACATGCTAATGGTTGGGTTATCACTGGAAAATGTGACACTCCTATTAACATATATCAGCTTAAGTTCCCTAATGAGCATTCAAGCTTATTTTTAAAGACAGTGAAAAGAAAGTTACTACATATTAAACATCTACCACTTGTTTATTCAGCATATTTACAGAAGATTGTCAGGGACAAGAGCTGTTCTCATTTGCACAGATTCTATCTACTAGATCTTCCAGTGGTGTCTGTTAGCACAGTGTATCAGATGCTGGTATACTTTTGGGTATGCAATAATCACATCAATTGAGTGTAACCCAGGTTATCAAAACCTTTTAGTAGCTCAGATCTAAGGAAACTTTTACATTTATTGTTTTAGTCTCTGTATTGTTTCACTTTAGATTTTACTAATAGGTAGAGAAAAGCTGAAGAGAACTAGACTTTAAAATATCATGTGCATCTAGCCTATAAAGTGACATTCATTATTTTAAGCTATTAGTCCTAAAAAGCTAGTGTCATGTTGTGACTAAACCAAAGATTTGAGCACTGTTGTCATAGGATATTTCCCCATGGATAGTCAAGTTGGAATCTAGCAGTGTTGGGTTAATGGTTGGACCTGATGATCTTAAAGGTCTGTTCCAGTAAAAACAATTCTGTGATTCTACAATCCTTTGTGTCATGTGTTGTCATCCCAAAGCAATAGTAGTAACAAGAATTTTGGGGGTTATATGCTGGAAATGCTAAACTTTATTACTGAGAATTATGTGCTTGCTGGTGCTCTGGCTCTGACTCACTCTGATACACAGTTCAGCCTGCACCAGGAGATAGAACCAGGAAACCTTCTCCATGTTTTTTTGGTGCGCTTCCTTGGGGTAGCTGTAATGTTGCTCTACCTCAGAGGTAAATACAAAGTTGCCTGGGTATGTATTATTGCATCCTGATTTCACACAATAGGTCCTGTACAAGTGGCACATGGAAAATATTTCTGATCTATGTTACCCATCAAACTGCAAAGAGATATTTGTTGTGCTTTGCCCTTTGCTCAAATAGAATGACCTTCGTTTGGATAACATTATATTCGTTGTGGGAGAAGGGACTAGAGACAGGTTAGCCTTTAGAAAATGCTTTAGAAACCTTTGTCTGAATGCTGCATGAAGTACCCTTTGAGTTATGGCATGTCCCTGTCACTTTTGGTTATATCTTCCTGTCTTTCACTTCCATTCTACATGGAGCTGCAGCTTTTTCAGGGCAAATTAAAGAATAAGTGAAGGTGGAGGGGTGGGTTTGGTAGAGATGGACTGTATGCCGTAAGAGTTTCCTTTTAGTTCAGCCTGTGAAAACATGATGTTTGTGTAGACTTTTTAGGCATTTTCCTTCCTTTGGAACTTGATGCCACCTGCATTTATTATTAGGCATGAGGTGTTCAGGCCTCTTATACTTACTTCCCAAACCACTCTTTTTCTGATGATCTTTCCCTTTTCTTTTAGCATGATTCCCATTTTAAAAACCTGTGGGGTTCAGTGTTAGCTGTTTTGGTTTGGTGGTTTTTTTCCTCAATTATATAAGAAATGGAGTTATCTTGGTAGGTGTGTGGTAGCTATTGGTACATTTTTGTATTTTATATAGCAAGTATGTTGTCCACTCATCCTCAGGCTGCTTTATGTATTTATGCAAGGGGGGGGGGGCATCTCTGATACAACTACTGGCCTTTGCTCTTGCTCTTTGGTCTTGTGTCATGACTTACATGTGAGCTACTCCTTCACCTACGTGCTCACAGATCAGAACAAAAATATCAAAATGTCAAGATGTCACTGAAGAAAGAAAAAGGGAACCTGTCAGGTACTCTAGGACAGTGATGACAGCCATGACTTACAACTTCTGGTGTTCTGATACAACAGTATAAAATAAAGATCCTGTAGATGATGGATTTCACATTGCCATAAATTCAGTAAACCTTTTTTTCCCCCCCCGAAAGCCTTGAGTAAGGATAATCATGCACAATGATACTCATTCACAATGAATACAATACAGCTGTGAAAGGATAATTTTTTCAATGGATTTTGTATGCACTATATGCAGGTGAATATTGGCTAATAGCAGTGGCTTACATTAACACTATTTTCTAGGGTAGACATAAGAATAGATGTCAGTGTCATCCGATGAGATGTTCAGCTGAGCTCTCTTTCCAAGTTGCACTTTCAGCAGGGCACAATTATTGCTGACAAATGGTAACCCACTCCTTCCTTCACACTTTGTTTGTTACCTAATCTGCAAAGATGTCTCATTTCTTTAACTTTCTGTGACAGTGACAATGTCCTATCCTAAACTTGTCTACAGGGAATAGGTTTGTTTGGTTTCTTTGCATGTGATTCCCTTTCCAGATGATTGCAAATTTAATAGCTAGGCTTTAAAGTCAGCTTGTCTCTTGAGTTTGGTCCTTATGGTTTAGGAAGTGAGAAAGAAGTAGACAAATGAAGCTGTGTAATATGTTTCCATGACATATGAAGTATTTTCTTTTTAGGATAAGCATGAACACATTGCAATCTTATGCAATGGGCACATTTTGGCCATCTTGTGCCATTGATTTCCATGCTTTTCATCATAACATTTATTCAGTTCCTCTCTCTCTTTAAATAACATGTGAAATTTATTCAACCTAATGTCAGGATCAGGATTCAGCTGTCTTTATACGGGTTTCTTGTACTGCTTGAGATATCCTGATATATCTGAGACATCCTTATGGGGTCATGGATATAATACAGTAGATTTGTATTCCATTGGAGCACTAGCTGAAAGACAAGTTGACATAGTTTGCATAGAGATATATAAATTCTGGTGTATGAATGAAGTCCTGAGCTGCACTAGGAAAGATAGATGAGGTCAATCCTACCATTAGAAAACTCACAATGAGAGCTTTTAGTCAATTATTCCTCATAACCATCCTGTATTACTAAATGAGATTCATTAAATAATGTAGATATTTTCACATTTCTGCTGTGAAGTTTGAAATCCTTTAACATCATCTAATACTATTTTCATGAGTTTGACTTTTGTACACTGGTTACACACTGGAAAAAAACCCCAAAGCATGCTTTCAGGTAAAGAACAAGATAAATGTTGGCATAAACACAATCACAACTGATCAATAATTTTTCTTAGGTCTAATTGTCTGTGTGTGGTTGTCAAACAAGACCATTTGTAGCAGCACCATCTAGAGGCTACAGCTAATAATAGAGCTAACATGTAGGGAAAGTTCTAAAACCATTCTGTCTCACTGGCACAACTACAGAGTTGCATAAGTTTCATTTGGAAGTTTAATATTTCTTTGTACAATGAGTTTCAGTGACTCTTTTTTTTCTGAAATACAGAGAAGTGAGGAAAAATAGTGATTTTTGGCTTGATTTTTAAATGAAATATCTTGGTGAAAAGCTGGCTCCACTAAAAGTAATGCAAAAGCTTCCACTGATGACTATGAGCTGAGATTTCACTTGATTACTTTTCCTATTTAAACATATTCCTGCTTTAATGAAATACATTTACATCTGCAACATCTGAGACAGAAAATTCTAAGGCTTAATCTTTCTGTAGCATCTTTAAACTTGAGTTGAAGAGTTGAAAGTAAATCAGAAATAATAACCAGACATTTATGCTTTCAGCTCAAGAGACTGTGCAGAAATTCATTGCTCTGTTTTGTCTGTTTCCCTTCCCTTTCCAATACATAAAACATTTCATCCATCAGTAGCTGCTGCCTCAAAACCCAAGAAACTCCATAAATCCTGGATTATCTCTGCAGTGTCTAATAAGAAAGAAAATATTTGAGGCCTGACCTCCTTAAATTTCCTAGGGAAAACATAAGTAACTAATCATATCAGTAGAATTACAGTGACAGAATTAACGGCATCAGAAAAATTATAAGCAAATATCAGGGTCTAACTTCAGCAATCATTGCTAGCTTTGTTTTCCCCTCCTACTTATTGTAGTTAAAAGGTTTTGGGTGCAGGAATACTCATGATAATGTACTCATTAACAATTACTAAACCTTTCAGGGATTTTTAGAATAGATCACAAAATTATGTAGAAAGATAAGACACTGGTAAAAGACAAGACACTGAGGACAATGCATGTTTTCTTTAATAATATTGGCATCAATTAAGTTGAAACAGGAATGGAAGTAGTACTTAAAAAAAATGTATAAGCTGGAGAATAGAAAGAATAGCAGATCAGTTAGCAGGTAGACAAGAAAAGTGAAACAGAGGACTGAGGTGACTACTGAGATGGTTGAGCTTGCTGTTTAGCAACCATGCTTCTTGATTTCATCCTGGACTGCCAGAAGCTCAGATCTAGAAAGCACACACTGTAAGCTGAGGAATATTCAGTTTAGTAGTTTGTATGAAGATTAAATTCCTGCCCTGATGCTTTATCTGAAAATATCTGCTTAGCTAGGAATCCTGTCCTAGATGGTCCATCACAGTGACTTTTTCTTTTCAACATAAAGGGCAGCTGAAGAAGGGTGGAAGAACTTCTGATTGTGAGCTTCCTAAGTGGTTTTATTTTCTTTCAAACCAGACACCACTTTTGATCAGGTGGAATGCTTATATTGTCATAAATTGTTGTGCTATTAATTTTATAGTTATTCTTTTGGGAAACCTGGTATGCTACTCAACTATTAGGCAGCTAAATTGCAAGTAAGGGATGTGGCTTCTGCACTGTCCATCAAGTCACTTTGGAGAGGCTGACATTTTAGGGTGGGATTTGGAGCACCTCTCATGGTCTAAAGAGGGATGTTCTGAACAAACCCATCTGTGACTTTGATAAAATGGGTCTGAAAATGCTTGAGTGTGCCACACTGTCCCAAAGCTTCTAATTACAAAGACTCCCCTGCCAAACTTGACTTTCTAGGACCTCCCATTGCAACGGTTTACTTTGAGTGTTGTGAGACACAAGCTGGTGGAGATGAGCATCCATGTTGTGGGAACTAATCAGAGAAGGCATGTTACAGCCCTACTCACTGAACTTGGAGCAAGTCACAACTAATTGTTTCCTGCTCATAAAGGAACAAAGGGAGTAAGCAGCTTTCATTCTGTAAAAAGGTTATAGGGCTTGAGGCTTTCTTGGCCTCAATAGATTGTCATTCCATTTGTGAGGGTTTTGCCTTGGTCTCTTGTTCTTAACTTTCATTCATCATAATTAGCATGCTGCCTTCTTTCAGTACAAACACACTTCTGTTTTGTTTGATATTTTTGTAGCCTGAAAACTGCATAGCTGAACTGGAATATAAGCAAAAGGATGTCACCAAGCAGGTGGTTGTTTTCCTTTATTGATTGCTTCGCCAAGCGCACTTTTCATGTGCCTTTCACTCTGTATGTCTATACAGTCTTAAGAGTTATTACATAAATCATCCCATAATTTTCCCATTACTAATTGGTCAATAAGCTTGTGGGAAAGCTGTATCATTTATTTTAAATTCACTTTTCTCAGGGAAATTGAGGAAGCTCAAATTCTTTCCCCCAGCACTGCACTAATACACAGTTCTCTGTAAAAGAACACCCACCAGGGCAACAAATAATAGCATGAATACATCTTGTATGGTGAGCAATTTTTTTATGGAAACATCTTCACAATATTTCCTTATTTCTTCAGAGGTACTGTTGTTTATGGATAATATGGATAATATTTGCAGAAAATATGAAAAGTGCAGCCATAGAAAGCAGTATTTTGTGTGGTTTAGCTTCTTAACAGCTTGGCTTTACTTCTGTATCTGCTTCCTGATTATTATTATTCTGCCAATGGTGATAAAAGTGAAGGAGAAGGAAGAGTTGTTTGACTGAACTTGTGCTTTTACTGGACACGTTCCTCTGTAAGATTAAAATCACTGTAGGTGCTATGGTATTCTTAACATTACAGTGACCTTAAATGCATGTTGCTCTGCACAGCCTACTTTGAATTTCACTGTCAAAGTTCAGCCAGACCACATCCTGACCGTGTTAAGAGATGGTATTTTCCTGATCACTTTAATGAAATCCAAATTTGGCTCTGTACATAGATTCCACCATTTGCATCCATTTTAATCTAAGTTTATTTTCTTACACACTCCTAGTTAACATTTTGTTATATGAACGTTGAGTTTTGAATAGAAGGTGGTTGGCTTCAATTCAAATCCAGGGAGCCATCCAAGGTCTCTGTTCTATGCCTGACCCATCTGCTAGAAAAAAATCAAGTCTACATGCCTATTTGAAAAAGAATTCAAGGAAAGCCCTACTGTTCTCTGCACCAGCTTTAAGACAGTTTTCAGGCTCAAGCATAAATTCCAGAGTGTAGCAGCTCCTATTCAATTAATGTAAACATTTATTAAATGGTTGTTGTCTCTAGTAAGATGAATAGCACTACATCTGATTATATATCATTGCATCTGAAGGAAAGAAAGATTTAGTACTAGATCATTACTTTTCCAGACAGAATAAAATATTTCCCAGTGCCTTAATATCCTACTTTAAAGATTATAAAATATTATGTCTTTCCTTCTTTTTTCAGTTTTCCCCTGTTCTTTTTCCAAGTTCAACATTTTTTTCCTTCCTTTATAAATTTTATTTCACATCTTAAATATTTTCCCCATGGTATTCAGACCCCTCTGTACATTCTTAAGCACTCCTGTAATTTTAATTTTAATCCAGTCAAATGCAGAAATACAGGCTAAAAATCAATCCCCAAGCTGCGAAGAAATTTTAAAACTTCTTTTAACTGCACTACTGATTCAAGGCTTGAACATTATTGGGAGGAAATATTAGAGGAAAAGCTTTTATCCTTTGGATGAAGCTATGGGACATTTCACAAATAAATATTATTAACCTTCTCATATTTTCTTCAGTTTCTTCTCTCTAAGCTTCTTACTGAGAATTATTTTCTGTCAGGCTCTATGAAACCCTGGAAATCAATGTAACATTTCAAGTAGGCTGCACCAGAATATTCTATGTAGATGTTAATTACTCTTTTTATTAGAGTTCAGATTTAGAAATAAAAACCCATAGTAATTTACACTTTCTTTGTAATTAGTTGTAGTAATCAGAATTTCTTTCTTAGTGTGCTGTGGCTTTGATTTGAAGGAAAAGCAATACTTTATACCTAGTGATTTCCAATATTTATCAATTTTCCTACATGTCCTTGTGGGTTTCTCAGCTGAAACTTCCCATTATGCTTCTTCTGTCACCACAGCAATGCCCATCACTCCCTGTAAGGCAAGGAGTTTTACATGAGTCTCTTCCTTCAGTTTCTTGAGCTGCAAATACATGGTGGCTCATTTCAAAGTGACCTTGTGAAAGGGGTGGTGTGTCTGAGGAAGGTACAGCACAAACCACAGGGAGCCAAGGAATTTACCTCAGCAACTTTGACTTTCCAGAGGAGTGAGGTCTCACATCATAAATAGATCTTACATATATGTTAAGTGCTTTTGATTACCTGTTTCTTCTGGTTCAGGGGGCAGCTCTCTGGGTCATCACTGAAAGATGAGATTGAATAAAGAGAATGGGCTGAATCTTTATTGATGTTGCAAACCCATTAAATATCCAGCTCAGGACCAAACTTGGGTTTTAACAGCTGTCTAATATGTACTTTCTGCAAAAAGGATCATAGGATTGTCAGAGTTGGAAGGGACCTCAAATATCATCCAGTTCCAACCCCCCTGCCTGGCAGGGACACCATCCACTAGATCAGGTTACCCAGTCCCTTTGTGCTGGCAGCTGGAATTTCCTGGGTTTGAGCACAATCTGCACAGGGGCCAAGTATCCTACCTTTAGCACAGTCACCATAAACTAGAGAAAAAAATATGTACCAAAATCCAACTTATTGTCTAGAAGTGTCTATAAGACTTGATCTTTGCCCTGATTTCTAATCTTCCACACTTAAAGATGTTAACTTCCAGCACTTTGTTATTGTTACTTAAGAAGACCCAAAACAATGGTCAAATTCAAACCTAAATTTAGGTTTTGATCAAGTAGTCCTGAAGATTTGAAGTGATGGATGAAACATGTCTTTCATGTTTTGTGCTTATTGTGCAGATAAGCTGATTTATAGAAATAAGATCAACTGGTAATGACTTCTCTTGTTTCCTATATTCTTTTGCCTTTGCTTCTCTTTTAATATTCTTTTTTATAGGCTATTTCTCATTTTCATGGTGGTACTGAATTACTGAAAGATATAAAAGCCTTGTAAGATATTTTTTTATATGGAGTTTATACTCTTGATTCTGTATTCCAAACACCTTAGAAGAACAAGGAAGTGAAAGGAATAGAGGGTTCCTAGTAATAGAAATCAAAACATTGGTCAATAAAGCAAGAACTCTGTGGCTGAATGGAGTGCAGAGTTATGAAGAAATTAGGAGAAAGATGATACAAAAGTAAAGCTGAGCTTTGCAAAGGACATTTACACAGCTTAATAATGCTTCTCTAAATGTAAAAGCTAAGATATCTAATCCGAGGTGAAATTCAGATGTTTTTAACCTATAATGAAGAAAATATTTTTCTGCTCTTATTCAGGTATGCTAATATAATTTCACAAAAATATTTTTCTTATATCTAAATTGCAAAAATTTCCAAAGCAAAGGATGCCTGGATGTTAGTCACAGCTGAGAGCAGGATGGCTGAAGAACTTCTGATGGCAAATAATGGTCTGCATGAGTAAATGCAATCTGATATGCCAAGGAGAACAAAAAGATTTAAGAAATATAGGCAAAGGCTGAGGCAGCTGCTTTATTCAGCTGTGACAGGAGACTCACTAGGAGGAGACTGGTCTTCAGATACTTAAGAGAGCTACAGAGATGAAAAAGCAAGACTCTTTGTAGAGGTGTGCAGTAAAGAGCAGGATGCTGTGAAAACGAGCTGCAAAGAGGAAAATTCTATCTATCCATCCCACAGCAACATAGAAGTAATTTCAGTTTGATAGTACTCTTCACCTACGTTGTAGGAATATTTTTGATTGCCATCAATTTGGGTATAGTTTAAATTTTCTAGGATAGATTAAAATGACAGCTACATTGACCAAATGTCATGGGTTCTTTTTACTCAGATTTATATAACAGTGCTTGGGTTCCTTAGGTTGCTTTGTTTTGTTGTCTGTTCCTGATCTGTAGTAAGCTACCTTGCTCGTTCCTGATCTGTAGTAAGATACCTTGCTCACAGACTAATACAGGCTGATATTGTTGAACATTTGCCCATAGTCTGCAAGCATAATCAGAAAACAGAAATAATTTCAAACAGAAAAGATGTAATTTTGATTCCCCAAAAGCTTCTAAGTCATCTATAACAGATTTCTGCCTTCAGGATCATTACTTTTTCCCATTACATGCACTGAAATTAATGTTTGCTGAAAGCAAATAAGAGTAAAATTAAATATTTTCTGATACAGATGATAATTGGGCACTTGTCTGATAAGATGGTTTTATTTAAACCAAATATGCTCATGTAACAGTGCATTTCCGACTCCACAATCCTCTAATCTTCAGGCTGTTTCTCTTCTCCAAGTCATCATAATTAAAGGCAGGTGTTCAATTTAGCCACCAGAAGGGATGAGTTAATGGCCTAATTATTAGTTGTAAAAGATTTTTAATTAAAATTATGAAGTATCTAGGTGTGTAAAATGCAGGTAGGTGCTCATCAGATTTTTTTTTTACAGTGGGTAGGTTCTTACCTCCAATAAGATGAGAAGGACTTCAGCTCCTAAATCTTTTCCAAATGGCATTAGGAGCTTATTTATGTCTCAGGGCAATAATTAAAATCATTCCCTTTTGCAGCATTCAGATATAAATTGTTATCTAAGCTGTCTGGTGACAAATGTGTTCCTAATAGAAGTTTAACATCTTCCTTTTGTTACTAACAGGATGGAAAGCATTACACTGTGTTCTAGTGGTTTATCCTGATTTTCTTTGAGTAGTGGAAAAAAAATATTCATCTATCAGTTCTGCCTTATTTACCTTGGTATTAACAATATTACCCATTTAATAGGCAGTAGATTTTTTTCCCCCTCAATATATACTGAACAGATTAATTTCATCAGCCCTCTCTGGCAAATGGAAGAGTTTGCTGACCTGTATGCTCTGGGCTAACTCAGGTAGGAAGCAGGACACCATGTCCTTCTAGATCCCTGCCTTTCCTTGTTATTTTGTCTCCTTTTTCTATAGTCAGTGTCAACTTTGCTGATCCAGTAGGAAAGCTTAGAGGAGCCTATTTATTTCTTCTCGGGTATGACTTATGGGCAAATCAGAGACATTTAAGTGTGGATTAGCAGATATGTACATTGGGATCCATTAGTTTCTCTTTGTGTTTCAGTAATTCTTGTGGAAGAACATAGCACTTGATAAAGCTAACTTATTTAATTCAGCCTCTTCTGGTCCAGCAGGTGATGATCTAACAAAGTAGCTTCAAAGTAATAGGGGAAGAGAAACAGAAGGATCATGTTTAGACATAGTGAAACAGGTGTTCCTATTCATAATCATTTGTTATAAATAATAATGAAGTGATAAATAATAAAGCAGCGCTGATGTGGGATGGGAAAAACCACCCCAAAAAGTACTGCTTTGTCTGTTTAATCTCTCAGAACTGAACCTTTCTTCAAAAAGCTGTCATTATCCAATTTAGTCAGGGTTTTTCTGGTATGTTTTCTTTCTGTGCTTTCCAGTTCTGACCCAAAATAAACAATTAAATCAGACAGCTTATTTCATGGTATTATGGTCCCAAGAAAAGCAAGAGAAAACAGGAACTGTGATCACTTCACTTTTTTTCTTCTACCCTTTCTGATTTTTACAAATTAAAATTCTTCTATGTTGTTCAGTGGAATAACAGTCAGAAAAGATAAAGACTTTTGAATCCTGTATCAAACTGTATCTTGTAGTTCACTGATCCAGGCAATAGCTGAACATTTTAAATGTCTAACTCCCATGGATCTAAGTGAAAATCTGAGTAAGGAAAAGATAGTTTTATTTATATCTTGTGTCTGAAGGGGCAAGAATTACCCTGGTGGGGTTAAATGGGTTTTAAGAGATAAATGGGCTTTGGTAGAAGTTTAAATCCTATGCAAAGAAAACAAACAATTAATCAAACTACAGGATTTGATGTGTGGGGTTTTTCATAGGAGATTCAAACTTCCCAAGGGTGCAAGGAACATGAAGATTAATTGAGCCCATGATGGCCTCAGTTTCTTTCAAGGGTTTTTAACTGATTATGTATTAGTTGAACTTTTGTTCAGAAGAAGAAATTAGAAGTCAAATTGTGATACTTGAAGAATCTGGTAGCAATTACAGCTGCAGCAGTAATGACTTACTAACACTTTCAGTCTAGCATGATTCTTTCTCATTAGGTTTTTTTCACTAGATAAGTGTTGTTCCAGTTCTTCTGCTTGTGTCCAGGACAAATACAATATGTGGTAGTTTAGACACATGGTGGCTCACGTACACTTACAGAAAGTTAGTGTTTGTCATGGTATGGTCAGGTAAGACCAAGTCTTTATAGTCACCTGTAAGCTTTAGCCTTGCAAAACCTTGCAGCCAGAGGGAAATTCTGTCTGACAAAGCCAAGATAACACACTGGACTATGAAATGCATTAACCACAACCAAATCTTGATGAACATTTCTTAAGTTTTTTCCACTGAAGCAATAGACATGTGTGTGAGATATTTCTTCTTCACCAGCCTCAAGAGATTTTCTAAACTTCCTCCTTTACTTACCCTTCAAGCTACCTCACTACTAGCTTGTATGGGTTACCTTCACAAAACCACCCATTAACTTAGCATACAAAGAAGTGCAAATCCCTCCTGGAACCAGTAGTAATACTGACTGCCAAATATGTATCTGACTACTGCATTTAAAAAAGAGCAATAGGTGTAGATTCTTCCTTTAGTGAACATAAAGGACAAGGCAATGTGTACTATGGAAACATCTTGTAATGCATTCAATCCTTCTGAGAAAATGTGTGTAATGATAAAGAAAAATAAAAAGCAAAAAAACCCCAAAACAACAAACCCAAACCTGTAGCAAAATCTTTCTTGCAGCTACTAGATTTCTATCCCTTTAATATAAACCAAAAAAATTCAGGAGGGCAGGCAATGTCAGAGACAACTCTGCTTCTTCCAGTTTCTCACAAAAGCATTTCCACGAGCTAACGTGCTGTTTTAAAAGTCAAATCTGTGGATTATTTGCTGCACATTTCTTGTAAAATCAATGAGGAGAAAAATGTACCTAAACCCCCACATTTTATTACAGCTCAGAAATTCTACTGTGCACTAAGCCAGCCTGTATGGTGTGATTTATCCTGTGCTACAGCAGTCACTTTTTTGTTCTTTCTTTAATAGGATAATTTAGAAGTTCTTAATGTGCCCTGCATGCATGATCCATTTTGCCTCCTGAAGGAGCTTCTTCAGCAAGTCTTTTGTCATATTTGATCTTTGATGTTGTTTTTCCTTCCTAATAACTCTCTGGTTATTGAAATGCTTCAGTTGAGGAATGGTGAATCAGCTCATGAAACACTATAAATGTCTCACTATTAATGTCTCATTAGTGGATATTTGTGGGCAGGATTACATGGTATGTAAACGTAACTAAATGGTGAAGAGAAATCATCTGGTAACTGATACTGGGAATAGGAAAACAAAAGTGAAATGTAGCAAAGCAGAAAAAAAAACCCCAAACAAATAGGCAAGTACCAAAACTCATGAAGGGAGTCTGATATCCTATGGCTTGATGGCTCTTTCTGAAATGATTTGTTCAGAAAGGAGTTGACTCTGAAACATCTGAAGCTGGTAGATCTGTAGCAGCTTGTGCTGCTGTGGGTGTTCTGGAGCCTAGTGAGCTCAGGCTGCTGCCTTGGCCTCAGCTTGGCCACTTTGTAATTTCTTCTCCCCATAACTCCTGCTTATTTTTGACTTGTCACCCATTCAGTCAGCTTTCTCTGAAAGTGATAAACAGTCCTTAAAGGTATCAAAACTAAATGAATATTAGAATAGGTAGAATCCTTGAAAAACAAAAATAAAAACTAAACATCTGTTGTTCACTTTCACCAGATGTACCCTCTCGTGTGCAAATATCTGAAACACAAACAAGGAACAACTTGTATACACCATGTGTGTGGGTGAGAGCAGGTGTGGGACAGCTTGTGAAGCCTGAGTGAACCTCTGGAAGAGCCACCATTCACTCAGTCATGTATATTTTCTCCATTTTTCCTTACTCTTTCCAGTTTTATATTCTGTCCAATGTAGCTAAATCTTTTATATAAATTGTTCAGGGTACTGGAGTCTCTGTCATTTGGTAGCCTTTACAGTGAGGTCTTTCTAAACTGTGTTGCACAAAATTTGTTTCCTTTTGGATGACACATTTTTTTTTCCCCCCCCTTTTATTTCCTTTTGGTATTGTATGAAGGAGTAAACAAACACTCAACTGACTTGCATGACATCTCTGATTTAATAAGCCCCTTTGACATCAACTCTTACTTAACTCTGAAATTAAGCAGCCCTGATCTTTTTTTCATCTCTCCTCACATGGCAGTCTTTTCATGCCTCTAATAATTTTCACTGCCCTACTACAGACCTTTTCTACTTGTTATCTTTCTTTGAGCTGGTATGACCAGAACTGAGCTCAAGATTCAAGTGAGGACAAGCCATCAATTTATATAATGGCATAATAATAGTTTAGAAATTTGGGACATTGTTGGACTTACTGAATATACTTGCTGCACAGTTCTGAAGAGTTCACTAAATTCAGGGGATGATTATTATACTATTAAGCTTTCAGAGGAGCAGAATTGAAAGGTTAAGGGTTCACTTATTTCCTTTTTTTTTTGACGTACTGCATTGGTTTTTGCTGTGATAAAGTTTTGTTCATAGTAGCTGATATTGGTCTATATTTTGATTTGTGCTGAAAACAGTATTGATAACAGAGATGTTTTTGTTATTGTTGAGCAGTGTTTACACAGAGCCAAGGGCTTTTCTGCTCCTCACACCACCCCACAAGAAAGTAGACTGAGGGTGCACAAGGAATTGGGAAGGGACACATCTGGGGCAGCTGACCCCAACTGACCAAAGGGTTGAGACTATATGTAAATGTATGTATATATCCCAAACCATAGGATGTTATAGTTAGCAGGGAAAAGGAGGAAGAATGAGAAGGATGTTCAGAGTGATGGCATTTTTCTTCCCAAGTAACTGCTTTGTGTGATGGAACCCTTAATTCCTGGAGGTGTTTGAACCTCTGCCTGCAGATGGGTAGTGAATGAATTCCTTATTTTACTTTTTGTGTGAACAGCTTTTGCTTTACCTATTAGTGTCCTTATCCCAACCCATGACTTCTCTTACTTTCATGCTTCAAGTTCCTTTTCTCACCCCACTAGGGAGCAAGTGGCTGTGTGGGAGTTAGCTGTGTAGTGAACTTAAATCATGACAGGTACGGTACATGTGATACAGCTTAGGAAGACAGAGGTAGAGATTGCATTAAATTCTGTTGTGTAGAAACTTGTGCATTGGTGAGCTCCATAAATTAGAACAGATCCTGAGTGTTAAAGAATTCTACTGCCTCTTCTCCCCTTCAGTTGAGAAAGGGCATTTATCAGAGCATTTCATACCTTGTCACTGGGGGTGATAGCCTGTATAAGCCTCTTTAGACACCTAACTCTAGGTGTAGTGTACTCATACGTCTCCTACAGTGACTGTCTCCAGTGGTAATGGTTTTCCAGGTTCCAAAAGAAGCAAGATAAACATGTTTTTGTCTTCTTTCTATACCTGCATGCCTTGGTATCTAGATGTTATTGAACTGACATGTTGACCCTCCAGTGGCAGAAGACAAAATTTTTCCCAAAGAGTGGAAAAGCTAAGACACCATGGGTCTAGCAAGCACCATGTCACAGTCTCTGCAAAGACAGACAGCTTTGATGACCCTGTGGCTCCCTGGTAGAAAACTGAGCTCTGACTGACCAAGATCAAAGAATTTTGCCAAATTAGCTGTGTTCTTGTGGCAGATATTTGGATCCTAACTCTACTCGTTCTTACACTGAAAAATAGGGTAGAAATTTGTTTTGCATCCAAATTTAGGCCTGCTACTAATGAGGATAAAAAGAAACAATACAAGATTTCAAAAATCATTTGTGCATAATTAAGAACCTGAGTACTCCCTAAATTACAGGGGAAGTATCATTGCTAGGCAACAATTAATTATGAAAGATCAACTGCTCCTTAAGACCATTAGAAACATAACCACAAAGCAGCTTCAGGTATATCCTTAAGTGAAGAGTAACACAAAGCAGAAGACTTGCATGGCATTCTGTTAGGGTAAGGATGAGATTTGGTCTTTTGATCCCTAAGATGAAAATTAAGACTGCCCTTTACATAGAATTACACCTTCTGCTTTAACAGTCTTAGTAATCAGTAGCTTGTATGTCTATTCTTTAATCCTTTTCAAGTACAATAACCTGCTGGAGTGGTGATGTTGAAGCTTTCATTACTGTACAGATAGTTTCGTGTTGTCAAAATGCTTGACTGGTGTCTCAAGGATTAATCCTGTATTTGGAATGAACTCATTAAAAAAACCCCTGCCACCTGTAGGATCTCCCCAAGGGCTAGGGTCAGTCTACTGACAAGAACCACTCAAGGTGGTTCAACTCAGGTAGACCACTCAGGTGGCCCAGACTTAAGGTTAGGACTTAAATATGTTATTTTTACACCCATGTATTACACTTTGGTAGAGAGTGTTGAGTTTCAGGCACAATGCACACTGCATATCAAAAAGCTATTCATTAAAACTTTTCACTAGAAGATGTCTACTGCTATCAACAGGTCATATGTCATACAGCTTGGTGGTAAAGCCTTCTGCTTACTCCTGGCTTTCTCCAATTTCATATAAGCTGTTGTGAACTTCAGAACTATACTACTGCCTTAAAAAAGAAGAAAAGAATTCCCAGCTTCATAATTGAGAAGTCCCATGAGGATTCAAAAATTTCTCAGCAGCTGGAAAACCTTGAAGCAAAAGTAAAATAATAGCAGTACAAGGATTAATAAAACAGTTACTGTTCTCAGAGGCAGGTGTGTAAAAAGAGACACAAACTACACCAACAGAAATCTGAACTTTCCAAGAGACTGTCTGTCAGCAATTCATCCAGCTAAAACATAACCAGAACATGTACATAGCTTTCATGAGAGTACAACAACATCATCTTTAGTCAGGATTTTGTCTCGGATCATTGAATCAGACCTAGTCTCAAGCTAGAGACACAAAGCCTAGGTACTCCTTTTCACCCTATGGTTTTCAGTGGATTGTTAGTTTTACCTGTTTCTTATTTAAACTCAATATTAAGTCAAAATACTTTCTAACAACTATTTTTCCCAAACAGTTGCCAAAACCCAGCTTTAGAAGTGTTAAATGTTAACGTGAGGCACAATTGTCTCTTGAACATGTAGCAAAAAGATAAAAAAACAACCCAAAACCTTTAAATCTGCCTTTGTCCTTAACTTGACTGAGCAAATTGAATACACACTGCACATGAAATAGCTCTGTCAGAACTCAAACTTTGTATGTGAATTTTCTGCATATTAAAGAAACCCATAACTGCCTACAAATACATACATGGTCTGTTGAACTTATCACAAACATGTCAAAGAAATTCATGCATGTAATTCATTAATCTTTAATAGATATTAGAAGTGATGTTAACCAGGAAGTTCTTGTACATAGTGAGATGGGGATATAGCAAGACCAGGGTTATACTGAGGGGTGAATGATCCTCAATCCTGACTTCTGGGAAATCAAAATTTAGACAGCTGGAAGACATTGTTTGCTCAAATTCTGTGACACAGGATATTTCTTATTAAGACAGTCTAAAGATAGTCTTGGGCAGAGGCTTTTTAGTAGGGCCTGTTGTGATAGGACAAGGGGTAATGTTTTTAAACTAAAAGAGTAGATTCAGAGTAGATAAAAGGAATATGTTTTTTACAGTGAGGTTGGTGAAGCACTGGAACAGATGGCAGATGATCTAACCCTGGAAAATTTCAAGAAATATCTCAGAAATATTTTAGCATGGTCTGAGTTATCTCAGAGACCATTATCAAAGTATTTTGTTGCCCTGTGTAGTTTTACCTAACAATGGCTCAGTGTACTGTGACTTGTATAGTGGACTCACTGTGACATAATTTCAGCTGCAGTAAGTACTGACATCTGTTTAGTTGTGTTGCAACCAGCAGAGTAGCAATTTTCCTTTACTCTTGCCATTTAAATGTGGGCTAGCTTCAACAACTCAATGGAGGAAAGCTGATGCACATGTCACAAGAAGCAGAGACTAACAGAAAGAAAACATTATTGTTATTAGGTGAAAATAAAACTATTTAGAAATTCCTAAAGGTGTTGACACACAGTCATGCACATAAATGGAAGGCTGTCAAGCAAAATAACAACCACAATCTTGGTCTCTATGTAAACAGCAATTACCTGAATAAAGGATTTTTGTAAAGCAGTAACTAGCTTTTTCATAGCTCTTTTTCCCAGAAAGAAAATATCTTTTGGAGAAATATTTTTTTTACATTTAAGGCAAGCAGTTACATTACATTAATGTGATGTAACCTGTGCAATGAACAAGGAGATTCTTTACCTGACAAAAGCATTCCAAGTTGTCTTTTCCTTCTCACTAGAAAAATGCATTTCTTGGCTGCTGCTTCAGGGCACTGGGAATCTCCTTCATGTATATACATATTTACAAGTATTTGAAACTGGAGGTAGATGGAAACAAGGCATCTAATTGAGATCATTTGCAGTGGTGAAATACCATCTCAAGCTGGTACAGTCAGGCAATCTTGGAAATACAGAGAAGAATATATGTAGAATTTAGTCTACATATGTACCTGAAAGACAAGGAAAGCTAACACACTGCAGGAGTGATGTTTTTACAACCTGTGCTCAGCCTTGTATTAGAGGGCTTGGAGAGTGTCCTGTCTTGGCACAGATGTGCACTGGCTCCTGGACAAGCGGTGAGGAATCTGTTGTATGCACAAGGCAAACCTTGTTTAGCTACTTCTAGCTTGCAAAACTTACTGAACGCTCTCTAGCACAGTATCTTGGTTTCTTCTTAGGTAGAATTAGTTACTTTAACTCAAAAAATATTCTGGGGTTACAGAACATGCACATAAATGGAAGGCTGTGACACTGTACAATCAAATTAGAGATCTACTTTGCCATCATGGCTGTAACTGTAGTTTCATACTATGTCGAGATGGGACAAATCATGCCCCAGGTATCCTTGTCCAGCTCTTTTGAATATAAACAAAATACATACAGTAGTTTTGAAGAAAGTTTATTTGCAGTGGCTAAAGTTCAGTGAGCTGAATCTCACCCAGTGTATTCATATGCATAGCAGCTGTTATGAAAAATCTCTCTCCAGTCAAATCTACCTGTTTGTGTATCTCAGCTGTAATCAGTTCAGCTAGCAGCTAAGGAAGCAGTTCAGACTCCAGATCATTAACCTCCCAGCAGTACAGCCAGGAGTGGAGATGTTGCAGAAAGTGCTTACTGTGAAGTTTGCCTTTCTGCTGCAAGTAACCCCAAGACTACTTCACAAGTCTTTATCTTGCACAAACCAAGTATGGCTCATTTCAATAGGGGTTAATGATAAGGATAACATTTCCTGTATCTTTATTTATCTTTTCTGGTCTGTTGGTTTTTCTCATTTTTCTGAGATTCCAATCTGTGGAATCAATGGTTTGGGTACCAGTCCATTTTTTGATCCACAACACAACATATTCTATATTCTATTAGGGGAGTACTAGGCTGGAGCAAAAAGCTTTTGGAGCACTCACTATTTCCTGTTTGAAATGCTCTTTGCTTTGCCCATTGTTGATCAGCAGAAAACCTTGATGTCTCAAAGAAGTGAAGCCCATGGTAATAGAGTAAATCCTCAAACTCTTAGCATCAATAGCCAAGGAAAGAAAGAACTGAAACATTTATGGTCATCTTTTAGGGAGCTGTTTATTTATTTATCTCTTTATTTATTTATTACTTGGTGGAAGAGTGCCTACAGGAGTTTACTATTTCAGACTGAAGCAGTAACCACGTTCTAATTGAATTATTTAAAGTGTGTAATTTGTCACACCTAGCAGAAATTTTAATTACTTCATAAATTGCTTTGGTGTCATGTTTGAATCTCATTTTCAGTAATACATTTCTTAAAAATGCCTGAATTGATTAATATTAAAATGTAAGTATTCAAATCAAGCAATTATTTAAGCAGTTAATGACTTAATGTGAACTTATAAATAAGAAAAATTAATGTCAGCTAAACAGCATTAGTG
This sequence comes from Galbula dea, assembly GCA_013399015.1. NCBI lineage: Eukaryota > Metazoa > Chordata > Aves > Piciformes > Galbulidae > Galbula > Galbula dea. The sequence goes on from VWZX01006416.1 coordinate 1,332,004, forward strand.
TATGACCCTGAATTCTTCACACAGTCAATATTTTAACTGCATTTAGTGAAACCATTCCTGGAAATTAATATGAGTTTGAGCACTCAAGTGATGAAAGTTATCTACTCTAACTGCTTTCTTATTTCTGTGTTCTGCATTTCAGAGAACATTCAAATAGGTAGAAATAATTGAGGTCAATGGAGGAATTCCAGCTTTCCTTCTAAGAGTGTTCAAAAAGGCACAAGGAAACTAAATATTTGTTTGCCCATATCATTGTTCAAATGGAAGGCACTATGGTCACATGGAAGACATTATGTTCACAGGCATTTGTTAATAGTTTGAGTTGTCATAGGGGGAATGTATTCAAAATAGTCATTGCTTGCAAGATAAAAATTGTCATCAGCCAGTTCAATTTCCTATATAGGAAAAGCCAGATGATACAACCTACATACTCATTTTCAGGCCAATAATTTATATTTCATGTTATAAAGAAGAAATAAATGTATGCTGACACAAAACACCAATAAGTCCATCTGAAAGAGTTAAATTCAAAGTAAATAAGAAAACAACTATAACCATAATTTTCAAATCTAACATGTCCAACATGTACCATTCATGGTAACATGTTAAAGTTCTTTTCACAGAAGTTGAGCAAATTGGATGTACAGTGAAACTGGCCTTAAGCAACTACCTAGGGGAAGAAATTGATTGTCTAACTTTAACTAAAAGTCAAACAAATTAGGGCTCAAATCTTTAGGGACACTTAATGATCACATTGGGGTTGAGGTTACTTGTTGGCAGCAAAGAAGATGTAGTGCATTTTTGAACATTCACTGCTTTTTCATTTTATGCATAACATTTGTTTTATCTCCATTAAGCTTCAGATTTCATGGCATTTATCAGCTTCCACTTACCTAGTAATTAGGAGACAGAGCAGTATAACATAATCTATAGGGATCTCTGATTCTCACCTCACTTCATTTTCTTTTAAAGCTGAAACAACTAGTGACTCATTCTGAGGCAAGAAGAAGCAATACAGGTGTGAGGGAATCAGGCTGTGCTGTGCAGCTGCCAATAACTGATAGCTCACCCTCCATCAGGTTTTTCAGCTGTTGTCACCAATGCTGAGTTTGCCAGTGTTCAAAAGGAAATGCTCTTAGAACACAAAAGAGAGGCTGAGATAAACTGGAAGTTCTTTGGAGCTCCTCTGTGACCAGATGGGCTCCTTAAGGCAGCCTTCTACCATGCTGTTCTTTGTCATGGATGTTCCTCCTATGCCAATTCAATTTCCAACAAGTGTGCAGAAGACAGAAATCTGGGAGGGAAGTGGTCAGATAGACAGAATTAAGCTCTGGAGTGACCTGGTGGCAACTGGGGCTGCAGGCAATGTCTGGGAGATTCAGTACCAATAAATACCTGTCTAAATACTTATGAGGAATTTAGTGATATATGAACATCTGAGCATCTGTGGTACTACAGGGTGCATTGCTAAACTGTACAGAATGAGGAGATTAATAGGTGCTGTAGCTGCTTTAATGATGTTTAGAGTTAACCAGATTTGATGATTCTGTTATCCTGGGAAATGTGTTGCCAGTCTAATCTTAAATCTGTGAGATCTTTCCATTAAAACTCAGCTTTTTGCAACTCCTGGTAATATGCTGTGATTCTTTTGACTTTCCTATAAAAGAAACAAAAGAATATATCAGCAAGTCGCTGAATTTCAGTTCAGGAAGGAAGCTACATTATGAAGTGGTTAAACCACTCAGCTGTGAGCAGAAGTCCAGTGTTCTGATCCCCCACCCTATTAGGATAATTCATGTGTTCTTAGAAGTCATTTCACAGAAGTAATCATTAGATCAAAGATTGGAGGTGCTTCCTACCTCTGCCCCTCCCTGTCCTTTAAAGAGTAGATGAACAACCTCCAGGCTAGAGGTACCCCATGCACAGCCCTAAATCAGGCCTTTGTGCTTCAGTGAGTTTCAAGCCTCCTTCTGTCAGCCAACATTTCCTGCTAACTAGAAGCAAAGATCTGCATATACCAATACATGTCTAAATATTTACATGTAATGTGGTCATATATAAATATCTGAGCCATGTGTCACTGCAGGAAAAAAAAATCTATAAAATGTACAGAAAGAAGCGTTTAATGACTTACTCTTGCTGCAACTCTTCATTATGGAACCATGGAGTTAATGCCATCATTGCTTCCAGCATCCTAGCTGCTATACTTCATCTGTGTTCCAAAAAAAAAAACCCAAAACCAAAACAGAAACAATTTCAAGGCATAATTTTTTAAATATTTATCTTTCTATGTACCCATCACATGTTTAAGAACCCTGGCTACCCTAAGTGGCACCCAGAATCACTCTGCTGGGGCACATGTACATTTTTAGTACTAAACCATCCATGCTGAGCATCAAAAGTGAAAGTGACTTCACCCCATTGCTTCTTTTTACTTTATAAATCATAACAAGTAAAAAAGACAATTATGTTTTCTTAAATAGCTGAGCTGGATCTACTGTATTTCAAAAAACTTTGTTTTCTGTTGGTTTTTGTCTGGTTTTGGTGGGTTTTTTTGTTAGGTTTTGGTTTTACATTTTTTTAAACTAACATAATGACTAATATCACAGTAGTAACAGAAATGGGATGCAATCAAGCACAAGATGGTTTAAAAAATAGATTTATGCTAAAATCACTTCTAAAATAAGTAATGTTCTAATCAGTTTTTCTTTCAGCTTTTCCACCCCTTACCATTAAATTAAGCAGGATTATTAAAGTACATAAGCTTAGTCATTAGCAGATTGCTGAGATGCTGCAGTGATTGACATCTGTCTTTTTCTATATTAGCAGCTTTATCTTCTGGTATGGCCAATCAAAACAAAAAGTAGGTTGATTACTTGGTGAGTGTTTAGCTCTAGCAGACAATTTAACTTGCTGTATAATCAGAATGCTGATAGTCTTTTAGAGTTCACCAAATAGGGGAAAATAATTATGAAGGCTTTCCTATTACTCTGCCATTAGATTTGAAACAAGTATGTGAGGTGAAACCTATGGTAAAAAGCCTTGTCACTGCTTTATTGCTGATAACTGTAATTCATTGTGTATGTATCTGTATAAAGCACCTTGAAAGTAGATGTAAAGTTTACTTTTGTTCAGCAAGTTTTCCCACTGCTTCACTCCAAGGGAAAAAAAAAGTATTTAATTGAAGTTTAGTTTGCCTTCAAAATGATTCCTTGGAGCTCCCTTATTGTGCTTGTATTTTCAATTCCATCCAAAGTGACCTTACATTTTGTAAACAAGGCCTTTGAAGAAGGAAAACAGTGGTTTTGTGCTGTTTCACTGCCAGCTACCTTGCCTTTCATCTTTTTTTCTATTACAGAGCTGTTTCAAAGGGAACAACAATAGGATTTTTGTAATTAACTATACACCTTGACCTGCATCTCATGGTTAAAATATTTAAATTACCAGTGTGTCAGGTGGAAGTGAACAATGCTGCACTAAATAACAAGCAGCAGACCTTTGCAAAAAGACTGCAAACCTTTCCACAAAAAAAAGTAGCATAAAAATGCTTGAGCACTGAGTGCTCCTTAAATCAGAATATACATAACACTTTTAAAACACCTTTTAAAAAAGAACAAATGAAACTTAATTTAGTAGTAGTAGTAAAAGCTCTTTCCATTAATGTTCCATTTTCATCTAACATCTTCAAATGCCTAGGAAGCATTGGTTGATTAAACTTCAGAAAACTGTCAGTATACTGCTGCTCTGATATAAATTGAGAAGATGAGCTCTGGACAGCACGCAGGAGAAATGTGACAGTGTTCACAGCTACTATTTTTTAATTAAGTCATAGAAACTGACTTATATGTTGACATATAATTTAAGCATCCACAAAATGCATTGGTGTAAACCTCAAACAAATGATTTTTTTTCAGTCAGTTACATTTAGGGAAACTGAGAATAGACATGTGGTAAAATGCCACAACTGTGCTAGTTGATGTATACTTGAAATACATGTAATTAACAATATCTTAAATAAAAATTTTTGAAAATAGACTGCTTAATTTCTGAAAAATTCAAGCCACTAAGATTCCAAGAATGCCACTCTTCCATCCACAGCTTGTACTACAAGCAAATCATTGAGACTATCAGGGCATTGTCATAAGTCCTCATGTTTAAAGTGAACTGGGAGATAAGTCACATATAAGGCAGTAGTTTGAGGGTTGTTTTTAATCTAGTTGTCTGTTTTCATATCATGTTAGTATGAAAGTGGTAAATAAAATCAATGATACCTACATTGTGATTGAGGCATCAAAGTAAGTTCACTTGCATTAAAAAAGGAAATGAAGGCAACAGACATTTATTATATGACAGTAAAACTAATACTAAGCTAAAATTAAATAAATTAATGCTTGGACCCCAGGATGCCTGGATTTAAGGAGTTTTCAATATTTCTACCAAATACACTACCACAGTGTGAAATAGAAGAGAGTGTGTCTTTCCCAACGTAATTCATGGTGGTAACTAAGCATTTCATAGCTAAAGATGTAATTTGTCATATTAATGAAATATTCCTTTTAAGAAATCTATATACAACCTATTCTGCTGGTGAATAATTTATGCAGACATAGTGTTCTCTGAGAAAGAATTCTCATTGCCATTGCAAAGGAAAGGCAGTATGTGATTTTTTTGACCACATGTCCTATTGTGACGCTAAGAGCACTTTGCTGTATGATTGAAAGACTTTTCCACCCTAACTTACAGTTATGTGACAGTAATAAAGTATTGCCTATTAAGGAAAAAAAATTGCATTCCTCCTTATCCTGCAGGTTTAGGTTTCTGGGCTATATGTTCCACTCAGTCTCAGGTTCAGCCTGCCTGTCCTTAGACACCTAGAGAAGAGGCAAAGAAAGGCTAAGAGAATCACAATTTAAACCATAAGGAACATCTGGAAGTTGTCTGATCAAACCCCCTCCAAACCCAGTCAGATTAGGTCCTCTTTCAAGATTGGATGTTTTCTTGAAGTTAGATTGTGTTGTTCAGAACCTTGTGCAGTTAAGTTCTCAGTATCTCCAGAAATGGAGATTGTGCAAGCTGTTCGATCAGTGATAAAAGAGATGAACTTCCAAGGGTGATCCATCTTCCTGAAAATCAAAGTGCTCTTTACAAGGATCCTTCAAGCCATTAAAAAAAGAACAAGAAAAAAAATATGGCGGCATTCATTATTAGTTGTCTAATTTGAGGAAAGTACAGTCAAAACTTAAAATTATCTTTCTACTTATGCTGTAACCAAAAATAATGTCAGATTAGTGGGCAGCAGTATTATGTTCTCTGTTTTATAACTGAGTATTTTATAATAAGACAAGAAAATGGCTTCAGGTTGTGCCAGGAGGGGTTTAGATTGGACATTGGAAAAATTAGGGTTGGAACAGGCTGCCAAGGGAAGAGGTGGAGTCACCATCCCTGGAGGTGTTTAAAAGGTATGTAGATGTGGTGCTGAGGGACTTTCTTTACAAACCAAGGTTTCAACAACAGGAGAGGTCAAAGCTCAGGCAAGTCCTAGCTTTCAGCTAAATACTCTGTTTACTGTTCTAAGGTTATTCTGTAGTGTTGGATGAGAAACAGTTTAGTTTTCCTATGTTTCAACGTTATGAAACAAAAAACCTTCAAATACATTTTATTATTGTCTGTATCAGATGTTCTTTGAAGGAAAAAATATAATCTTAGAGAAAGTAACCACTAAGTTAAAGTTCTATAAGATTGTAGTAGATTCCTTTTATACAATGCAGAATATATCCAGTGATCACTTTTCAAATCTAAATTCACATATAATCTGAAATGAAGGACATTGAACTCATCTTCAGTTAATAAATACATGTTTCTCTACTCTTTTGAGAAAGACAGTAAAAATCTCAAGGAATTTTCTTATCCTTGCTCTTGAGATTTTTCTCATGATAAGATGTCATTGAGTTGTCAGTTAGTGTAATAAGGTCTTGGCATAAAGTTGAAAGGTTTTCCTTCAGTTCAGCAGAGGGCTCCAAAATATACACAGGCTGGGGAGTTCTGGTCTTTATTACCTCCACAGTGCAATGGAGTGGTTAAATTCCCTGATGCAAGCTAATTACACTTCTCTATTGCACAGAACCTTTGTCCTCCCATAATGAATTATGAGCAAGAAAAGAAAATGTCCTTTTGTTGTTTTTAATGAATTAATCCTTCATGAAAATAATTTCTGTGACATAATAACAAAAGGACATTTGTTCACTGTCTTTGTCACGACACATACCGTAGTACATAAATGTCCTCTTGTGGGGAGTCTCTTTGTCTCTTCTGTCCAAGAACATGCTTTATAGCAGACATGTCACAGGAGTATTAATACCCCCAATTGCTGTATAGGCAGATAAAACTGTCTAGATCATTATAACAAAAAACTACAGAGGAAAGAGTCCAGCATTTTGATAGTAATTCTCACTCTAAAATCAAAGGAGCAGTTCTATTAAATGGATTTTTCTTCAGACATAAAAAACCCACATTGCCCTACTTAATCCAGTCATTTGAAACATAGCTTAGATAAATCTATTTGACTAAATGAAGAAAGTCAATCTCTGTTTGATTGCTCATCCAAGGTGTAGGAAAGGAATCCATTATGTCACAAGATTGAGTAACTCAAGACTGTGCTTTGTAAGATTAATGGGTACAGTGTCAAATGTATATTTAACTGGGTTGTGCTGAAGAACTTGAATACAGCTAGAGTATATAGCATGTTACTAAACCTGGCATAAGATGAAATTCTCTAGCATTCTGTGTAGTAGGTGTATTTCTTTAATTCTTCATGGAAGCTAAATGGGTGGTCAAAGCCTTAGTACACAAAGGTTTACCTTTGCCAACCCAAAGATACGTATATGCACAAAGGATACTGCAGCAAAACCAGCAGCTGGAGTCAAATCTCCTTCAGTCTCAGCTGAACACCTGAGCTCTCAGGATCACCTTTTTGACATACAGTGCCTGTGTAAAGCACAGATCAAACACCTCAGGAGTCTGGTGAAATATGTATCAGTCAGTAACATTTCAAATATCTGTATTGACTTTCCCCTACTAAATACATCACTATTGACAGCTGCATTGCCTTTTACACAATGCTGCACTTCATCTGCATTGATCAAACAAATCTAGAGTGAATGAATGTAAAGTGTTTTAGATAAGTCATTCAATAGCTCCATGTGTCAAGACTCCATCTGAGTAGATGCACTTTTAGAATAATTCAAGAATTTATCTTAAATGTCTCTCAAATTCATGTTCCAATAGTAAACTTTTAGTGATCAAAGGGTTATGTATATTACTGTGTACAAGGTCTGTGTTTCTGTCATAAAACACGTTTGTCATGTCAAACAGTCCAACAAGTAGGATGTCTGACCTGGTAAAAGGTAGTTTAATTTTGAAGGAGGTTAAAGCTGAATAGAAACTAGAGCAAGGAGTGGAGTAAGGGCTCAGATCTTTGGATCTGAGTTTAAAACCCAAGTATAAATGCAAGCAAAAGAGATTAAATGAACAAAAACAGAAGCAGAAGAGGTCAACAGCTGAGACTGAATGGAAACTATCATATAAGAAAGAGCTGAGGTTCAAAAGAATTTAAATTTTCTACTGAGAGTAGGATACAGGAATGAAATTATGATACTGATTATGGAGAAGTTCATAAGAAGATTATTTTTTCACTTAGCAAACATCTGGGGAACATGGCAAATAACAACAGGTTTGATGGTTGTGTATATTCTTCAGAACTATAACTGAAAAGCATTAGTCCATCTATAAATACAGTAGTGGTTAAAATGTAATTTTCTTCCCTCTTATGGTATTGACTTGGACAATTGCAGTGGTTTAACTACTGCCCCCCAGCAATGGAAAATGCTGCATTTTGAATTACTCTTGCTGTCATAGATTTGGGTAGGAAGTAGGAAGGAACTTTTTTCTCTTTGAAGCCAGTTGGATTTTCCTTTCACCATATACATGAGTGGGAGCAAGATGAGGCACAATTATCAATATTTTCAGGTGTAGACTCTAATTTAAGCCAAACATGGGCAGCTCACTGTGGCTGAACAGACTGAGATGCCTTGGGCTTAGTTTTCAAAACCAAAGCATATTCACAGCATTCTTGACCTAAGCAAGGGCAGCTTTTCTCTAGCTGGGTGGTCATTTTTTTTAAAACATTGAATTTTTTAGATCTTCTGAAGATATTTTTGACTAGCTGAAACTTAGAAGAAGCATCTATTCATAGTTTATAACTAAAAGAAATTTACTGTTACCTTGCAAAGGAAAACCCCATGTTCTTGGATTCTTAGGATCAGAGGTCTTTTCTTTCCATTTCTATATTCCCAAGGAAAATAATACATGTGGTCATTGTTTTGTCAGAATAAGATTTATAATGCCTTTAACTATTCATTTCCTTGCCATAAAGTGCATAGGTTTTGTAAATGATGTGAGAGCAACAACACTGTAGTTTCCTTGGCAACCTTAACTGGTTTTCAAAACAATGCTTTTCATGTTTGGAATAAGCATTGATTTGTACAATCTGGCAGGGAAAGAAAAAAGGAAAAAGCAAAAAAAGGAAAGGCAAGAAAGAAAGAGGGGGAAAAGAAAAAACCCTCTTGAGGGAAACAATTAGCAGGTGAGAAGATTGCATATCAACCTTCTGCCATCTATTCATCTCTATGATATCAACTTTAAAGAACAAAACCATAAAATAACCTGCATTTGAAACTGTCAGGTTTTTTTTCTTTACTTTGCTTGAAGACCAGCAAAACTGGTTTCTGCAGTGGCAGTGGTCCGTGTTTTCTGCAGTTAAGAGTTTGCTAAAGTACAACAATTTCAAGGATCTGTTTCTCTTGGAGTAGTACCCTATGTATCAGCTGCATAAGGAGAATGTAGCTCCCTGTCCTTGTAAAGTTTTTTTGGACCTCATTTATTTCTGCCATCTGAGGTTTCTGACAGTGTGTGATGCATAGCTTTGTGCATGTTGTTGTGTTGCTAGTTTCTGAAATAATTTTCTCCAAATTTTGAATGAAGATATTAGAAGTCAATCACTGCTACCAACAAGATGCTGATGGTCAAAGAACACAGACTCCATTTGGCATGTTGGTACCTGTGCTAGAAAAGGAGGAGTGGAATCAGAAAATCATACATGTGCATGAACTCTCCACACTCAGGAAAAAAAACGTTAAACTGCTCTCACTTAAACTGTGTCTTATGGACTTCTTGTAGCTCTTTACTTCTGTGAAGTTTTAAATATGCTTCTAGGTGACACAAAAGTAAAAATGTTCTTAGAAATCCTGCAAAGCTGCCTAGCTCATGACATTCTCTTATGTGTGTTTCTCATTAGGTTTGCTCTGAATAACCTAGAATATAGGAATATGTGTGCTTTATACCAGAAAAGAAATGAAAGTTCAAGCATAAAGCCAGAATTTCTTATTTCTGTAGAAGATTCATGTTAATTTGATGGGAAAAAAAAAAACAACAAAGAAGGTCTACAACCATTATAGAGCTCTCTGCTTATGTGCTCAGAAATAGAGAAGTAATATATTTGTGCTTTACAAGGCCAATTACAAGGCATTACAGCATTTTCAGTTCAGTGTTGCATTCTCTAATTACATGTAATAAACAGGTAGTGAAAGAGACCAGCATGGGGCTTGAGAGTCTGAGTCCTCCTACAACACAGCAATGCTCATAAAGAGACTTTCTGGTAACAGAGGAGACAATTAAGAGTGATGTTGCAGTTTTAGCATATGTTCAACACTGGTTACTTAGAAGGGAGGAGTTAAATCACTAGAGAGCTACACTGGCTCTGATATGATTAAACACAAATTGTTCTGCTCTATTCTTCCAATTATCCTGTAGGTAGAAGGTAAAGAATGGATAACTCCTAACGTCTGAATCTGCAGCTCTTTCCTACCAAAGTTACTGATATAAAATGTTATCCCTGTGTGAGTGGCAAGGTCTGGTTTGATAGCTGTCTACAGTCCCTAAGCTCATGTGTAAATGGCTAATCAAGGTGTCAGGCAGAAAAGAGTCAGACAAAATGCTTGACAGTTCCATTAAAGTACCTGGTCTAATGCTGGGGAGACTCCTCTGTTAACACTGGTTGCTTCTGTGAGCTATTTAACTAATACCAATGATATAACTTCATAATGTTGTCTGTGAGGAAATGACTAGTGCTGACCTGCTGGTCCCCAGTGCCTCCGCTTTGTAGCACATGGTATCTGAAAACATTAGGGACCGAGCAGTTAAGGCATATTTTATGGAGCTAACACAGCACCTAGGGAGTGACTCTCAGCTGTGCTCCTGCCATCTGACAGCAGTATTGCTGAGTAATATGCTGTAGGGAATCAGGGGCTGGAAAGGTATAAAACTTAGTCTGCAACAGTAAAAAGCTTAGTTTTGCACTAAATTATGCTTTGATTGGGTTTCAGGGAAATTATGGAGCTTATAGTGGGTCTGATTCTCTCTTGCTTACTTTAAATTAGATATTTTACTTGGGTCTAACAGGTAAAAGTAAGAGGTAAGCAGGACTGGTTTTGTTTATAACAAGCTTGGAAAAAAACCGCTAGCTTGTAGCAGATAAGAGAAGAGCAGGTTAAAGTCATTTATATTTGCCCCTGCAATGTGTACTGGTTATGTTCCCCCAGTAAGAATAGCCTCCAGGCACCCACAAATTGTACTTGCAAATGCTGCAGCAAGTGACTTACTACAGCAGTCTCACATTGCACTTCCTTTGCTCCTCCAGACAGCAGCAGAACCCTATGCTCCATACATGTTCTTGGAGAAGGGAATGGAGGATCTGTACTTACGCTTTGTGATCTGGTGGCTTACTTAGGAGAGCTGGAAAGCTCATTATTTCATTCCAGCATTGTCCATCAAGAGAAAAGGTTCTTACATAGTTTGTACTGCTTGGCTAGCACTTATTGATTGCTTTGAAGCAAAGTTAGCAAAAAGATATAAAACCCAAGGAAAGACAAGTGATGCACAATGCAATTGCTCACCACCAACTGACTGATGCCCAGCCAGTCTCTGAGCAGCAACTGGCACCTCCTAACCAACTCTCTCCAGTTTATATACTGAGCAAGTCCTGAGTGCCTGATCACCTTCATCCTGGAGTTGCCCTTGGAGCACAGCTTTTTAGACAGTTCTCACAACATTAGTTCCTTATCCCTGAACCTCATTTCCACATATCATGAGTATGCTGATAGGATGAGGAATATGCATATTGATGTTCAAATCAGTTTATTCATCAAGTGCAGTTGCCAATCAATAAGTATACTAAATATTCTACTTTTCTTAAGTCATGAGAGTAAAGTAATATATGATTCCTATTTCTTCCTGAGGGGCAGCTTGCTGAGCAAAGGCCCTTACCAGTTTGCAGCTAAGAAAATTATTGCATTTGTGAATGTGATCAATTGTCATCTTCAAATGAGATGCTTTAAAGAGTATCATATTTTGTGTTTATAATCTTATTATACATTCTAGGTCTCTTTCTTCTGTATTTGTTTGTCTTCTGAGTTCATGTATAGGGTCATAATTATACTTGACAAAACAAGTAATTTTCATTATGATAATTCTAAGGCTTATTTTGTTTGCTTTGCTTAGAGTTTTAAGAATACCTTAAAAACAATTCTATTCAAATACCATTTTTCACCATTTATCTTCCTTCTCTCTATATTATTAGGAAAAACAATATAAAAATAGATTTGATATTTCTTAACAATTCTTCTGTTCATTCTTTATATGTTCATGATGTTCCTATTTATATATGTTGAGGGTTTTTTAAATGGTTTTGCAGTAATAAATACTATTTTTTCTACCTCATCCCTACTATTATTTCTCCATGCCTTTCTGAATCTAGAATTGATCCACTGAAGTAGCACTACCACTGATGTCAATAAGACAAAATTTTAGTCAGAGTATTGAGAATAACAGTTTTACTAGCTTTAGGATGAAGAGGGAAAAGCATAAAAAACCTAAACCAAACCAAAATCCAACCCCCCAAAAAATTTGTGACGCAGATCTCTATGATAATGGTAGAAAACTGGGAGCACTCCTGTAGCCCCCCTCATTACCAAAGCCCAGTACAAGGGCATGCAGTCAAATTTAGTATCTGTAAGCTGTAAGCAGACATACAAGCTGTTCTATTTTAATATTTAACATGTGCTGACTAAGAAGCTCCTGTTAGAATGTGTCTGGAGATGCTCTCTGTCTCCAAAGCTACAATGGGCTGGTAGCTGTCATGGTATAACATGGGATAGAGCTAGACTTGTCTTTTTGTAAAATGAGGAAGATGTATTCAAAGCTGGTCTCTTATATACACTACACAAAATCTCTCTAAATTTGTGCAGCTCCAAGTTTGTCTCAGCTACAAGCAGCTGACCTGATGAAACTTGGCTTCTGTAGGACATTGTGTTAAATACTGGGTGATCTCTGTTTGAAGCTTTTCTCCCAGATCATTCAAAAAATCATTCTCCAAAGGAGATTTATAATATTTAATAAAAACCAATCTTGCAAAGCAGTTTTTCTCTTGATGAGGTTCTAGCTTCTATGCAAATTCCTATTTCATAGAACGTAGGGGAAATTAGGAACACTGAAATATTTATGTATGTGTCAAAATTACTTCAGAATGACTAATGGGTTAAAACTATTCTTTTTAGTAAGTGCCTGAAATATACTCCTCCACAAACACACAATCACAAAATGATTACAGGAGATTTTTTCCTGCAAGAAATCCAGGCTAAAAGCATAATAAGAGAAAAAGTGAACATAGCAATTACAGGTAATGAATAGAAAAGCAAGGAACTTGATGGCAATAAGTACAAATCAACAGTTAAGAAATAAAGGTAATTGAAATTATAATCAAGAGTCAAGAATTCTTTCAGAACTGGAATTAAATCCTGAATTGTGGATTTATATTCTAAAGCAAATTAAATGGACTTGATGACATAAATAACATCTCACCACTAGTACACCTTATGCAGGCCATGAGACTGAAGATTTAGAATTGTAATGAGTCTACAGTGCACTTTCAGTATTTTCTGCTGTCTTTATTATCCTTGTCATGAGGGAAAATCCATATTGTTCATTTGCTTTTTGCATTGCAATCTTCATTAGAATTTGATGGCACAATTTAAATCCCTTATATATTTTGCAGAAGGTAATGGGCAAGCATGCAAAGCTGACATTTTCAGGGCTCTCTAAGTTGATCTGTGCATCCTCCCTAGCTCTTCAGCCTCTCTGGCTTGAGAGAGAGGTGTGAATGACAAAGAAAAATCCCAAAAAGATCACACAGAGAAACACAAAGGTTAAAGCAGTGTAGCATGGAAGTGTGTTATATAGCCTCTTCTAAGCATTTGATTGCCAAATTTAGTTTATGAAAAAGGATTGTCATGCCTTTTCTTGATCCCATTAGGAAATTCCATGCTTTGACAGGAGAGAATGCTTTGGACTAGATATGTCCTGGGGTTTAATGCAAGATACAAAGACTTGCAGCTTAGTTTCATGGTTCAAATCCAACTGAGGATTGAGGAGCAATGTTTGATTAAAATCCAGTGATTCTTCAGAGGTGAAATGAGTTTGGCATATGCAAAGCAGGTTTTAGAGGATGAGTTTCAATATGTAAGTCATTTACATAATTTTCACTGATGCACACCTTTACTTGGAGGTTTAACAAACTATCTTCATTATCAGTATGCATTCTGATCCCTAGTGGAAACAAGTTTTGAACCAAGGAAAAAGCAAGATATAGCTCAAAATTATGTTGTAGGATAAACACCTCTGATATTATTGAAATAACTTGAGTGTAAAAATTGGCTGAGATGCTCATGAAAACTGGCTGAAATCTCAAGGTGATTTGGGCCTTCCATGTCTGACCATTCTCATTTTTGCCTAGAATGAAAGCTGTGAAGTTGTACAAATTTTCTCTCCAATGCCTTCAGATGTGTAAATTGGCATCTTGTCTCATGTGGTCTAGCTGTCTAGTCATTTAAAAATTTAATCTCACTTTTCTTCAGAGGCTAAGCCTGATTGCATACCCAAATTTGTAAATTTTAAGTAAGAGCCTGATGTTGTCACCCTTAGAATCAGTGCTATTCCCTCGTGTATGTACAAATTCTAATGCTATACTAGGTGAAGTGACCCATTGGACTTGAGGATTAGGTGTCAGATTAAACAGACAAAAGATATTACATGACCAGTTCCTATGGTTCTTATCCCGAGTTCTGTGATATGTGGTAAAACACTGGAACAAATTTCCTAAACAAATTACAGTGTTTCCATTTCTGGAGATATTCAAAACCTAACCACAGAGACCCCTAAGCCACCTGCTGTAGCTGACCCTGCATTGTGCACTGGGTTGAACTAGATAAACTTCAGAGGTCTCTTCAGCCTCAACTACTCCAAAAAAAATTTCTGTGATCTTTTATTAAAGTGACTGGTATGTTTGGGAAAAATCTGACAAGCTTTCAGGCATAAAAGGCCTCTTAAACAATAAAGTCTATAGCAAAATGTCACATAAACCACAGCACTATTTTCTAAGTCACTGTACAAATAGCCAGAAATCTGAAAATGTCAACTACCATTGTCAATTTGCAAAGAAAGCATAATTAAAACAAAATTTTAATTCACTTAGAAAGAACAGTAAATAGCTGATGATATTATAAATGGAATTTGAAAAGTCATCCACAACTGCAAACACAATGTATGAAAATCTAAACCAACTGGTGTGTTTTTTCTAGCTTTTCTCTCTTTTTTTTAATTTTATTTTCATTTTATTCTGTTTGGTTTCTGTTCCTGTTTAAACATAAGGCTCCAGTGAGAAAGTGACATTTCTATAATTTAAGACACACAGAAACATTTCTGATCTTTTCCGAGGTGAATCTAAGCTTGTGTGATGGGGCTGTTGTGTGTAGTGTGTGTTGCATGGGTGGTGCAAAGCTGTAAGAAGAATCTCAGTCCTGCTCCAAATACTTGAGACCCCTTTCAGTAAATAGTCAGGGTGTTTGAATTAACTTTGGATTAACAGCTGACTGGTCTTCACTTGTCAAAGCAGAAATCTCCAGACCCTAGTCAAGGCAATACAGGTATTTGTACTGGCTTTAAAAATATCCACTCCCTGCAGCTCTATACGGCCATATCAAGCACTGTCTTTTCCCTGTAAGATCAGATAAATCAGAGAGGTATTTATTTGTTTTCCTCTCCCCAACCTCTGTTTCCAGTCCCTCTTTGAGGTGAAAATCCAGCTTTGAGCAGTTGTGGCTGGATCCACAAAAAAGACTTTTGTGAGCGAGTCTTACTTAACTTTCATTTCCAGAATGTAAATTCCCAATCTCTTAAGAATGGCAGTGGAATTTCCCTTAACACTAGTGTCCTGTAAAGCTCACAGACACTTCTGTTTCCTACTTTCTTCTTCGTGCTGCCAAGCATCTCATACTTCATACCTAAGTCACATTAAGATCAAAGAGAGCATCTTTAACCTGAGGGATTGTGGTGTCAAGTGTCACTGACAATAATGTGAAAGTGCACAGGTGTGATTTTCTTGCCTCTTCCCCTGGGAAGGGAAGAGGAACCTTTTAGATAATATTTGGAAGTAGTCAGCCTTCTCTAGGCTAGTATTTTTCTTTACAATTAGAAGCAAAGGGACACTAACTATAACCCTATTGGAATGATTTTACATAGACTTCTTATGAAGTATATGCAATTTGCAAGAAAGGGTAAAACTGTGGGCTCTGATATCCTTGTCAAATCCTCTTAGCAACAATTAAACTTTGCCTTCTCTTCCTGTCTGCTCTATCAATAATGGCTATTGAATAAATGATAAGGGAATTTTGTAAAACTTTAGAGATTTGTCACAGGAAAAATCTGTTTATATAAGATCATATAAATGTTACAAGCCTGTCTTCTGCTTCTTGATGGGTATGTGTAATTGCTATTAGTGAGGGGAATCATGTACTTACATTTAGGAGAGAAAAGATCTTTGTTACATTCATCATAATATAAATAACTTGACATGTTCAGCTCTTCCTGGAGAGCTCTGTCTTGCAGCACTTTCAGATAAAAACATAGCGTCATAGCAAGGGAATATCAGTGAAAGTACATCTTATCACTCAGAAACACAAGGAACTCATGTACAGTTGAAGAAATAATGAATTCCTACAAGTATCATATTAATACCACTTTCTGAAAATCCTTTTTTCTGAAAAGTGTCTTGTCCATACTTTTAAAGCACTACAGATTTAGAAGAGCCAGGGTTGACACCAAAAAAAAGAAAGGTGCAGAGCCTTTAGGTGTTGTAAAGGTGAAAGAGAATTCATTAAAATTAAAGGAACCTACAGTGCTTTGTAGATAAGTGTTTAACACTTTTGAAAGAAACAACTAGGAAGACTATTTTCCAGATGGGAGAACAACACAGATTTTAAATACCCTCTTCAGGATCATACAGTTCTTCATCCTCAGTCTTCTGCTAATTCACACTGGTTTAGGCACACTGCTAATTATTTAGGGAATATTCCATCCAGGCATTTTTCTCTTGCCTGAAGAAACATAACAGCTTAACTCTGTGTGGCTGTACAAAAAGCTTCTGCACTTTCAATCTCTTCATACATTATATGTGAAATGAAATATCCTGGTCATCCACTAATTGCCATCAGCAATGGGAAAGCCAATTAAAACAGCTTCACTGCAGTGTGTAACTCTGCCTATAGACTTTAAGGTCATGTTCTCCCCCAAGGTTTGCTCACAAGGCAGTGTTACCTCTCTGAGGTGATGCTGTCCAAAAAGAGCCATCTCTTTTCTCTAGAGTCCCTTTTGAGGTGTTGGAGGAGGTTGTACCACTCCCACCAGTTGCGTTTTGTGTTTGCTTTGCAATGACTGAAGCTCTAATGCAGGGTATTGACAGGCAAGTATGCCAGTGTCTCCAAGTGTCAACCTTTTCTCCAACCAGGATTGACAAGAGCTTTGTGTTTCCCACAGGTGATATAAGTAAAACTATTCTGGGGTAACTCCAAAACATAATAGTGCAAGAAGAGTAGGAGCCAGCTGAAATCCCTGTCGAGTATTTTGATATCTTATTCTGACTCTTTTAACTTAAATCCTGTTTAACTAGCAGCATCTGCCACTGACATTTCCACAAGGATGGTACAGATGGAGCAGTGACTCAGATCACTGGCTCTATAGAGTTATGAATAGCTAAAACTGTTGCTGATGATTGTCAGCAGGGCTGTAGGAGAGGTCCATGTGTGTGATTGAGGCCTGTGGAATTTAGACCTTCCACTTCTATTGTTTTCATAACTGAAATTGTGTCTATCTGCCTATGCAAACAAAGTGAAACATAAATTCTTAATCTTCAGATGTTTCTGTAATTGCACTCTCTGTTGGTTAAAAATTAGTTAATTTCTAAAGCAAAAATTACTTAGAACAAAAAAAATTGTGTTTTATGTCAGAATTTTAATTTAGGTCAGAAATAGTTTAATTTCTTGGTGATGTTCTTATAGTTTGAAAAAGAGTGGGTAGGGGAGAAGCAAAACAAGGTAAATCTGCTAGCTGAACTTCCTTGTCACTTGGATCACACCACTGCTTATCATCCTTCATTTTCCCTGGGGAAGCACAGACTACACAAGAAAATTGTTGCACTGAGCTTTTGTGATAAGGATTTCAGTTAGGAAATATAATCTATTTTGTGATTCTTTGGTCAAAGAGCGGTTTGACACTGCCTTTTTGTTGGTTCATTTACAAACACAGAATCACAGAACATTAGGAGTTGGAAGGGACCTGGAAAGATCACCTAGTCCAAACCCCCTGCCACAGCAGGATTCCCTAGACCAGGTCACACAGAAGTGTGTCCAGTCAGATTTTGAATCCCTCCATAGAAGGAAATGCCACAACCTCTCTGGGCAGTCTGCGCCAGTGCTCTGGCACCCTCAAGGAGAGGATTTGGGTTTTTTTTAATGTATCCTTTAACATTTAATGTACATAGATTTCTTGGGAAAGGTACTAAGTTAGTAGGTTTAATCAATTACAGTTTGAACTCATTAGAAGTACTAACACTGGATCCAATTCTTCATAGATCTGGATGATCTATACAGCAGAAAATAAGGTTGCTTCCAAATGGAGTCTGCTGTTGCCTGGGGCAGAACATAGCTTATTAAATGTTATTTACATGTTCAGCAGTAATGCTTTACACTGCTCAGACAACAAGTAAATAACCATTTCATAAATTTCATTCAGAAAATCCTCCTCTCTCCATAGAGCTTACAGTCATACTCCAAAGAATATATCTCGGCTCAAAACCAAATTGTGTTGAGGAGTTGTTCAAACTCATGCTTGTCCTTCATTTTTGATAGTGTTGGTGAAGGTGCAATTGATTATTAGTTATGCTGGATTTTGTTACTAAACAAGAGAAACATATCTCATTTTTTGTACTTGCATGGCATACACTAGGTTGAACAGCTATTGTTGGAGCAAGCTGAAATTAATTAGTTAACAAGAGCTGGAGGCTTCAGCAATGGTGGCAGAAGTTACTGAATGTGACACATCTTTCACCTTTGGAAGGAAGGTGATCAGTTTTGCTCAGACTGTTGCTCCCAGCTATGGGATTTCATGGACAGAAGCCTTTAATTATTCTTCTGCACATGGAATTAGGTTTTAGGATGAAGTAGTTTCCCAGGAAACAATGTTGGGAATGTGACATTTCTGGTAGCACTGAAAATTTGCAGGCACTTTGCAGGTTTGTTCCAGCTCCAGTGTTAGTAGTATATAACTTAGACTACCCTTAGCATATTCCTAACTACCATTTTGCTGCTTCTTCTATGAGAAGAAAATCATTAGTCTGAGAATCTTGAGTTGGATTTAAATTTAATGAGAAGAAAAAGAGGAAAAAAAAGAGAGATTGCAACATCTAATCTACAAGGGCTTGGGATTCAGCCTTCAGAACACCATGCAAAGGTTCCAGCAAGGTTGCTCTACAAACATAACATTATAAATACTGCTAAGCGTACCAGCAGCTGAAACACGTGGCACTGACTCTGTTGTTCAGCAGTGTTGCAATTCATTGCAACATAATCAAAAGCATTTGTAATTTGATAACACAGAAAATGAGAAACACAGCCACCATCTCAGGGTTCTGCTCAAATAATTTGTATGTCTTGCCAAGAGACTTTTAAAGGAACTCAGTGTAAGCTTCAGAAAGAGTAGGTGCCAGAATGCATTTGATCCACGTTATTGTCAGTGTGGACATGTAAATTAACCTGGAACCTGGTTAATTTTACAGGCCCAGAGAAAACAAATTGTCAGCCATCTTTATCCAATTTCTTCTTAATTCGTTTTTTGCCACCAGGTGTCAGTACAAGTGCACGGACACCCCATAGATCAGCGAGAAGTCCTCTGAAGAACTGTCTGAGCAGTAAAGATACTGTTTCATGGCAGTTCCTATGCTCCTGAAAACATTTCAGTTTTTCCTTTTCACTGGGTGGGGGGGAACCCCATGTTGCTTACTTAACAGCTTTTTGAGTTACATAGTCTACACTAGCTTTTTGTACTGTAGGTATTCTAGAATCTACTGTTCTAAGTGCCCTAGAATCTTCACCCATTCTTTTCTCTGCCCTGCAGTTGGTCACAGGGCTACAGTATCTTCCTCCAACCTCTAATCTAAAGATTAAAGACTATGAGGAACAAGGCAGGAAGAAAGGATAATTAACAAATGGATATGTGGAAAATAGAGCTCAAAGACTTCAGATCACTGATAAATATCCTGCTTTTTAAGTCATAGTCCATATACCCTAACTGTTGATAACACCTAGCAGCTGACTCCCCAAATCTCCCTTATGAAAACTGACTCTTGAATCCATGATGCAAACAGCACCTTCAGCATTGTCCTGCTGAGGGCAGTATCACAGGCTGGACTCTGATCTTTAACATCTGAGCAGAATTTCATATGGGTTCCCTTCAAACAGTTGGGCTGAAGACATTATCTTATTAGGCCCAGAAAGTGATTGAAAAATGGAAGAATATTCCCTGTGTCACTGATTAACTTCCCATGGTTTGGTAAGAGTAATATTACTGTCATATTTAGTGTTGGAGCTGGAAGCATTGCTTGGGTCTGGAAGTACAGCCTGGGTAAATAATGTGTATCAGAGACTTTGTACTGACCCACAGTTGTCAAATTTAAGAACTCCCTTTGATTTCAGTGGTTAGTGGATCCATTTCTTACTTTTTAGAATTACCTTTGCCCTGAGAACAGCAGAAGCCCCTGAGCAAAGGGGTACCAAGTAGGACATAAGAGTCACCTTGAATTTCCACCCACCAAAAGGAAAAATGTCCAGTTATCAGGAAGAACCAGAGCAACACATGAATCTAAAAGCACATTACTTCTCTGCCTTACAATTTTAAACAACTGCAGCACTGTAAATTCTTATTATTGTACCATATTGTGTCATCTCTATTTCCAGTAGAATAAAGGGTTTCTGTGAATGCAAGTTACTCTGTTTTGAAAAGTGACATCTAGAATATTTGCATATTTTAATCTTGACTCATAAAGAAAATTGTACACAAATGATTCACATATAATAATTCATATTTACTTAAAGAACTATTGCCCTTCTCAGGCAAGCTGAGGAAATAATGTTTTACTAAAACCCCTATTAAACTATCTTGCATCCCCCTCCCGTTGTCACTAATTACTTGAGTATACATGCAAACAGAAGCTTTCTCCCTTTTTCTCTAATTGAAATTTTATTACAGGCAAACAAAAAGTAGGAAATTAAAAGTAATATATATGCATGTACAGAAGCACTGGAGATTAGTGTCTTGCTCTGAAGGAGTAGCTCTTTCTTGCATGAATCATGTGCAAGTTTCCCCTAAGTCTTTTTGAGGCTTCCAGAACCACCAGCATTCCCAGAGCTGCTTGAAATTTTCTGAAGATCAGATCTGCCTCACCCTAAGAGCAGCAGTCCCCACTCATGGCTATCTAGTAGTGCACTGTCCAGAAGGTTTTAATTTCCTATGGTTGTGTGTAGCACTGAACAGTGAGAAACAGTTAAGCTTGAGGCTTTCTGTAGTGCATTAGTTAGTTCATCTAGCTGTCCACAGGGCAGACAATACTTGGGTTCTATAGGGATTAAAGAACAACAAAGAGCTATATTCCTTCAGCTCACTTTTTAGATCCTGCATAATGCAGTGCTTAGGAAGACTTCTTCCTTTATTTCTCAGTGATAGCAAACTGACTTTTTTTGCTACTCTTAAAATACCTGAAATGAGTGAAGCTTTAATGGGACAATACCATGTAAAGACTGTGTTTGAAGGATTTAATTTCTAACCATTTAAATATTCTCAGAAACATCCTCTGGTACTGTAAATGATACCTGTAGAATGGCCTTTATCCATACTGTCAAACGAGACCTTAATACATCAGCTCAATTCTGGAATTGGTCCTTACCCATGCTAACTCCCCAGTCATTTTTTGGGTACTGCTTAGGAGATTATAGGATCATAGAATCATTAAGGTTGGAAAACACCTCTAAGATCATTGAATCCAACCATTATGAGTTGTTTCAGCCAAAAACATGTCATTGCTCAGTTCTATCCCGGTGTGAAACCAAACATAAATCATATTAAACTGGAATTCCTAGTTCTTACTCTTAGCCTGATTGCAACAGAGCAGTCATCTTGAGGGATTTTCTGTTCCCATGAGATCTTTCATCACCAAAAATATACAAGAGGTCCACTAGACCAAATATATTCCAGCTGAAACGAGCTTTTTGAAGATTATAAAATATTTTGCCATATGAAGATAAACATTATCAGCAATTTCATTCTAATGTACTAAGCTATGAGTGCTCACATATGGATTGAGCCATAAAATGATTTTTAACAATAAAATGTTCTCTGAAGAACCTTTTCCAGTATATCATTTAGTGCTGAGTTAAGGCTAATTCAGAAACCCTGTGATTGACAGAATCACCATATATAGTACCAACTACTCAGAAATTCATTCTGCTGTAATAAATTCTGTATTTCTGCTGGATAATGAGCAAAAGCCACATGCAAAAATAACAAAGACAGTTTGGGCATGCATGAACCTGAGTCTACAAAATTCATGCTGCTAGTCTACATGATAAACCCAAGCACAGGACACAGCCAGAGAAAAGGGGTTTGTTTTTAATTGGAAAAATCACTCCCAGGACATGCAGTTTGTTTTTTGCAGCCATGGGAATAAGCACCACAATGACAGAAATACCATGCCTGCTGATATTTTATGGAGGTTAGAACAACAAAGAGCCACCTTCTGTATGTGCTTGTCTCCTAGCAGTGGATTCCTGTTTTAATTTTAGTTTGCTTTATTGCTTGCTGGTTAGAGCAGCAGGCAGTACTAAAATTGTTATTAAATGCAATCTGTCTCTTTAATAACAGTTTCAAAATTAAAATCATAAAGTTGATTCATAAACCACAGAAATGCATACAGTAGTTGGAGTAGCCTTCTTTCTGGGGCATTGCTGAAATGTATCAATTCAATGGACTTTATAGAAATAGGTTGCAATTACTATTGTTGATGGGTGCAGGGAGCTTGTAATAACCAAGATGCTTGTATAACATGTACAATATAAATTTGAAAAGGCTGCTAGCACCAGAGGACACTGCTGCTTGTTCACTGGCTTGAGAGGTGGTAACTTGCTTTTATTAGCTACTAACCCTTAAAGTAGCATCAGAAATGATCAAGAGAGTTATGGCATCTGTACAAAGTGAGCAGCAGCTCATCTTCCATCAGCTTATATCCAGATGGGCAATGGGTGAGCTGGAGTGTATGTAAAAGGTAATTTGCATTAAATTTGTATATTTTAATAAATGACAATGTAATCCAGTCTAGAGATGTCCAGAACTATTTAAGCATCTACCTTTGTGTTGTGTTTTACGTATCAGGGATGCCCAGAAGTACATCTGGGTTTACTCATTTTTCTGGGTTTATCTTTAGCATATGCAAGGAGAAAGTGTTGGGCAGATGTGTAACAAACCTTCAGGAAACACAGGTCTTAGTGTTTCTTTTCTCTAGACTCATTGCAGGCTGTTTGTCTTTAGCCCTGCTGGTTAAGAACCTGTCATGTGGGACAAGCTTATTTCATAACTCATCCTTTTTAATCTTGTTAAGGAAATATAACACCCAGACCTCAGAAGCCAGAAGCAGGGAATATGTGCACAATACTCTACTATTCATAGAAAAGTTTGGAATTCCTCAGTGCCCTCCCAAACATCCACAGACTCCCCCAGCTATTGATTCAAGAGCTCTGTTAGTAGAAGTAGCTGAGAGAAATGTTGGTGCCACTGTGTCCATCTTGATGCTAGAAGGATGATAAACATGAAATAGGGTGCAATCTTCAGAAATGCTTAGCTCTTCCCTGCATTCAGATGTGGTTTTTAAAGCAGTTAATTTGAAAACCCATATGTTTAACTGATACAAATCACCCTCACTTTCCCATTATGTATCAGCCAGCTGTTTATAGGGATGCATCTATATAATATAGTTGCATCAAGTAACGAGTGATGAGACAAGAAGAAACAGCCTCAAGTTGTACCAGGAGAGGTTTAGATTGGATATTAAGAAAAGTTTCTTCACTGAAAAGGTTGTTAAACACTGGAACAGGCTGTTCAGGGAGGAGGTGGAGCCACCATCCCTGGAGGGATTTAAGACATGTAGATATACCTTTTCCAAACAAAATGATTGTGGAGAGTTAGAAGAATCCTATTACTCTATTCTACAGAAAGGGAAATGGAAGAAGCAAGGTGTTTGACCAAGGTCAGGTAAGTTGCATCTATGCTAACATATTAAATGTACCTTTGTATTCTAAAACTGCATTCAGACTAGCTCCTGGGAATGATCTCTGACATATTCTAGTTCCTGAACTGTCCAGAAACATTTTGAGAGGGAGTTAACACAATCCAAAGTCATGTCAGGGAAGAGTCTAACAGTTGAACAGTTAAGCTGTTTGATTTTTCACAGCCACTTTCAAAGCTGGCTGAAGTGCCTCAGAAATACAAAGGTAGTTTGTTTCAATGAATTTTGGAGTTAACAAACATATCTACATCACACACTGAACTTATTCTGACCCGAGCCAGTAAATCCAGAGGAAATTCATAGTAATTTTTCCAACTTTCCCCTCTTTTTTTTATAATATTTCCTCCCCTCCTTCTACCAGAAGGCAGAAAAAATATATCCAATTTTTTTCCTTCTTTTCATTGCTATTTCTTTTCTAACTGGGAGGCTTCTATTGTCCTCACATGGGATCTTCTCTGTGTACACAGGGAGACATTTTCAGGTTGTTTGCACCAATCCTGTTATTTAGCCATTTGTGCCTGTATCTTTTGTACATAATGTTCTGTGTTCAGAGTCTCTTTCATTATAGTCATTTCTTGAAATTATGTTCTTAGGTTTAGTATCAGAAGATTGCAGACTTCTCACTGCACTTGTAGCCTACACAAGATTTGTGTGTTGCCATTTACTCTATTTCTATAACAGTCTTTGAAAGGAGAACAAGGTATCTCAAATGTTAACGCCAAACAAAGCTTGCAAACAAAACAATTTTCTAACCTTTCATTTGAATTGTACAGTGCTTAAGCATCTGATCATCCCTATCTTGCTTGAGCAATTTGTCCAGACCAAGAAAGAAAGAACTGATATAAACAGATGATCTTGTGGGTAGTTAAGAAAGGTGAAGGCAAGGTAAAAATATAGTGTGGTTTTGTTTTGTTTTGTTTTGTTTTCAAAGCTTTCTAAACATACCTTCTGTTGAGATAGGTTGGTATGTATGTAGGTAGCTATCTCCTTTTTTAGAAGAATAGTACTCCATTTCTCCTCTAAGACTCAGACACACCAGGACAGTTCTGCTCCTCTGGACTAGCAGAGGATGAGATCACTACTCCCTTCTTATTAATAAGATAATGATATATTCAATAGATCATAACATAGCAAAAAATAATAAGAAGAAAGAAAAGACAGTCTAGTTTGTTTGTTTCACCAAAACATGCTTGGGCAAAAACTTATTTTTCTCCAGTAGGAAGTTACTTGCTGAGGGATGTGTTACTCTTTTGGGACACTGATAGCACTAGAGGGTTCCATGATATCTTAGGAAAAACAGGTCTGATTCTTGACCAGATTTGACATGTATAACTTCATCAACATGGTCACAGAAATTTGAGTGAGTTGGATGTGAGATTCACTTGTTCTAACTGAACACTTCAGAGCAGGTGGATCAAGCATTAACCTTATCTGAGCTTTTCCAGTGGCCCCAGTGACATATACAACTTTCATTGTGTTAAAGAAAAAAAAAATCAATGGATTGAAAGCATTTGAGCCCTAATATTTCAAAGGAAAGTTAAGGTAGTCACTGCAGTGCTGTCATCCTGGGTCTGCCAGCAGCCAAGAGCTGTGGCCCCAGTATCTCTGCTTCTCCTTGACCTTGTATCCTCCTCCATCTGCAAATTCTGTCTTGCCCTCAGATGTCTTCATTTATTACTGAACTGCTGATGATTTTTATTTGGTGTAGTGTCTGTCTGAAGGAATGAAATAAGTAGATAGAATGAGAAGATGTCATGGGGTAACAGAAAGGAAGAAAGAGACAATTGGAGAAGACATGAAAAGAGACATGAATAACGGCAGAGAACACAGTGATATTGCTAGTCTCAGGTTAGTCCATGAATTTCTATGATCTGTGTTATTCAGGCAACTAGACTGAAGAATCATGAAGGTCTTTTCTAGCCTTGAAATGAGTTAGTTAATATTTTTCCCAAGTGATACCTAATAGGTCAATAAGGTAGCAGAAAAATTGGGAATCAGTGATAACAGCCAAGAGCTGAACAGCAGCATAAGTGTTGTATTTCACTCTCTGTCTCTCTCAGTGCCCCCCCCCCCCCCCCACCTTCTGCTTCGGGCAGAAGAAAATGAAAAAATTGCCATCTTAGCAATACAGCCAGGCTTATAATTATGAATTAAAAATGTGATCCAATCTTTTCCATAGAAAGACTTAAAGCTGCTCAACTAAAAATCAGGCTGGACTTTTTATCTGATCATCTTTTAATATCTGTGATTAAATTAAAGCTACCTACACTCATTCACAGTTTTCTTTAAAACATTTCACAGTATTTTTCAGTTTTATTTAAACTTGTTCATTTGTTTTCCTCAGACACTTTCCCAAACTTTCATCTTGAACTGTTGTTGTTAAAGGCAGGCAAGACTGCTGCTGATCAAGGGACAAAGGAAGTTATTAGGAGGAAGTATTGAAATAAGAAGGCAAGTTTGGAATATAAACATCAGGTGCAATTTAAATTGCAAGAAATTTTAGTGGAAACTGTTTTAACCCAAGCTGGCAACTCAGTCCTAAACAACTGCTCACTCACTCCCCTCTGGTGGGATGGAGGAGAGAATCAGAAGGGTAAAAGTGATTAAAGTCATGGGTTGAGATAAAGACACTTTAGTTAGTAAAGCAAAAGTTTTGCATGAAAGCAAAGCAAACCAAGCTACAAGCCAGAAAATAGGCTGCAGCAGGTACTTCATGAGAGAAACCTGTGAGTAGTTGACTCATAAGAAAAATACCATCTTCCATTGTTAGCCATGGTAGTATCTTATACTTTAAGTATTCTTATATTAATAAGCAGGGTTATTCTCCAAGTAATTAGCTGTGAGTGGAAGCACCAGAATCTGAGCTGATAAAGACTGCATTTTCATTGCCTCATTCATTCACTTCTGTTTCCCTTTAAGTCAAAGGCAGAAAAATAGAGATATGTTAATGTCACTTATGCAATAAATAAGCTTCATATTTTCATTATTTGTTTTAAAATGCCTACTTATGTTAGAAGGAAGCCAGGCAAGTTAAAATTAATTCATTCCATTAGATTGTAATGGCTAGAGTAGACTGCTAATCGCTCACTTCCGCACTGCTTCTTGTTTTGTCTTTGGTGGGAGGGAAGCAGAAATAGCTTCTTTTTTTCTTTTTGTTTGTTTGTTGGTTTGTTTTGGTTTTGACAAGGATATTGTGTTATGTCTTAATATATTTTCTGAATTGTAATTTAAATTTAAAAGTAACATGCTGGTTTAGTGTCATTCCTCATAATATACAGGACAAACTCAACCATAAGAAGAACAATCACTAAAAAATGGCATTTATTTTCAAGTAAGTTTGAACACATATAAGGAACGAACCAGCCTTTAACACTGCTTCTAGCAGTGTATTTTGTGATTAATTGGAAACATTTTGCCTTCAAGAAAAAAAATAATTAAGGGATCAAAATCCTAACTATAAACACAAGTACAATTTCTTAAAGCATATTTATGATTTACTTACTATTGCTTGTCAAAAAGCTGTGAAAATGCCACCAATTTATTTACTTTATTTATGGGAGCAATCTTCTAAAGATGACTAGTTTTCCCAATAAAACTAAGCTGTTCCAGCCTATTGTGGCTTCTGGACTGTGAAAATACCTAGTGACTACAGTCGCTTTTGTAGCTTCCAGGCAAAGAGAAGCACAGCTTGTTTTGTGTATGTCACATCAGTTCTCCCATATTTCTGGCTTTGAACCATGTTGGGAAAGCAGCTTGAATGTAATCAGTGTAGCAACTTCCTTGGGTCATTTGTTTCCCTTCTGAAACAAAGCTTCAGAAGTGATTAAGACTATCTCAATAAGATATATTGACTCATGTCAAAAAGGATGCTCAAAATTTTGGAAATGCCTGCTCAGCCTTTTGCCATTGTATAGGTGACTGGTATTCTGGAACAGATCAGGATTCAATATCAGAAATCATTGTTCTGTTTTCAAACAACTATTCAGATAACATTTGCTTTCTTCCCATCCTCAGAAACTTCTGTTTGCCAGCCCTACAAAGATGGTGTAGAGTTCCCATGCAATGATATTGGTCAGGTCCCTCAGCACTCATGGGTGTATCTCATCAAGACCCAAGAATTTGGGTATGTCTAGTTTGTCCAAATGTTCCATAAACTGAGGATAAATCTTTCTTGTTTCAAACTTTGTCCAGGCAACCTGGGATTGCTGAAGCAAACCTTAGCGAAGGGAAGGCATTGAGTACCCAGGTTTTTCTATGCCACAAGATCCCCTGCCCTATTCATCAGTGGGCACACACTTTCCAGTTGTTACTGGAATACCTTTAGAAGCTCTACTTCACCTACTCCACCATTAACCTCCATTAGCTGCAGTGGTGCAGCCTGCCTCACCATGGTCACCACAGGCTGCAGGGGAATCTCTGCTCCAGCACCTGGAGCACTTCCTGCTCTTCCTTCTTCACTGACCTTCTCATTTGCAGAGTTGTTTTTCTCACATGTTCCCACTCCTCTCTCCAAATGCTTTTGTTCCACAAAAGGTCTTGAGCCCTCTGACAGCTATCAGGGAGCCTTCAAGTAGCATTTCCTTGAATTCCTTCATGTGGATGTTTCCTTACAGCAAAGGTGTCTGTAAGAGAGTTTAACAGAGACATAGATCCTTCTGCTGCTTAATGTCAACCAAGTCTAATCTGGCTCAAGGTTAATCCAGCCACTGGACCTCTTTGACTACTGTGTGATATAGCAATATCTATAGGCAGTTGACTTCGGTGTCACAGCAATGTACACATCTGCTTCCTTATGCAGCAGTAGAAGTTCCTTTCTTTCCTTTATCAAATCATCTTTTGGAAAGTGAATTAAAAAAAAAAAAAAAGCCCAAATACTTGTAAACCAAACCTGTAAATCATTGCATTCTACAGAGTAGATGCCAATACTGGTATTCATTATATTTACTAGATATAATGCATCAGCAGGAATCCCATTAGGTTGTTTTTATCACTGGAGAAAACGGGCACTTTAGGGTAATTTGTCTGACCTATTGTAAATATGCATACAATGATTAGATTAATTGCTCCTTAAAAGTTTCTGCTTTGGGCCATCAGCTCATTACATCTGATGATTCCACCTTATTTCTATGGATTTGTTAGCTCTATTTTATTTATGCTCTTGTTCAGGTTAATTTATATCTTGGAATGGCAGCACAATGGTTATTTATCTCTCTATAAAGCTTTCTTCACTTTCTGTTTTCTTCATTAATCCAGCTATCAAAATTAGGCACCAGCCTGCCAGGCACGGCCTGAATATCACTAGACTTCTCTGCCAGATATTTCCCACACCAGGTGCTAGAACTAAATAAAATGTTCTCCTCACTCCTCTTAGTGAGATGGCACTCAGACTTAATGACACAGAACTCAGGCTGTCCTCTAGCATGAGAGCCTTCTGGATTTAAACCCCCTCTTTCACATTTTAAGTTAGCATTTAATATCAAAGTTTGGTATAGGAAATTTGGAAACACTACTGTTTCTTTCAGACTTGCCAAAAAAGGTTTAACATAAAACAGATGGTCACTGGGATAAGTTCATATTTTAGCAGGACAATTTCCTGGTTTAATGGAATCTCTTCTATGATTTTTTTTTTTTGCTGTTTTTCTCTATTGACATTGACAGTTGGAATTGAAATTTTACCTGCCTGCCTTAGGTCCAGGTCTTATGTCTGATACTGAAGTGTCTTGGCAGTCCACTTAGGAAGAAAAGGAGCTGACTAACCACTGAAGCTGAGCATGCTGGTCTTCAGGTCTCATCCCCCACATGCAAGCTAACCTGGCAGGTGTATTTCTTAAGGGAAAACTATTGCTAACAGAGAATGATTTAGCTTTCAATCTAAGTGAGCGTGATTTTTCCAGACATTTGCTGTGGGGAATTCCTTTGCAATTCCTTTGAGTGAATTTATAATCAAATGACTGTTTGGTTTCACATTACTGCATGCTGAGAAGGAAGTCTACCACAGGAACAAATAGCTGCACTAAATTTTTGTGTCCTTCAACTTAAAAAGGTGGAACAAGTAAACTTCTGCATTCTCAAAGAAAGAAGGAAAGAAAAAGATGTTTTCTGTACCAGCATAAGTTAAAAGACTGCAATGCATACTAGGGTGAAGGAAAGAGAAATACATCTATTTTAATTTTTTGTCATGTAGGCACAAAGACTGAATAACTGTACATGGTATTAGACATGAAAAACTATGTTTAAGCTCTTGACATTAAGTACTGAAGTGAACTGTCAGACTGCAGTTGAGCTCTGCATCTTATGTTGTGTTTGACTATGGGAGAAGAGCCTCCAAAACAGGAATGACATTTGGCATCTGATCCCTTTACAAATAAGGCATTAAAAATTATTCTGCCCAGACCTTTCTGTTGGCAGCAAGGCAGACAGCAGAGAACATGGGATGATGTGGCCTTGTGTGTCCTTAGTCTGCAGAATTTCAGCTCAGCAGCCATAAAAATGTCCTGTGATGTTTTCTGGTCCTTTTTCTGATGTTCAGTAGAGATGAGGTTTGATATTGCCACTGGTACTGGCTGTCTAATAAGTTAGTTTCAGTTTTCCCACCTGAAGCTGGAATGTAAGGTACTTCCAACCTGAGCCATTCTATGATTCTTAAAAAGGAATAACCTAGCCCAGTGGAAGTGATTGTCCTGCTCTGCTCTGCACTGGTGCAGCCTCAGCTTGAGCGCTGGGTGCAGTTTTGGGCACCACAATATAAAAAGGATATAAAGAGAGTGTCTATTTAAAAGTACACATGGGTGAAAAATTCCTTATCATATGTTTGTCTGAAATTCTTTCCCTTATTTTATCATATTGAAGATTTTCCTTACTTTCCTGGCTTCAGCAGAAAAAGGATTAGCCATAGGAAAAAGATGCAGGCTTCAGTGTACTCAAGTTACAGAGATAAATCAGAACTGCTCTCTGGAAGACACTTTTTTCTCCAGATTAGAATCATCATTGTCTCCACCAGATAGAATTAATTTATAAATATTAAATAGAACTTTGACTCATCAGGCAACAACTCAGATGTGAAGTGAAAAGTTGTAATCAGTATTATCTACTTAATGCTTTCTAAAAGTCTTTTTTGCAAGTACTTCTCACACCAATAAAGGCTCAGGCCCTTTTATTCCAGAATTTGTAAATATCTGTATTCAGTGATATATGGCTTTATTCACATGTTTTCTTTTGCCATCAGACTTTGTATATGCTACAACATTATGCAGTTTATTCCATGGATCTCTTAGACCAACATAAAGCAAAATCTGTCTTTCTGTGTTGCCTGAATTTGTGAACAATAGGGACACAATGTCTGTTGCAGTTATGTGGGGATCAAGAAGGGTATGACTGACTATGAAAAGAAGAACCAATTTTTTAATGTAATCCTTTAAGAGATTTTGCTGTTATGCTGGAATATTTGTGTCCTTGCATAATAAACCTGGGAGTTACATAGCTTAGGAAATGATTATCACCTCATAAACAGGAAGCACCCTTAAGGTATCATCTAAGTAATGTAGGCAATTTGATCACAAAAATCTGTGTTCCAGCTTCATGGCAGTCCTACATCAGTTCCTTTATGGCATCATTATGTTAAGTGTTTTTAATGCAGGAATATTTCAGAATAATAGCAAACTATTTTCTGTTTCACTGCAGTTTCATTCAGGTCCATTAATGTGTGAGCATGAAATAGAAACAGAGATTAAATGACCTGTCTAAGGTCACAGTGATCTACTGGGTTGGATGTGGGGACAGAAAACACCTGACATCTGATACTGATTCTGTAGGACTTCATATACATCACTTGTGCGAGGTGGCTTATGAGAGTCATCAGAGCAAATGTGGACTTCTGTGTCTAAGCTGCTTACTAAAGCTGTTATATATATTCAGTGCTGAAAATATATAGGAAAAACATGATTGTCCATATCTACCCAATGCAATAAATGTCAACACAGTTGCCAGGTTATTGCTAATCTACACCTAATGATTACATATTATATAATATTTATACCATAACTTCATGCTTAGCTTTCTTTTTGTCACTGTAAAAGTGTTAGTCTCCATCTTGAATATATAACATAATCAATTCTGTAAGCTAGGACAGCTTCAGTACTAGGCCAAACTATGAAGTCAATTGACACATTTGTTCTCCTCCAAGAAGGGAATGATCAGAGCTGGCTGGACATCTCCCCACTGCCTCTAACCAGCTAGTGAAACTACATCTCCATCTGTAATGAAAAGGGATGTGAAACATGCTTAGATGTATGCAGTGCTACTGAAGGATGTTAATGGCAGGAAACAGTATAGATTTCACCAGCTGTACAACATACAGCAGCTCTGTGGTCTGTGCACTACTTAGTGATACCACATTGTTAACGTACAGCAGACTTGCTATTATAGGAGTTGTAACTCTCATCATTTTCCTCTGTACGAATCATCAGAGGCCTCTTTCCCCCTGTGAGCAGTAAGACAGCAGGAAGAGAACTTGTTGTCCCCAAGCTATCATTTCTTTCTGATGCCTTTTGCCAGATTCTTTCCTAAGGAACTAAAGCTCAGACTAACTCTTTACAGTGGTTTTATTTTATATAACCTGTGGATTAAACAGTTCAACAATAGCAGGTTTGCTACAGTGCTCATGGCTTCGTGAGAGCCCAAAAAAGTTAAGACTTCTGTCCTGGCACTGAGGTGGAAATGTAGGAAGAGCTCACTTGGTGGTAGACATTGTGGCTGCTCAGCTTTTCTTACCAGCATGCTTGCATTCTTAAAAATATCAATTTCTGTATTCAGAAGTCTGCAAAGGTGAGTGCCACATGCAAATCTCTTGCTCTTCAGGCTTCAAAAACTGATTCGTTAGGCCTTTTCTAGCTACCTGAGATCATCCATACTGAGAATAAGAAGCCTGACAGCTGTTAGCAGCAAAGAATACAAATTATAAGCAGAGGAGATAATCTGTTGTCATAAAAAAAAGCCCAAACCCACAACAACAAAGAATGAAAATTAAAAAAAAAATATTGCTCAAAAATGCCAGGAGCATTACTAACTTGACTGACGTAGCTGGTGGGGCTATTGTTTTCTCTTTGCTGGATTTATTCAACTTTATGGTTAATTTCCAGAGATTTATGTAAGGAATGAAGAGGGGAAGAGGAATGGGAAAGCTTGGAAAAGGAAGATAAAAACATATACTGATTTCCCTCTTAATTGCATGCAAAGAAAGCTGCTTAATTTTGAATACATATGATCTTCCATTTCTTTTACTTCTATTCATTTCACTGACCCTTATTTGCATTAGTGACATGACATGATAATACCAAAAAAAATTGGCCATGTTTTTGCCATTGGGCACGTGAATCGCCCTTTTTCTTAACTGTAGTCATGTCACTGCAGTATGTAAAACCCTTTTGAAAATGCTTACTTGTACATCATTAAATCTAATGGTCTAGAACTTCTGATCTACATATTTTCTATGTATAGTTACACCAGCTTAGCTTCTTACCTATTCTGTCTGTTTCCATTCCTGAAACATCTGGTTACATCTTTTTTTCTTTATCAAACTTTCACAATCTATACACATTCCCATCATCTGAGAGGATGTCCAGCAATCTGTAAATACTATTTTTGCCTTAATTATCTTTAGATACCTAACTCAGAGTAGTCATGTTGATATTTCTGCATAATTTTTTCCCAAGCTTGGCTATTAATATTACATTGTAGATCAGCACATGATTTTCCTTTTGAATCACCCCACTTCCATTTCATTGAGGACTGTACAAATGTATAATTTGATACTGCTGAGCTTTTGAGATTTAGCCAGCTGCTGGAAAAAGGTTAATAGGTTTTGTTGCCTGGAGATACTATTCCAGTTCAAGTCTGTCAGACGTCTAATCATGTGTCTCAGCAGAAGACATTGCCCATAGCTGCTTTTTTTCCATCTTCTACATTTCCCTAAAGTTGGAAAAGAAGGAACTACCCTAACACTAACCACATGATTTAGACTTGTGATTTTAAGAATCAGATTAAATCAAACACATATTTTTGATTTGGTTTGGTTTTTTTTGATTTAACACCAGCTTGCTCCATAGTGTGGTAACTCTGATATTAGATGAAGTTACTAAAAAAACCCAAACCAACCATCCAACCAAAAAAAACCCAACACACACACACAAGAAACCAAAACAAAAACCAAACCAACCAAACAACAACAACAAAAACACAAAAAAGGGAAAATACTTGGATTTAGAGATGTGACAGCTAGCTATGGTTAAACTTGCCTTCTAAATGTGCCATCCAGGTGTTTGCCCTCTTGAAAACTACTCGAATGCCTGTAACAGTGGCTAATTTGCTGAAGTGCAAGAGCACTAAATTGGTCTCTTCAGCTAAGAGCTCCATGTCCCTGAATTTTTTTGAGGTTGTGTTTGTTTGTTTGTGGTTGATTTTTTTGTTGTTGTTTTGGTTATTTTTTGTTTACATCACCAAAAAATGACTCTTTACAAATGCTTTCCAGTCAGTTATCCCTCTGAGTGTGTATACAGGTGTGTGTGGTGTCCACCTTGGCCAGCACTGCAGGGAATATGCAAGGGACCTATTTATTTGGCTAATGGATCAAAGTTTCCAGCTGAGGAGGAGTCCAGGTTAGTGTTCCCTGTGAATGAGAGAATGGTTACATTGATACTGCATTTCTTGTGGAAAAATCTGGGGGGGAAACAGTCTACAGGAAAGTATTAGTTTCACAGTCAGGGCATTCATGTTGGTGGATAGATAATGTACATTAATTTCTTTGTCAGAAGTATGCCAGAGCACATGTAGGAGGTAAGATATTAGTAAAATGGCTCAACAATAGAAAAACATGGGAAAAAAACCCCAACAGGACAAACCCTGGAGCTTTATGAAGTAATAATATGTAAGGACTTTAAGAGGATTCCAGAAAACAAGGTCATCTTCACTGCATCCAGTTTGCCCCTTAGAGTGTGTATTAGTTGCTCCTTCCTGTCAGAAACAAACTTTGCAGTATTTAATCAGATCAAATATGGATTTTATTGTGTTTCAAGCATTCTTAGTAATTATTATTCCAAGGTAATTTGGTCTTTAAGATGGCTGCTTAAAGTTTCCATCTTTCAAGTGAAAATCCTAGCCAATTACTCTAATAGGTAGATCAGCTCCAATTAACTTAATCGTTTTCTATTTTCCTCATATTTATATACTGCAGCTTGTACTTCTAGCTTATTGATGCCTGTTAAGGATGCATTAGTCAGTGGCTAGCAGGGAGTATAGAAGTGCAAGGTTATTGGATCTACTATAGGAGAAGCATTGCAACAAGCCCAGAGATAGCTAGTAGTGAGTTGTAGGCTACCTGCAGGAGTTGTAAATAGATATCCAGCAAGCGAAGACTTTGTCATCAGTATGTTTTATGAGTCACTAGGTTTTTTTTTCTCCTCCTAAAAATCAATCTATGCAGCAGAGAATAGTCCAGTCAGGGGTATTTTATCTTGATTTTAGAAATGGAAAAATGGAGATAGATGTGGATAACACATTTACCCAAGATCTCACAAGAAGTGTTATGTTCTCAAATCTTGTCCTTGGACTGTCTTTTCTCAACTGATATTACAGCTTTAACTACCCAGTGTTGAGGCAGGTTGGATGATTCAAGCTGTTCTGTAAGAAGAGTGAGCTGGGCAAGAAGCATATGACCATACTTTCTTCATTGTGTAATTTTGGGTTGTTTAAAATTTTCTTATTTAATTTGAAGATAAGGGAGGCTGAAGGGGAAGTCATTAATTCAGCCAAATATGGAAAGACTAATAGGGAATATTTAAATGGATTTTTCTAACACTCACAGAAGGCTGAATGTGCATTTTGAATCTCACAGTGTTTGTGTGCCACATTTCTTCCTTTCTTGTGCTGTCTTTCTTTTTGTGTGGGGCATGACAGGAAAAGGCAGGAGCTTGCTGGGTTTAGAGAACAACATCTGTAGAAAAAAGAAACTATATTCTTTAAAGGAAAAGAGTATTTTTTTATTTCCCTCCTCCAGCTGTTTATAGGACAATATAAGTGAAAGATGAGGATAAATTCTTTCCAAATTTCACTAGCTCTTGTTCTTCCCACCAAAAAAAAAAAAAAAAAAAGAAGAAAAAACAGCAGAGAAAAATACCTAGAAACAAGCTCTTTTCTTTCTTTGGCAGCTTGGTAGTGTGGGCTAGTTTTTAATCTCTGCTGGAGCCTTTTAGTAGAATTACCTTATCTCTAATGGCAGCTGTCACTTTACCTAAACCTACGCTCACTGCATTGTATTTTCTGCTTTCTCATTTGTTCTGCAATTCTCATTATGCATCCCCAAAGGGCTACAAGCATAGAAAATAACATAACATAACAACGTAAGAGAACATAACAAAACATAGCATGACATAACAGAACATAAGGAGGAAGAAAAAGGATGAGTGGGAACTGAAAGGGTCATTTAATCTTTGCAGAAGTTGTTCAGTGAAGTGCATTGTTTGGCAATGGCTAATTGCAGTGGCACAGCTGATGTGGGAGAGTTGGTTTCTATAATCCTGTAATACTTCTGTAAAATACCAATCTCCCCAATAATCACTAGGGTTTTGATGCTGCATGAAGAGCATTGTACCTAGATAGCAGCATTATCAAACAGTTAAAATAAACCAGACTAGGACCTCTCTATTTTCCTCCCTTTTTCTTTCCTTTTTCTCTGTATTATTGTCTGTTCAGACTTTTGGGATTTAAACTGATTTTCCTTGCTGCTTTCTCTGTAGGCTTTCATTGTTCAAATCATGATAAGCTTCGCTCCTGGCACCAGTGGAAAAGGAAAATAAAATGTAGGCATTTGTAGGTTGAGAACTCTCATAGGTGTATATGCCCTCAATCTCTAACATCAGTAATGTGCTGGAGACATTGTACAATGTGCAATGTACACTATAAATCTGTAAATCTCTGCGGACAGGCAATCAGTCATGTGGGTGTTGGTTGTTTTTTTGTATGTGTTTATAGAACACCCAATATAATGTGACATGAACCAATGAGAGTTTCTGGCTGTTATGATATAACTAGCATGAACAGATAGACCCCAAATCAGGATGACTACCCTCATGAAGAGAGGAACAACATTTAACTTCATTGTTTCCTAATGAGAGCCTAGAGCTGTACAGTAGTGATTTTCTAACTCAGTTTCATGGATCCCTTTCCATTTAAATCAGTGCTGAAGCTCCCACAGGGTTGAGTCATATGGGATCATGCCAAAAGTCCTCTGTCATCCTAGATTAGAGAACACACAACTTCAGTGAAACCAGCTTTGAGTCCTTTGAGTGCTGATGCTAACTACGTAACAGGGAATTTTAAGTATTTTGCAGGTGATTAGCTCTCAGCAGTGGATGAGATGATGTGTCTATTTTTTATACTTCCCTGCGTTCAGCAAAGTCAAAGTAAAGCTGTGTAAAGAGCAAATTGGTAAAAAGAAGGGGCATTCTACACTTAATACCTCCAAGGATATTACCTTCAACAGCACTAGCATGGCCTGATTAACATTCTGACTCCTGTTGTTCAGTCAGATTGAGGAAACCTTCTCCATGGCATATCATCTTCTTTCTCGTACTTTCTTCTGATTTTTTAACCCCTGTGTAGCATAGATGAAGTTCACATGAAGAGAATTGGCTTTAAGCCCTACTAGAAGCAGGAAACCACTTGTTAATAACTACTTGTGGTCAAAAAGTTGTACATTTAATTAATGATATTCATGGTACCATGGAATTAATGCAAATAACCATAATTTCTCATTTTTTTTGGTGCATGCATATATTTCCTGTGTTTTTCTGTACCTGAAGAAAATCTTACACTAAGAAATAGATTTTCTGCCATTTTGTGTTCAAACTGGATAACTGTGAAATACATTTTCTGTTAATTTTTTTTAGTTTAAAAGTATTTCTCCCCCAAAATTTTGATAGAGAAGCATTTTGTGGGATCAGTAAACTATTTTAGCATAAGGAGCAATGGTAAAGAATACATACTAAAGCTCACCACTGAGAATATGGGAATAGCACTTACATAGTGTCAAAATCTAGCCTTTCTCAAACTGAAGACCAATAGATCTGTTTCTGACCAAGAGATGAAGCATCTGTCAGGCTTCATGCTGGGATAATTCCTGCAGCTCAGAGTCCAATTCAGGGTTTTTTTGGTTTCCAGTAGCACTTTTGACCACGGCAATTACTAAATCAAGAACAAATAAAGCCTTGAGCTTCTATCCTATGTCCTTATACTGTGTTTTTTGGGTGTAGATTCAACTCTCAGTAAATGTGTCAAAGCCTTGGAGATAAATTTAAAACTTTCTGGGAGAAAAATGCTCTACTAGATTTTCTGTAGAGGGGTAATGATGATAATTGTTCTGGAAGATTTACATGGTTTGAAAGAAAAGCATAGGCCTGCAGGAAGGTGGCCCAACTGTAAGGTCAATAGGTTTTTGTTGGGGTTCTTTTACCTTGTTCCCATCTTTCTACCTTCCTTTTATAATCTGTAGAGTTATGGAAATAGAATTTACAGTGGATAGAAGGGAGTTTCACTTCAGGGAAGCTTTGTTGTGACCTAGTCTAGGGAATCCTGCTCTGGCAGTGGGTTGGACTAGATGATCTTTCAAGGGCCCTTCCAACCACTGACATTCTGTGATTCTGTGATTCATGACTATCTTTGAAAACAACTGTACTAGTAACATCTGTAAGATGTTCAGAAACTCTGGCAGCACCTAACATCCAAGAATTTATATCACTTCCTGACCAGAGCTTGCATCCAAGAAATGGAGGGGAAAAAGGAAAAACAAAGTCTTCCATTGTTTCCTAACACTTTCCCTTTCTTTTGTCTGGATAGCAATAGCAATGGCATTGACTTTTGTTGTTTTCTCTGTCAGTTGTTTCCTAAATATAAATGAGATG
Organism: Galbula dea; assembly: GCA_013399015.1. NCBI lineage: Eukaryota > Metazoa > Chordata > Aves > Piciformes > Galbulidae > Galbula > Galbula dea. Next base: position 1,370,785 of record VWZX01006416.1, read on the forward strand.
CATTTCCAGGATCCTTTTTGCTATAGGAATTTTATCTCCCTTCATAGAATTTTAGGTTGTGGTATTTTTTTTCAGGCAAATTCAAAACTCTGCCTGCAATTAGTTAATATTTCTAAAAAGCTTTAAGAGATAAAGAGCTATATAAATGCTAAATGTTACTATTTCTTTTGGCAGAGGTAAATCTGATTTGCTGTTATAATGAGGAAGGCCATTGCTCATCATCTTGGCTGATTACAGAAGTTACAAGAACAGATTGCCCATAACCAATGTATACCCTTCTTTCCCATTTTGAAAATTATATTGCTCACAGCTTGACTCCTTAGAGGGTAGAATTATAATGGTTTTTTGTGTGTCAGAAAGAGAATACCAACTAAGTTGAGTTGCTCTGAAGAATTCTGCTTAGGTTTACTGTCAAGTCAGACAAAGGAGCTTCTAAAAATAAAACCCCCAAAACTTCATAAACTCTTCCACATACCTAAAATTGTAAGCATCTGAATGTCTGGGTATGATGTTCTGAGGATTTTTATTTTTCTTTTCGTATTTTAGGTTGTTTGGTTTTTAATTACTTAATGTTAATCCCTTGCAAGATACAGTAAGAGACTGAAGTTTCCTATTTCAGCCTGTCTGCATCTGCTCTGTGGATTAATAAGGTATTAGTTTTCATAGATGTTCTTCTGGCATCATTCTTAAACATGAAAGAAAATAGTTTATTTCATCTCTGTTCTCAGATATCAAATATTATTTTATATACATAATGATGAAAGATATAGCAGGAAGAGAGGGAAAAAGGAGAAAACCTTAGATGTTTCAGAGATTCCAAAGAGGATCTGGAAAGGTTTTACTACAAATGATTGCTTTATCTCCTCTCAACTTATTTAAATATCCTAACCAAAAACATTTCCACTTGAGCTACTGTGAGATTAGAAGTTCATTATACATGGCACCTGCTTCCTTTTAGCTGTTATTTACTGGACATGATTGTATTAGCCTGACTTCTTGAAAAATAATTGTAAATATGAAGTGAAGGAGCTAACTGTGAGCAGGTGAGGAAGGATGGGATTTACAATTGTGAGACCAACTTCCAACTTTGGAAAACCTGTAACAAATTCAGAAGTAAAAATCTATGACTCCTTCATAATAGTTCTGTTTTCAGAAGTGAGATTTCACAGTATGATTCTTACATACTCAATTTCAACACTATAGTAATACCTGAGTCTTAGTTTGGCCAAAGCTGGATGCCCATGGAACAAAGTCCAAAAGAACCAGCACACACTCTAGAAAATAAATTAAAAAATAATAAAAATACAAAAATAATGATAAAAAAGAACAAAATACTTCATGAGAAGGTTGCAAATCATTAATGTTAGTTTTCTACAAAATCTTGACTTTCATATTGATAATTTTAGTAATTGGGGTTTTTTTTGTTGTAAACTTTCAGTGCCAGCTGTGAACTTACTCTTAAATAAGCTTCCTTGAGCTATTAGTCATTGTGGCCTAGTTAGTGTTGTAAATACAACTTCATAGAGTCTGCCATCCTCTCTTAGCATTTCAGATTTCAGCCAAGCAGTTTGTTATTTTTTATTTATATTTCCAAGGACTGCAGAGAACAAATGTTCACCAGCTGCAATTCTGTTTTCAAAACTTACTGAAAATAGGAGCCATCACAATTTAAGAGATTATAGGGGGAAAACTTGTTATAGTGCTTCCTGAGAGCTGCATATAACTGCTTCTGGATTCCTTATGCCTTCCTCTGGAGTGAGAGACATAAGCTAATAAAAGTATGCAGCACATTTTTAGGAAGATGGACATTAATAAAAGTTGATGAGGTTTTTTTATTACATCACTCATATTTTTCAACAAAACTGTTCTTTTCCCCCTGGTGACTCATGGTAGCCTATGGGTTTATGACTTTCAGAAAATAAAATTAAATTACCATATTTTGGCTGCAGCCTTGATTATTTTTAAAGAAAATAGTTTTTTATTGTGTGATTGGGGATTTGAGGTTTTTTGTTTTGTTGGGTTTTTGGGGTAGGTTTTTGGGGGTTTATTTTTACTTTTTTTTTAAATGGATGTAGGAAACTAAATCATTGCCCAGTTAACTGTAGCACTGGCTATCCCAGAACTTGAGATATGGAACTGACATGGATGAGGAGTTTGGGTCAATGTGGTTGTTACAGTAATTTGGTTGGTGAAGGAACAAAGAATAAAGCTTCTACAGGAAGATCTTTTGGTTTCTATTGTAAAGAAAAAGAAAAGGGAGAAGAAAAGTTGAGGAGCTAACTTAGCATAAGTAGTATCAGTCTTTGTAGTTATCATAGTGATAGAGCCTTCTGGACCCTCTGCTTTTTGAGCTTTTCAGAAAGCCCTTAAGAGGTACTGCATGTTTACTGCACAGCTGAAACTATTTTTTTTAAAGTAAAATTGGATTTTCACATGACTCTAAGACCTGGGCTGCTTAGTGATGTTAGCTCTGTAAGTTTCCTAGTAAAAACTGCAGGAAATGGCAATGCTGTCCAAGACTTCATAATCCTCTGCATCTGGAAAATCCCCAGCACTGTCAGCAGGACCAAACCACAGAGGCTCTTAGGCAAATGAAGTCAGTACTATCTATTAGTTCAGAGATCCGTGTTCTCACTTTTGGGAGAAATGCAGTTATTTTTTATTCCCATTATTATGACACTGTGTCATTACTGATATAAAAAGAATAAGGAACATGTGCAAAAGTAAACCACATGCTGTCTCAACTAGCCAAGAAAATACACACCAGATGGGAAATGTTGAGACAAGCCATTGCAATGGATCAGCTGGTCAAGGAACAAATGCTGGAGAAGCCTCAGGGCTTACTGGCTAAACCCACAGTACCAATAGCACCCAGGAATAAGGTGCCTACCAGTAAAACTCTGTGAAAACCTGCCTCTTGCTCTGCCTAAAGTTCAGTCAAGGGTGAGTGGAAGCATTAAAACACAAGTTTCCTTTCTAAAACTGTAAGAGTTAGAGCACTGTCCAGCCCAGGCCTCACCAAGATTTCTGTGAGCAAACAATTGGAAAGTATAATAAATCCACTTTCCCAGCTTGAGTTAGTGTCTGAGAGAACTGAGTTACTGATATGCCTTCTTTCAAAGCTGTGCAGCATCTAATTTTTTACCAACACCAGGATTGTTGGTTTCCAGAAGTTGTCCTGAGCAGTGACTGTATAGTCTAACGAAATTTAAGAGGCATTACCCACAGATGGGACCCAGAGATCATGCAGGACAACACTTTCACCCAGTGTTTCTAACTTAGTTTTAGCAGGCCATGTAGGCTTTGCTTTTCCTTAGTTCTTGTAAACCAAAATAGAGCTGTTCTCTGGTGTAGCACCCTTAGCAGGGAAGCCAGGGATTTAAGCTGATATAAATCTAATCAGTGCAAAGTTATGTAATTTTCCCCTTTCCAGATTTTACTTGAAGTAGAACAAATATTAAACCCACAATTTTATAGGTCTTCCCAATAACCACAGTTTAAAAGATGCTGTTGTGCCTCTTTGGCAGTGTAGAAATATAGTTTATTTCTGTACTGACATGATTATAGTGACTCATTATAAACTTCCCCCTACCTCTGCAAAAAATAAAACTGACAACTGTGAAAATAAGCAACAGAAATTTGCAAAAATTCAGATTTTTGAATACTTAAGTGTTACAAGTTTCTGCCATATAAGAACAATGACTACTGAAACAATAAATGTAGTTTATTGTTGAAAGCTGTTGTATATATTGTTGGGGATGCTCATAGATGTATTCTCTAAACTCCCCTGCTAAGCAATTCCCACTCTTTAGATATGTCAACATCTTCAAAGGACTTAAAATATCATTTCCTTATTTTTATTGCAGCATATTTATGAACAAATAACCTTACCACATTTCATTTCCCAATAGGAATATTTCTAGTAAGAGACTCCTTCTGATGGATGAAAGCAGACTGAAAAATAATTTAAATACTGTCTTTTAATCCAGTCATTTTTTTTTTTAATTTTTTTTTTAGTCTCTTTACTTCTTTGAAATAAGCTCTTAGCTGAAATGAGTCTACTGGGGGATGACTGAGGCTGTTGCTGGTAGTATACTATCAGAGTTTAGATGTACATCTCTTTCTGGGTAATTCACAAGAATTATCAATTTCCTTTCCTTCTGTGAATTTAGCAACCAAATTCTCCAGAAATGCTTGTGGCTTGTGCCTAACAGCACCATCAAGGAAACCCACTATGGAAATCAAGGCATGAAAACATTCTATTGAAGTTTCTAGTCTTCCAAGAAACATAGGGTACAAATGAGAACAAACCTATTGAGAAGATAAACCAGACCCCTTGTAGGTTAGTCAGCATCAACACTCATTTTAGCCTCTAAAAAAAGGCCTTAGCCACAATTTGGCAAATAGGTTGCCCAGAGAGGTAGTAGATGCCCTGTCCCTGGAAATGTTCAGGGTCAGGTTGTTGGGGCTCTGAGCTACCGGAGTTATAGGTGTCCTTGCTTGCCCAGCACAGCTGGACTAGAATGACCTCTACAGGTCTCTTTCAGCTCCAGCCATTCTATGACTCTCTGATTCTATAAATCCTCTCTTTCTATTAACACCTTTCTTGTGCTTCAATTTGCCTTGTAAGCACTGTATTTTTCTTCTTCTACTTTACTGTTACTTTCATAAGTTCCATATATTTATTTCAAAAAAGTTTCTCATACCTACTGAAAGATACACAAAATTCTATACAGATAAGTGAAGGCCATTTTATTCATCATGTTCACCAAAATACTGTTGAGTGAATTTGGGAAGCATTTAATCATGGGGAGGTTAAGGAACTGCACTAGTATGGTTAAAACTGGTATTCAGGAGACCACAGATCCCATGGAAATCAGAAAAGACCACACTGGCCAAAGGAGGCCTGGGATCTGGCAACAGTAGAGAAGAAGCTGGAAGGGAGAAGCTTTTCCACTGCAGCCAGCCTGCACTCATGATGGGAAAATGTAGGAGAACATATCCCACCAGGACTTCCCCATGTATTGATGTGGAGGTCAGTTGAAGTATAAGAAAGGTGGAAAACCAGAATTATTTTGGATTAATCTATGAGTACTCTGGAATGGCTGAATGACCCAGTACATGCTGGTGGCAGGCAGTGCATCTACCTCCCTAGGAGCACTTGGAGGTAGAGGCATCATTGATTGATTCATCCCACTAGCTGACAGCACCCAATGACAGTATGATTGTGGCCACCCAAAAAATAGCCATGTTCCCTATCAGGGAACCACTGATTCTTTAGTTAGAAAGGATCCAGTGTTCATGGATATGTTTTCCCTGGCTCATTTCTGCTTCAAAGCTCATAATGCAAATATGATTCTTAAAGATGCGGACACACTGTAAGTCCAAGTTCCAGTAAAATGAATTCAAACCTTGGGGTCACATTTTCTCAATTGAAAAAGACCTCAACAGTAATCCTAAATTGAAAATCAAACTTTATTGCTTTTTTTGCAGTATAGTTAGCTCTCTTAAAACTGTTCTGCTATACCTTTTTGAAAGATGGTGTGCATATACCACTTGCATGGGGTTTTTACATAGAGCTTATCAAGCCATGCTTTGGTAGGCTTCTTATGGTTCTCATCCTGATTGCAATTTGTAGACCTGAATGCTTTTTAGGTATGCCCTGAATTTCCCTGCAATTTCATTCTTTTTTCCCCCTTTTCCTTTATCTTCACATTTAAATGTATTTCACTCTTCTCCTCAATCTGTCATTCAGAATATGTCAACTTGAGGAGTACTAGACTATAGCAGCAACTGACAGTGTGTTTAAAAATCAGTCTAGACTGTATGCAGCAGGTCTCAGAGAAAACTGCTCCCTATGATATATGGCATTTTAACATATTATTCTAAATTACTTCCATCAAGCAGTGAAATGGCATTCAGTTCACAAGCATGTGAACAAGCTGAAGAATTTCCTCTGACAACATGCTCCTTATGAGATCAAACTTGTAAAACATCACATCAGATTTAATATCTAATGTATCAACTTATTCCCTTTCTTTTTTTTTTCAGTTCCAAAGATTTAATGTTGAGAGAATATTTTTCCCAAATTGACATAAATATTAAAAATACAGAAGAAAATGACTTATTCTTCCTACAAGAAATGTCTCTGAAAGACAATGCAGCACTTAGAAATAATCAGACTGCAAAAAAAAAAAGGATAAGATAAGGAAATGACAGATTCATTAAACAGCTGTTTTCATCTGTCTTTAAAGCAAAAGCAGATTTCAGACAGCTGCATAACACAGAAATATATCCTAATAGAGCAGAAAGTAGGAATTGCAAGCAATACAGCAATAACAGGAATTGGTGCAAATTCTTAAATGAGGCTACACTCTGCAAAGTGACATCAAAATAACAACATTCAGGATTCTGGACTTTTTTTCTCCTTTTGATTGTTCAGTCTTCCAGTCTGGTAAAGTGTAATCTGTAAAATGAAGCGAGCTGCTGGTTTAATTTTCTTGTCTGCAAAAAGGGATGTGCACCAGCCTGTTTGATCTGTGTGGTGTGTGGATTAGGACAGCTTTTACCTTTTGCTGTTGATGGTGTTTCTTCCTGTATGAAGAGATTCAGTGGATAGGGGAACTGGCAGTGATGACTCCACTTTCTGAAGTAAAGGGGCTAAACAAAAAATAGCCTTTTCATTTATCTTTCTTAACACAGTGAGTACCATATTTAATATGGCAGTATATTTTATGTATACTATATTTAACATATGTATCATGTCTGTATATAATATAAATGTCAATATTTTGACTCGTAGAATGATTTGGGTTGGAAGGGACCTTTCAAGGTCAGCTGGTCCAACCCCCCTGCAGTAAGCAGGAACATCTTCAAACAGATCAGGTTGCCCAGAGCCCCAGACAACCTGATTTTGAAAACCCCCAGGGATGGGTCTTGTACCACCTCTTTGGGCAACCTGTTCCAGTGTTTGCCCAGAGTGGTGGTAGATGCCCCACCCCTAGAAACATTCCAGGTGAGGTTGCCTGAGCAATCACTGAAATGTATGCTAGAGAGTTCCCTTCATTTGCCATCTGTAAGTCCCTCTCTTTAATTTCTATTCTAAATTTGTCAAGCTTATTTTCCTGTTTTGTACTTCAGTGTCCAAGTGTCTTCAGCCACTGATCCTGCAAGTGATAAACTCAAAGCTATAAGAGCTGAACCTGTCCTGCCTGAGCAAATGCACAATCCCAGGCTCATCTGTCACACTACTACAGTAATATTTGCCCCAGAACAAATATTTGTGGTGGGGGAAAATTTCCTTGTTTGGCCTTCAGGACAAAAATATATTGCATGCTTAAGGAGACTTCACAAAGCCTGTATCTTCTCTTGCCCTAAGCTTGCCAAAAAGAAAATAACAGTAGATGTACAGATTAGGATGGAGGCAAAGGAAAGCCTCAAATTCTTTCTAGAAATATAGACAAACTCCAAGAAAAGTCAAATGAAACAATAAACCTGCAAATTAATTCAGTAAGTTATGTTTAAATCAAAATTATTACTTTTCTTTTCTGTATCCTATTACAAATGATCAGCATCGCTGCTTATATGTATGTTCTCTTTAGTACAAATAATCTGCTTATTAGAACTAAACTAAGTAAGTTTTTTACCTTTAAAGATTCCCAATAATTCATATTGGGGATTCTAGACATTATATTAGATCATTTGAAAGCTGGCTTTTTTCTTTTCTCAGGGAATCAATAGGTAACAAGCCGTTATGCACCAAATTCCCCAAGGCAAACTGAGATGTATTACAATGTTAGAGGGTGAATTGAAATAATAACTGGCTTAATACATATAATCAGTATAAGAGTTAGTACCTAACCAGTATTTCAGACATGGATCTCTACATTGTGGACAATAATCTTCTTTCTTCCCTTAAAATGCCAGTTTTGATGATGATCATATTTGTTCAACCTTAATTTAGCACTTGTTATTTCTACTAGGTTAAATGCTGAGCACTCCTATTGCAGTTATTAGAGCATGTCCTAGCTCACTTCAGCAGAAATAAAGAATATATAGTTGCCATTTCTTATTGTTGGTGTTAGAAAAGCATTCTTGCAATGAAAAACCTTGCTAATAATTTGACATCCCTTCTACACCCACAGCCTCCTTGATGTGAGAGAATTATCCCATTGATTATCCCACTGATTAAATATCAGCGCATTTATGTCACCATAATTGCAGCATCACACCATTGGTCTGGGATTTAGCTCTGAATTGTAGACATCTAGGAGCAGGTGTTGAGCTAGACATCTAATTCCCTTTTCTAGCTAATTTGGAGCAGTCAGTGGAGCCTAGCTGAATGTGTCTGCATTAGAGGGAGCTAAACAATTCTCTAGACTCTTTTCATTGTGTTGGTTACTACTGAGTATAATGAGAAATTAGGAATCTATCTCCCTTATAGGCATGTTGAGACATCCAAATTTAGGTGTCTACAGTCTGGAGTTGACTCTCTATTTGGTGATCTAATCAGCTGGCTCATCTCTGAATAAAACAAATATCCCAGCTGCCTGATAACTTGTTATGAAAGTATCTCCTAGTCCAGAAAACTTACACACGATGCCATATATACAAAACCCCCACCTTCTGCCACATCAAGGCTTCCCTATTTGTCTTCTGTAATTTCAAATAACAAGGGTTCCAACTGACTGTGCTTCTCTGAGAACAATGCCTTGCTTTTCACACCATTACAGACATTAAAACACTTTTGTATGATCAACAGCACTCAGGTTTGACACACACTACTCCAGCTAAGTACAGGGATAACAGCTTACATGTCCTAGAGAAATTAAAAGCAGGCATTAATATGTTTTACTTACAGGGAGAACACCTGCAATTTTAACTGTGTATAAGAGGAAATATGTGGCTGGAGGATTATGAATACCAAAGTTTCCTGAGGATCACTCACAACTCATCATTTTCATAATGACTCTGGCATGCATCATAAGCACAGTAGTCTACAGACTGAAATTCAACTGCATGAATCCCTTTTCCATCAGTGACTCCTCACTGATGTCATTAAGGTTACAGTCATGTAGAATGGGAGCAGCACAGTGGTGGATTAGGTCTAAAATGTGGATTCATGCAGAATAGGGTTTAAAGGATTTGCTCTGAACTTGTGTGGCTGTTACTGTGTCTGACTCCAAACCCTTGCCTCACAGTTCCAAAGTCTCCGTAAAACAGTTGTTTAAGGGAACTGTCTTGTGGAAACTAAGCCTTGGAGGCAAAAATTCACAGGCAACATTTCAGTGTCAAAGGAAACTAGTTAAGGCTTAAACATAAACTTTAGGAAGGGAAGTCTCATTTTAGTATAAGCACAATCCAAATCTTTCCACCTGCTCAGGGTCATATGGACCAAAAACCAGAGATGTCAGCATTGTGGGTTTAGTGATGGAGAGAAGTACTATAAAAAACCAACCTGAAGCCATCTTTGAGTCACAACATGTACAGCATGAACATAGAGCATATTCCTGGTGTAATGGACCTCCTTTTTAATGTTTTCTTCTCTGTTTTCCCTCTTACCCATCTGTAACTTTTCTAGCTATGTGTTTTCTTATCTTCCACAGTGCCCGAGTTGCTCTGCAAGGCCAATTTCTCTTTGTTTGGTGACAGTTTCTCTTCTACCACAACATACCCTGATTGCTCACCTCTTGTACTTTTACTGACACATCCCCCACTTTTTTCACCTTTTCTCCCCGAGCTTTCAAGCTGTTGAACTCTCTTTCTTGTTAATATTAAGTTAGACTGCATATAAATCACACATTCCCTGTTACTGACTCAACTCTCTTTCTAGTTCCTTGTCTGGCAGTGCTCCGACCAGATCATTTTGGGTTCTATAGCACTGCCAAGTGCAACATGGGAGGTTCAGATGCAGTTTTCCCTTTTGGTTTGTTAGTGGAGTCACTCTGATTTACTTCCCCTTCTGGAAGGCTACCTCTGAACCCCTGTGCAGAAAGCCAAGAAGCAAGTCTGGACCTTCAATTTGCCCACTGTAAAAACATTAGCTTTCTCCCAGGCTCTTTGCTCTGCTCCACTTAACTCTAGCCAAGAATAAATCTCTTCTGGAGAGGGCTATTCCTGAAGAGTGTGGACACAAGCCAGTCAGAACACTTTGGTCCCAGGGCCCTTAATATTTAGCAGTATCAGTTGTGATCCTGAAATTCTGGTTAAGCCAGAGTACAGCTTTAGCTGTATCACTTACTGTTGTGACCCTGTTACCTGAGCTCAGAAACTGTGTGTTTAGGGTCAGTTATGGCTCATTTTTCTAAACCACATATTACACAGTATTACTGTGTATTACTTCCACAAAGGACACTACGCCATTTTTTCCTCATGACCAATGCATAAAAATCACACAGATATTTGCCTAAGCATGGAGAAAGTAGCCTGAGTTCTCTACTCATAAGTGTGGGTTACATCCAGAAAGAGCCCTTGGGTATTTTACTAAGCAAAGGAGAAATGCAGAAGGGGAGATGCTAGGACAGAAATGGTTCAGAGCTGTTGTGGTTTTTGTGCATCTTCCTGACCCTCTGGTAGCATCCCAGGGGTAAGCAGTGATGACACTTAAATGACAACACTTATTTGGTTAAGAGGTAGAGAGACTTACCATCATTAAATTTGGTCTAGAATTTTTGTCCACTATGAATTTTCACATTCTTTTGGTAGATTAAGTTTGTTTCATATTCTTAACTGGTCTGGTTCCTTACACATCTGAGATGTCCCATGTATCTGTATGTATGTATGTGAGAGAGTGAGACCAAACAATAGTAACAATTTTCTTTAACAGCTTTTAAATATCTAAGTAGCATATTGGAAATGTCTATTTAAAAGAATATAATAAATGGGAAAACCAAGAAAAGTTGAAAAAATATTAAGATTTTGGGTTTTTTGTAGGCAAGGAAAAGAACTATGTCCAGACTGTGTGTATAGATCCAAATTTTGGAATCCTTTATTTGATTTTTACTTGAACCAAAGCAGTATAAAATTTCAATAAAATATCAGATTTCCAATTAAGAGAAATTCTAAGGTTTGATCACATAGCAAATATCTTGACTCTTTTTTTTTTAAATGCTTTTTACATTAATCTTTATTCCCCTTTTCTTCAATGATAGTCTAAGCCAGGAGTAATTCTACTGGAATCAGCAGAGTTAAAAATCATGTAAGGTAAAGAACAAAGCTGGGAAAACAAAATGCACTTGAAGCTCTGGCATGTTTATGTCTCAACTTTCCAATTTTCCTATCATAACAGAGCAAACTGAGCTCCAAAACTCGGAGACAGAGTTACATTTCCACTATGTTTCAGATGGGAAAGGATATCTGCGCTGGGAATATCATCCAAACCCATGATTAGTTTTTTAAAAAGCAATGCAAAAAGAAAACAGATGTTAACTGTTGTGAGGGAAAAGTGATTGGCAGAGCACAGAAACTGAAAAAAACGATGTTTTAGCATAAAATGCCTTTAATTGGAAATGACAATACCACAGTGGGAGAGGAAAGCTGTCTTAAAATGTACCACATAGCACAAGAGCCACATCCAGTCTGTACCTCCGTGGGGGGATGAGAACTGGTAGTTTGTAAGCCCTCAGAAGCAGGGACCGTCTGTATTTCAGAGATGTTCTGCATATCCTGCACGTAGCTAATAGCACACTGAAATGTCAGCCTTGTATTTCATCTGCCTTATAGTTACCTGCATTTGCCTTTGGACTGTTAAGGACAACATAGAATTACCATAGAAATACCACACTTATCTCACAAGCTATTTGTCATACAGATTTCCCTTTAGGGAAAAAGCTGTGTTAGTGATTATATGTTCCCTTAAAGCAGGCATCATTTCCCCCCTGGATCCTGTAATCGGAGTTTAATGAAGTTAGAGCAGTCATTCGCAGCTAAGATGCCTCACATGCCAGATTTTATCTCCCTGTCTCTGCAGACAGAAATTTAACACCAGCCATTCTTTACATTGCAGTTTGTATGCCAGGTTCCCCTCCTCCCCCACCTCCACTTTTGCATCTTCCTCCTTACTGTTCCTTCAGTGATGAGAGCTGCAGTGATTGATGTGGTGGGATGAGCTCAGATACTGTAAATCAGGGGGGAAAGCACAGGGAGTCAGAGCGAGCTGTGAAGTAAACTAGCCAAGCAAGGCTTTATTTTTGCTGCATCATCACAGAGACAAATGACACTGTAAATGAAATGGGGAGGCATAAAGGAAATGAATGTAGTTTGGGGTTAGTTATTTTTTCCTTTTTTCTTCTTTCCAGACTAACCAAGGTCTAACATTATTTGGAAGGAGGGCAAGGCACTTCATGAAAGTAACATTAGGTCCTGTTCACTATAGGGATGAAGTACCTGCATTAGTAAGCCACGTTTAAAGCTAAGCACAACCTTAAATTGGTCTGGATTTACTCCTAAGAAATGAAGGACAGACTTTGAAAACATCCTTTCAAAGGATTTCCTGACAAACTATTATCACATGACAATAATCTTTATCACGTTTTTTCTTTGTTCCCTTTTAATGAGGCAGGAAAATGTTGTGCTAAGCATAACTTCTTTGAGTTGTGCATGCCCCATTTCTAGTAGTATTGAAGTATAAAGGTACTTTATTTGCATGTGCCATGGCTTCATTAATATCTGCATATTTCTTTGAAATCTGTGGATCAAATTATTGCAACAATTGTCTCTCCTGCACCAGACCAGAAGAGAGAGAAGTCTACGTCTAATATACATTACACATTCCAGAACACAAAATGTCTGAAATAGCACAACAAAAATATTCTAAACAAGTGCCATCACTGCACTCAGCAGCTCCACCAGCATTCCATGCAAGTTGCATGAAGAGCAGCATTTCTGGTCATTGATTTTTACACTTGTACACCTTGTGCCATAGTGACTGAGCCATTTTGGTTCTGCAGGGTTGTGGCTCTTTCTGCAAAGTGTAGGAGATAACAATAGGGCTTGTGATAGCTGTATGAGAAAAAAAAAATCTATAGAGAATGACAAAGTTGATCCTTCCCTTCTCAAATGATATCAGTCAAAAAATTAGATGTACTCATAGTACAGGCATTTTAAAAGCAATAAAAAATAATGTTCTTTACTCCATTCTTTATAAAATGCTATAGATTATATATAGCTTCTGTATCCTGTCCTACAGTGCTGGAAGCTGTTGATTTGTACTGTAAATAGCTTTTCAACCTTCCTTGGTAGATGGCTGCTTTGAAATGGTGGGTAGAGGATCCTGTAAGTAATGTGATATGAGTGAGCTTGTAAGTGGGAGGATTCCCTGACAGTGGGATTTGGATAAACACCTAGTCCAGTGGGCTGTGAATGAAACAATACTTTTCATTATTACCTCACTGTCCTGAAACTTTAAAGAGTAATAGCCTGATGCAAGGGACAAATAAAAATACCCAAATAAGTAGTTGCCCAAACTGTGTCATTCTTGTGTCTAATTACTATTACTCTGAGAGCTAAGAGTGAACAAAATTAAATTTTCTGCTTGCATTTGTAAAGTCAGTAAAATTTTATGTAGGAGGGGAAAAAAAGAATTGCTGAATCATTTTAAGCGTGAACATATAAAGATCCCCATTAAAATGGAAATGGGGAACATGCTGCCAAAAGAATAAAATAAAACCTGTTCCCCACTCTAGTATTACATAGCATCCAGCTGATCATCTCTTCTTATCAGTGTGAGTTTACTTGCAATATTTTGATACTTAAAATTTCCTATTGTCTTTTTTTATTAGACTTGCTGTTGCTGAATGCCAAGTGTATAAGAATGGGGTTTGATTATCTTTTCCTCTAGATATACACCCATACACACACTACTGTTTGCCCCCATCTCTGCTGACCAGATCAGATTAATGATATAGGCTAGTCATACCTGATATCCTGATCTATCCTGTTGCAAACTGGTCACCTGTACTTTCCTAACCATGGAGACCTTAATTCAAGTAGGGGCCTGGAAGTGTCCTGAGAAGGCTTAAACAAATGATGTAGTAATGGATAGAGCATAAAAAGTATGTAAGTTCTAACTTCAGCAATCACTGACTTTACCTGCAGGTTGTTTTCATATTTCCATCAAATTATTCCCTTCTGCTGCCTTTCTGGGGAAAAACTGGCATCAGTTTCTCCTCATGCCTGTCTCCAGCCTGGTTCCAGTGCTATTGGTCCAGCAGTCTAGGGATACAGAGTGATCTGCACCAAGGAGCTGGTGTGGCTGCAAAGTGAGGGATGCTTAGAGCAGCACCCATAGCTATACAGCCCTAGCTGGTTTGATTGCAGCTTCCTGGTGATTTAATTTGTATATTTTCCTCCCAAGTGCATGCTTATCAATCTCCTTCATCAGCATTTTACAGTTAAATCTCTCCTTAGTTCCCTCAGCCAGAACAGGATGGGTACAGTGCTTGTACATATTTCACTGTAATTTGGGTTCTCCAAAATGTAGTTATTTTGACTGGAAATTATGCCTGCTCTACCCTGTCTTCTTTTAGAGATACTTCTCATCTTTTAATGTATATTGAGGCAACTGATTATGGATAAAGCTTGGGTTTATCAGGAAACTACTCTTGAATTATTACTGTAGCAGAACCACTATATTCTCTGATATCTCTTGCAGTCCTTAAGTGTAACTTCCACATTGTTTGCTTTTTCCACTTCAGTTTTCAGTGAGCTGAGGCTTTAGGGATTTCATTCCAACACTTCTCAAGTCAATTTCCTGGTCAATTGGCTAAAAGCATTTCTATTTACATACTTTTTATATCTTCATTCTTGTTTCTTCTTAAATTTTGCTACAAAACTTCTGTTTTTAAAATATTAAAAAAAAAATTTCACATCTCATCTTAACATCATTTTCTAATGTGGAAATCAACTGGCACCCAGGTTGACTCTTCTCCAAGAGTCAACACTGATTTGTGTAGTTATTTATTAGCATGGTCATTCATCTGCACAAAGGATCCTTTTAGTGATATTCCTTCTTTCTTGTCATTTAGTCATTACTTCTGGCTAAATGTGGTGGGAAGCAATGAGTACAGTGTATATGTCCAACATGCACACATGCATGTACATATCCAGATCATCTTTTAATCCTACAACACATGCAATCTAAGAGGACTGCATAAGAACAGTAATCTCCCTTCACAGGCATTTTGCATGTAGGTTATGAAATACCTATTTTGCAGCAAGGTAAAGAAAAATGTGAAGCTTTTTGAGGCTAAGGCTCAAAGGGATCCAGACATCTTGGAACTGGAGAGAACCAAAAAGCTTTGACTAGTTGTGTGGGTTCCTGATGGCATGACCAGAGAAGGTTGGATGCCCCCAGGAGGGGTTGGAGACAAGGAGAAAGGGGCAGGGAGCTGCTTGGGGCTATTCAAGAGGAATTCCTGTTGCCTTTAATGTTCTGCTCTGAAATAAACACTGGGAGGTTGGGGCTGAGGGCAAGGGCAGTGCACAGAGGGAGAGGTACACTGGCAAGTGCAAAGGTTTCGGTTTGACTGCATTGGAGTTCTTAGATTTTTCCACTTCAAAATATGTTGAAGGTTTGGGGTTTTTTTTCACTTCTCCAGTTTTACTTTATACTTCAATATATAATGGAAACAGGCTGAAATCAGTGGACCATCTCTTCCTTTTCCTTTTTAAATGACACATTTCTACTCAGCTGATATCTGATTTTTATTTTTATGGTATCTACATTCAAATTCAAGCAGGTTTTGAAACATTTAGTCTTCCAAAAACAAAAACAATCCAAATTGTAGAGTTCTTGCTTTGCTTTCACCTTTACACTCACATCAAATGGGAATTTGATTCTTCCTCCCTTTGTTTCCTAACAGCCTGCCAGCCTTTGTAGCACAGCAGCATACTGATTACAGCTTTTTCTGGACCTGTCTGCATGGTCTCTGCTCCTTTGTCAAGTTTTGATAGTTAATTTAGACCAACCTCTCAGTTACCCTGCTCAGGAACATTTTTGATTACCTGAGCATGTGAACTGCTCCCACTGTATGCACTGGATTTCCACAAGGAAAACAAAAATCATAATCCAAATATCACAACACACTTTTATTGTTATATTTTTATTAATAATTATTTTGGTTTTGTTTTGGACACAACTAATTGTTTCCTTTTCCTTCTTACTCCACTTTGTGTTCCTTTTTCCCAGTTCATATGGCTTGCAAATAGATTTCAGCCTATCTTTATTCCTATCCCTAATTGTGTACTGAACACGTTTGCCTCCTGTTGCTACTTCAAGTTTACAATTTTGCCTGGAGAGATTATACTCTCTCCCACTTGCCCTTTAACACCTCTCAATGTCATGGCAGATTTTCCACACAGATGTATTTTTTTGTCATTTCAAACCCTCTTTCCAGTGCACTTTAACATCTAAGTCTGGTCACTGAATATCTAAAATCTGATTCTGTTATCTTCTTTCTTCCTGAACTCTCTCTGTTGTCATGCTTCTTATACTCAAATTCCTCTGCTGCACAACGTCTGCCAGGCACTTCATCTGGAATTACACCAAACATCTGAAGGGTCTCCAGTTCTTCAAAAATATATTTCTTGACTGTGTACCCATGTGTCAAATTCTCTTTCCATCAGCTGAACCACAGAATGTACAGGATGGCTTTTTCTGAAATGACCACTAAAGTCTGTTGATTACACAACATATTCCATACACTGACATGTAACTTAAAATATACTTTAAAGAGCAGAGGCATCTCTGCATTACCACAGACCTATGGTTTTCCTGTAGGAAGTTCAGGAGTTGCTCCTGGTTCCCTGTTATGTGTGTGACATTAGTACAAGTAACTGTAATAAATTTGTTTGTTTGGGGTTTTTTTTAATTTTCTGAGAATCAGCACTATATTAAGTCACATTTTTTTATAGCTGCCAGGAAGAAAACATACTATTAATCTATTGATTTAGTAGGAAAGTAATGTCTTCTTTTTGTTTATTAATTATTTTTGAAAACAGAAATAAATCCTCGTTATTCACAGCTCCATTACCAAAAAATATCTTGGAAAATATTACTCAAAATCTCCAGAGTGAAAAACACTAATGAAGAGAAGTTCAAACAAATTTCTCATGAGTTCTCCAATTAGAAAACTGGAGTAAGACTGCAGATTCAGTAAAAAAGGAAATGGTGTGTAGCTGGTAGATAAATATATTTGTAAACTTCTTTTAGGAAGAGCACTTGCTGAGGTGGTAGAAAGACTTGAGGGAGGAGAACGTGTGCTGTTAGCCCCTTAGCAACAAGGGCCAAAAAGAGGGACTAAGTAAATGGAGATAAGTTTCAGCCCTGCTACCTGTGGCTGCCCCCAGTGACTGAGTGGCCTTAGTGGTTGGGAGGAAAAGAGAGAGGCAGAAAGATGGCTGCTGAGATACCTCACCACAGTTGCATATTTAGTTTGAGGGGGAACCATTTCAGGTAATTTTCATTATTATTACTAAAGTCTCCCCCCACCTTGGTGCTATATCCTCATCTCCCTATGGATTTTCCACATTGCCTGCCTCTGGAGGAGAGACATCCTTTCTTTTTTGCTCAGCTGTTGATGTGCCTCTACTATTAGGGATATTCTGATTTTACATGGTGGAGACATTCAGCTAATTGCATTTTGCAACACAGCAGGTTGTTTTA
This sequence comes from Galbula dea, assembly GCA_013399015.1. Lineage (NCBI taxonomy): Eukaryota > Metazoa > Chordata > Aves > Piciformes > Galbulidae > Galbula > Galbula dea. The sequence continues at coordinate 1,388,447 of VWZX01006416.1, forward strand.
TTTTGTTGAAATCTTTCCCAGAAACATAATTCCAGGAAATGCATGAGTGATGGTGATTTATGACAGTGTGTTTTAAATTTGCACCACTGATCTGCTAAAAGACAACATTTAGCATCTCTAGCATGTATATAGTTTCAGGCATTTTGTGAATAGAGTGTCATGGGATGGTCAAAAAACATACAGACTTGTGTGCCAGCTTTTGAGATGTTGGTGTTGAGTGATTTCCAAACATAATAATGATACAGGAAAGAATATAGATTTCTGCTGTTGTGATCCTCATTTATGTCTTTGTCCAGCACAGTCTACCAAGGTGAATAATACTGGAATACTATGTATATTCCCAGGCTTTCCAGATGGAAAGTAGAAGAATGGTATCTCTGTGAGATGTCTTCCTTTATCAGTCAAATACTGCAAAATCTAGTTCTGCTCTACCTCTGAAGGACACAAGTAAAATTGAGCTTGACATCACTGAGGGCTTCCACTGTTTATCAGTACTAAAAAAGGGAAGGACAAGTTATGGTAACACTGAGAGAAAGGCAGATTTTTTGGAATTAAATGAAGATATTAAAAAGATCTCCTGTTGCCCAAGATCAGATAACAAGGTAATTAGAACATTGAGGTATGAGGTCTCAAATGTGTTAGACTCTGTAATTCTAAGGAAAGTAGCAAAGAAAAGAGGAAAGCCTTTTGGCAAAACATTTACATGCCTCACTAACTGTATGGAGGAGTAAAGAGAGTAGATAATGGAACTGCCTCATTAAGGGTGTAAGACAACACAGATCCCTAAAATGGCAGTGGGCCTGGGCTCAGAAAATGCAATATTCTTTCCCTTCCAGTCTCCCTCAGTTGTTTCAGAAATGGCAGATGAGCCAGAATTAAGGCAAGAAGTAACACAAATGGCAGCTTTTTCAACAGTTTGGGTACCAAAGTAGTTTAAGTGAACAGTAAATCCAAAATTGTTGTTGAGACTTTATGGTAGTGAGGATATTTTGTGCAAAACCAGACCCAGATGATGAGAATAAAGAGTTCTGGCATATCTCTGTTTCCTACCATAGCCAGTAGAAGTGAAATAACATTCCAGTTTTAAACATACTCTATTTTGATATTTACATTAATTTTCACATCAGTTCATGATGCTACCTAGCTAATGTGCCAAGGGAGTCTCCATTACCCTGATCTTTATGTATTTAACAATGTCTTTGCATTTGACTGCTACAGTACCATTGTGGGATGGAGAGAGTCTTATCTGACAGGTTTTTTATACAGGACAAGCAATGAACTGCAGCACAAAAGAGCAGCTTCAGATTCAGCTACCTACTTCCAGGTTTGTTATATATCTATACTACAGACACAGATCTACATCTATGGTAGTTATTTATTATTTCAGTCAATGAAGTGAGAGTCAATACAATCAAGACAGAATTCAGGCACCTAAGTGCAGGTATAAGCATGATTTCTGATACTGAAATCATCTACCTGTTGCAGGGTTTATGAGAGATCTCCACCTTTCTGGAGTGAACGCTTGAGATCAGATGTGATAGCCCAGAACATCTCAAAGAGAACTAGATGCCTAAGCTATAGCAACGAAATTGACTGTTGAGGTATCCAAGGTATTATCTTGCTGACACAGTTTGGACTTTAAGAGATGAATATAACTAATAAATAACTAATAAATATAATTATAACTAATAAATGCTGCATGTGATCACCTAACTGAGTATATGAAATTCACCTCTAGTTTCCAGAGTAACACAGGCTCTTTTGAATGAAGTAAAATCAAATGGTAATATGTAGTGTGACTTTTTAACTGCCTCATCTTCATAAACCTGCAAAAGAGCATATTTCATCATGATAAGCACTTATGTGGTAACAAATGCAAATGTTGATCAGCCAGGTGGAAGATCCCAACCACCAGGCAGCACACTATTTTCAATGGATTATGTTGGCCAATCATTTCCCGTGAGGAAAAAGCCCCAAATCTAAACTTACTGATTCTATCCATAGTTTGTGCTATTCAGCCAAGTGTCTATGCAAGCCTTCAGGATCACAGATGATATCTTTGAAGTTTAATTTTCCCCAGTTAGATCTCATGGGCCTGTTCTTTCATGTTGCCTTCTCTATCATTGAACAGATGACCTTAACAACAGATCCTAAGTTTAGCATACAGTGGGTGTAATTAAGCAGTACTTCAGTAAATGTATTGTTATTTTGTTGAATAGGAGCCTTTTGTGGGTGCTAGGGAGAGGTGAGAGGGGTTATGAAGTTGATTAAATTGCATAGCTGGGAGCCCATCTGTTGCGAACACAACTTACCAAGAGTTATTATGTTTTTCTGTCCATCAACTACTTCTGAAACCACTTCAGCTGATCTCACCCTGGGATGGCACACTGAGATAGTAGGCAATTTCAGAATATGCATAGGCACATAGAAAATCCTTTTGAATAAAAGATTGAACACCTACCAACAGATTTACCATGAGACTAGACTTTATATCAGAAACTATAAAACAGTGAAAGCATGTTTCTGTGAAAGTCATTGGAAATCAGGATGCTAACTTTAACCTACAAAGACTCAGACAGGTCAAGAGCAGCTCATAAATCATCTCTTCTTGTGTCATGACAAACTTGAAGGAGGAATGCAGGCTAGAGCTTCCACAGAGTGACAAAAATGGAGCAGATGACAGATATTTTCTATCAGGTGTTTCAGCTGGAGTGCTTGCTTTTCCAGCCTGCATTTGTTAACCAGCTAAACATCTCTTTCTTTTGTTTTCTTTGATCTTTTAAGGCTGTGGAGGTTTTGTAGCCCCTTGGTAATGTTATATTTTTTCATTTAGGGAATAAACGCTCACAGCACAAGATGAATGCTGGCAATTTTTATCTAAGGTATTTGTATCAATGCTTTCCTCTGGCTGTGCAAAAGACTCCCCAGTGGTGCTAGGTAAACCCAGATCTTGTCCCTATTGGAAGTAATTTGTCCTTATTCCATCACTGACTCCATGTAAAAGTAGTGAGGAGTCCAGGAAGAGCCAGTCATGAGATAGGGCTACACCTGAAGCCACAAAGCAACAACCAGGTGTCACACAAAGCACAAAGTAGTAGAGGAAGAGAAACACAACTCCCTGACTCTATTCTGCACCAATACATCAATCTCTGCTGCAAAGATTGCTTCTTCAAGGAAACATACTGACTTTTACATCACCTTGACACCCCCACCTGTCCCTTTGATATCTGTCTGGTCATCATCCTTTCAAAAACCTCTGCTGTGAGTGCTCTAGGACAGCAACTGCCCTTGTCTCACTTGCTCATACAGAGACTTGCACAGTGGAGCCCTTAAAGCATGATACTAGTTTCTAGCTGCTAAGAGAATAATAATAAACAATATTAAAAGCTGTAACAGCTACAATAAAACATGCATTTATATGGGTTATCTTGATGCATAGCTAACAAATCATTTAGGCTTTTAAATATATATATATATAGATAAATAGCAACAATAAATAAGATGAAACTGCAGCTGGGGGAGAACTTTTATGGCTGTTAATTTATTTTTTCCCCCTCTTATCTTTCTCCTGCATAAGGGATAAGAATAGGTTTGCGTTGCAAATTCCAGGCAGTTGATCTCTCCTCAATGATATTTTTTGCTATAATTCTCCAAATTTCAAGCTCCTGCATGAAAAGGTGACAGTCAACAGCATGCAGGGCATTTTTGCACTCATCGGCAACTGACTCGGTTGATTCATTTTCACAGATTTAAGTTGTTGCATGCATAGTCCATCCCCTTGGAAAGAGCCTGCTTCCCCATATCTAATGGCTTGTGCAGACACCAAGTCCTGATGTTAAAATAAGCATAAAAGAGAAGGTTTTAAGGGTCCACATCATCACTCTAGGCCAGTTCTCAGGAGGCAGTTATATGCCATTGACAAAGTCTTTTCTTCAAGAGTTTTTATGAAGGTTGTTAGACCTTCAAAAGAAAGATCTTGAGTAGTCCATTTGTTGAAAATTACATGTATATTGATCATGAAATGCTTTGGAGCTAAGGAATGATAGTCCCCAAAGGGCAGACCTCTGATAAGTACTAAAAGTAGTTCTGACTCACTAGTTTGATATTGCATACCACAGGCTAGTGTTACTTATGTCCCTTCACACAATTTGTTCCGTGCTTTTTTTGTCAGTATCAGTCAACAGGAATTTCCTCTGCAAGAATCAACAAACACTAGTGTGCAAAGCATATTTACATTTTAAAGACTGTGTTGGGTCAACTAATATAATTATACATCTGTTGAATTGGTTCAAAATCCGGAAATGACAACCAGACATTGTGAAATCAGTATAATCCCTGGAAGAGCTGAGACTGTTTAGTCTAGAGACAAGAAGATTGAAGGAAGACAGGATAATCATCTAAAAATATGCAGAAGAGACCTTCAAAGGGAAGAAGACTAAACCCTTCTCTTTGTCCTCATTGAATAGAGTAAGAAGCAAAAGCTTTAACTGCACCAGAGAGGTCTGGGTGAAACTTTTGGGAGAGCTTTCTAGCAGGAGAGCAGAACGCAGGAGTAGGTTGCTTGGGAGGCTGTGGAATCTCCTCCAGAGATATTTATAAAGGCCCAAAACATAGCACTAGAAAAGGTTTTTTGCATCTTTTCTATAGGTTATCAAGAATTATTTCTTAACACCCCCTTTTTTTACACTATTTTCCACTAAGTTCTACCTCTCCAGTCTTTCCCAGGGACAGACTTTCCTTACTGTATTTCCCAGTACCAGTCAGTACTGCTGAGATATTTGGGATTCAATTTCTATTGTAGAATTACATTTATGTGAAATTTTCTGCAGATAGATAATTTGTCAGGAGGCATAAACTGGTCGAAACCAAAAATCAGCTTTTTGCTTGTAAACTAATAGTCTATTCAACAGAAATCACAGCAGTTCTGTCTTTAGGTATCCTGAAAATTGACCCAACAGTACTTTGAATGATACAGCTTTTATTGCTTCTGCTGCTGTTGCTTCACACAAATTGGTTATAATTTTGTGAACCTTTTGTGTTTCTTTTTTTTTTTTAATAAAATTTGGATTTAAGAGCTTAGTGATAAAAGTGGTAGGAAAGTGTTACATTGTTGCTGGATTTTCTAGTATCCAGGATTTTTCTTGCTAGAATCATGGCCCTGCTCTTTACAACAGTGGCAAGCAACTTTCTTATGCTCCTGTTGTGATGCCCATGCTTATGTCTGCTGACATTACACTGATGGCAGATAAGCTGCATGAGGGCAAGAAAGCCTGATCCCAGGAAAGAAAAACAAAGCATATTTTTGTCAAGATATTTTATATTATCTTAAAACCCTGATCTCTCTGAAATTTCTCCTGCTATTTTCCTTTAAATTTCAGGCTCTTAGGTCTCTGCAATTAAGGGTGGTCTCACACGACAGCCCTTTTAAAATAAATTCACCTTAAGCAGATTCATTTGCATTTTAAAGGGAGGTGTAGGAGGTTGTAATTAAAGTAGGAATTATTAGTTAAATTTGTCATTTCTCACAGTCTTAATCAATTCCTAATATCTGACATCTGTGTTACCAATCCTCCTTCCCTTTGACTCAAAAATAGAAAAACACAAAACCACAAGCATTTCCTTGACCTGATAACTGTGAAGGGTAAACTGTGTGGCTTTATATTGTGGCAAACACACATAAAATTAAACAAAGACTGTCAAGTTAGAAGCTAATTTCTCTGTCGCTCTGTGCCTCTGTCTACCCTTTAACTTTTTCATCTCTGTTCAGCTGTATTACAATGACCTTGTTTTGGGGGCTGTTATCGTGGTACTGCTGCACTCTTTTGGCATCTAACTCTGGTTGTGCTATCAAGGCAGATTATAAATCTAACTGGAAAACTATTCACACTTCCCTGGGTGGAAATTTAGCTTTTTACTTTAAAATTTCTTTTTAAATGACCATATTAAAATGATAACAGCTGCAAGTGAGAAGAAAAAAACAAACCAAAACAAAACCATGTGTAAAGAAGAAATCTTTTCATACAAGTTTTAATTAAGATAAAACCATCCCTCAAAATTAAACTTGAAAAGCAAATACTCAAAGTGGGAAGTCATACTGAGACAACAATAAGCTTAGCCAGTTTGGCACTTTTAAAAGTGGCATTAAGTGTGTTTCTTGACACCAAAGCTGGAGTATATGGAGAGCAATACTATGAGAAGGAGACACAGTGTATTTCAGGCTATCTTTCTCCAATCTGATGTAGGTTGGATAGTTTCTAGAAACAAATATTTTGAAACTATTTCAAATATTCAGAATTTGAAATTGTGAACTATCATTAAAAGATTAAGTCCTCATATATTCCTCATAATAAGAGAGTGCTTTGCTTTATTCTGCAGTCATGCTTGGACTATTTGAATTCTGAACAAGGTTCAGACAATGCATTTTCTCTCAAGAGGTAAAATGTATACGATGTCATTTTTGGTTGTAATTCTCTTCCATAATTTTGCTCAGTAATTCATTTTATTGGAATGCTCATTGAAAATGGAACCATTAAATGTAATGTAAACATTTCTGAATTGAGATGTTAACATTTAAAAATTGCCTCATTTCTCTTTAATGTGTTTTGCTGTTTTTCTTGCCTAATTATCATTCTTTTCAATATTTATGTTAACATGACCTTTCTCTGACTGAATGGCTGTAACTGCTTCTCAAGTACTTACAACATCATGATTTTTAAATTAAATTACATTGTTGTGGAAGAGATTGCAATACAGTCCACAGAAGAGCAGGGAAATGAGCAAGTTTCTGTTTGTCCCAGAATCTGAAAGTAGTAATAATGTTTATTGGTTCACCCTTCTAATCAATGCAGCTGTTCTAGAGGAAGTATGATTTTGTTTCTTGTTCATGATTAGAAACATCCCAGTAAATTTAATTCTGATCAAAATTGGCAGATTGACTGGGTGTGAAAGATTGTTTAATGTAAAATGTTTATTATTTTATTTATTATGCCTTCATGCTGCTGATAGACTTAGTTACACCATGGATTCTGTTTTCCCATGGGAACAGATCACAAGAACACAAGCAGTTAAGATTTGGCTCTACAGCTTGAATTTTCAGGTCGCTTTTACTCCACAACCAAAACCTACCCTTTTGAAATCTGTGAGGTCTAAGGATGCAGCATATGCAATAATAAGTAAAAGCAGCATTTTCTTGTAAAGGCTGGGAGATGTTTGATTTTCTGCATATCTTTCAAAGTATGCTTTTAGTTTGTTTAGAATGTAAGAGTAAGAACCAAACCACCAGCTCAATTTCACCATGAAACCTTTCCCTGTGTACCTAGCTTCCCAAATATTTTCTTCCCCCACGCAAAAAAGAGGACAATTATCCCCAGTCCTTCCACTCTTCTCCATTTGGAGATGACAGTGAGTGAGAATATGATGAGTTGAAGGATAGGAATGACATTCATCGAGGAAGAGAGAGGGAAGAATATAAACCACAGAAAATAAAATTAAATGAGACCTAGATCTTTAAAATTTTAATTTAGCTTTTCAAAAATTTAAAGATGTGAACTAAATTAAAGAGAAAGACTAAAATAAAGCAAAGTCAAAATATTTCCTATAAAAAAGGAAATTTAAAACAACAAAAAGAAATAGCTCCCAAGAAGCAGCAAAGAGGAAATTAGGTAAACTTTAACTGAAACAGTCAGTAATTAACAAAGTTTTGACGTAAGCAGATGACTTTTTAAATCTATTTGACATAAAAATGCCAAGAAGAAATAACAGAATTGCCAGCTAATATGGTTAATAAGTTCAAAGAGCTTACTCTTCCTTTCTGAGAAATTAGTGAACACAGACAGAACTGTATGCAGAGGTCCACATATAAGAGAGAGGAGCCAGTATCTTGAGGCAAGTCGCCACCCTTATTGGGTGTTCCAGAATATCACCATAAAGAAAAGATAACATTGAGTGAACTAGTTCTGGCTATCAGGTACTAGCTGTCTTGGGTCAATATCACTAAGCAGGTTTTCCACCCTTCCTTCCTACTCTTCAGGCTTGGCCAGGTAAACAGTAAACCCACTTGGTTTCCACAGAGGATGTGGAACAGGGGAGCTCAGTTCAGTGCCCTACACATGGGTAGGTGAGCAGCTGGAATTAAACAAGTCAGGGTCACTGCCAAGAGCTTTGGAAAAACAGCATGAGAAGAGAGGAAAGGGAACAAAAAAAAAAAGAGAGAGAGAGAAAGAGAATGCAATCATCTTTTTCATGGGAAAAGATGTCAAACTGTCATGTTAGTCTCTACTGAGGCTCTGAGTGCTAACGGTTGCCAGGGTAACTGTTGTGCCAAGCCTCAGCACTTATGTATTTTTCCATTGATAATTGCTAATGTGAACAAGTGCTGGCTTGCACTTTACACCTGCCTGGCTTGTAAGTCTACCTTAATTGGATGTGCCAAGATTGAGGAAAAAGTAATCTGCCCTTTCAAGACAAGTGACAGGTAGATGAAGTGTTGCTTGGGCCTTTACTGTAACAATTTTGCTGACAAAATTACTATGAATTGTCTTCCCTCAGTGCACATATACTGCCTTGTTTACAGAACTGAGAGTTTAAGCCTCAAGGTTCATTATAGGAAATTATGCCATAAAGATTTTTGGGAATGTCTTGGTGCTGCCTAGTGAAATTCTACTATTATTCTCAAAGTTCAGAGTGTTTTTTTTTCTATATGTAATGAAAACAGTCTTTCAAGGTGTTGGAGAGAAATGAGGAAAAAACCCAAAACATATTGCCATATATATATATGAATTTGTTTTTACAATGGTTAAGTAAATGCTGATAAGAAAAAAACCCTGGCGAATGAATAAGGAACAGGGGGTTTTAAAAGTCTTATACTGGTAGTTTATTCCACAATCTCAGAAGTGATGTGGGACTTTGGAGTAGTCAGTTTTTGGGTTTCCCACTCAAGATATTTTGAAGGCTGAAAGAGAACACCAGCATCTCAAAACTCTTTAAGTAATTCCTTCTAAAAAATCAGGCTGAAAGCCAAGGAACCCTGGGACTCTTAATCACTTAATGCTTTGTCCAGACCATCACTTTCTCAATTAAATGATCTCTACAAACATTTTGGGCTACCTTTACACAATCTAAATTGCTACTAAACTGTACAAGACTGCCTCAAAAACTGTAGAAAAGTTAATATAGGGCCTTTTGTCATTTTGTTTCTTTGTTTGGGTTTTTTGTGTGTGTGTTTTGTGTATTTGTTTAGGGTTGGGTTTTTTTGTGTCTTTTGTTTGTTTGTTCTTTATTCTAGTCATAAAGAGCTTACAGGGTTTCTAGGCTCAATTTTTATTTCCTTTCCAGAGCTGTGTCAAACCTGGCCTGCTCCACTGCTGAGTGTATTCACTGTATGTAACTGCATTTCTTTGATGTTGATTTCCCAGTGCACTTAAATGAAGTTTCCTGAAACCAATATGCCAGAGCGAATTAATATATGAATAATACATAGTGCTTATTTTAGCACCTTTCATCAGAAGGCACAAAGGATAGGAAGGAGATTGACTTATACCCATCCTATGAAGGAAGAAGCTGAGGTACAGTGATGTTGTGCTTCTTGCTTGTCATCACATCATCAGTGAGGGCAGAAATAGGAGAAAAAAACATCCTATTTGACCAGAAGATTATCCTAAAAGCTAAACAGCATCATATGTATCAGTAATTCTAATTGTGTAACCTCTCTTCATTTTGAATAATAGCAAAAGATTTTCATGTGTCTGCTTGTTCCAGTGGGACTGACTGAGGATTAAAAGGTTGTAAATGTAAGGCAGAACAGTGCTGGCCTCTACCACTCACCAAGCTGCTTGGCAAGATAGTAGTATTAAAAGTGAAATTAGTGAAATCCAAAACCTGTTTTACTTCCCTCCATAAAGCACTATGAGTGTTAGATAGTGATTTCATGTCCAGAAACACAGTGGTCTCATAGGAATGTTATTTTTGTAAAGATACTCAGACTAAGCACTTAAAAGAGGGAAGCTGCTGAAACTGCAGAGGGGAGTAGGGGATTTTTAACACCTTATTTAGGATTATTTTAATCTGTGTTTTCAGTGATACTCATTTACTTATGTACTTCCTCCCCACGAGATAGACTCATGGGGCTAATTCTCTCTCACATTCTTGTCTGGTCACACTGTCATAGAGATGAGAGCATTTGGAAGCACACAGAAGTAAATGAGAGTGGCATGTGGTTCCTAGAGTTGATAAACCCCAACCTGTAACGAAGCATTAGCTGGATGAGCATTTATTAGTAGCTGCTGCACACAGAAGTGTGCAATTTCATGCTATTGGTTAGTAATGCTGATCAAGGTTTAAGAGTCTATCAAAGTTTACCAAGATATACAGTAGAGTTTTTTTTCTATCACACTTTCCAATATCATCAGAAAGAAATTTGATTCACATTTCAGTGAAAAAATTGACCTAGATTTTCAGCTTCACCACTGAGATGCTTATAGAAGAGTCTGTAATGGAGTTTATCCACTAATGATTGTGACTAAACTGGAGCAGCAAGAGTATAATGTTATATATAAAAGTATAACTGCAGTGTAATAGCAAATGTGGATCTGACTATAATGAAAATGTTGATCTGACTATGAAGAAAAATGAATTGCAACAGAAAGTTTAGTAAACATATGATTTTAGTTTACACCATAATCAGAAAGAAAGTTATGATCTTTCAAAATCTGCATTATGGGGAAAATTACATTAGATCTTCTAGAGTGATCTGCTTTAATTTTGTTATCTACCAGATAAAATATCTACAGAGAAATAGATGGGCTGAATTGTACATATGGTTTAGCAAGAGAAAGTTGCTCCCTAGAGATATAAGTCCTGTTCAACTTTCCAAAGAGAATTAGGAGAAAAACAATTGGAAAGCAGACCAGGAAAATGTACTGCTTACAAGCACTGGGGCTGCCTGGGGCTGGTGTTTGCAACTGATCTAATATGATGCAAAAAATGGCATCTGAAATGTTTTCCAGACTCCTTTTGTAACTACTTGGATTAATTTCCTTATATAGCTGAGGCTTATGGGGAAAAAACTTGAGATATTTTTTGAAGTAATTTGCCCTGTCTTATCAAGCAAACTCATCAGTGTTTTTTTGTTCAATAAAGATTTCTAAGGATGGAGCCATGGTGATGTACTGTACCATAGGGCAGCTGATGAGAAGATGACATGCCTGTTGACATGCTAAAATAAGTCATATAGCCAGGAAGGTTCTTCAAACAGGGTTACAGCCATGGTGAGGAACACGGTGTAGGCAACCAACCCCTGGCTTCGGTGCAATGCTGGAGCTTCTGTTTTGAACCAAGACTTCATGGTAGGCAGAGTTTGTCTGTAAATAAAACACAGGATTCAACTGTGTTGAAAAAGTGTGATCTAGGAGTCATGGAAAGGAATCATTAAATGAAAACTTCATGAAGCATGAAACACAACACATTTATGTCTTCCTTTTTCTCCCAAGTGTATGTTACAAGGCTCATGAGCTGGGCTAGGTACTGCAGTCTGTGCTGAGTGAGAACATGATTTGTAAAACTCAGTATATGGTAGAGAAATTAATATATTTTCCTGTGGTACAAAAGAAGTTATCTAGCAGCCAACTCACCTCTTTATGTTCTACAAGAATTTTATCTGGGAGAAAGCAGAGGAATGGCCAAAGTCCAGTTTGCTTAGTCCAGCCTCACTGTGATTTCCCTCATAATTATCCCTCACCACGTGACAAGAAGCCTAAGGGAAGCACTACCCTAAGAGGGGGATGAGAAGAAGCAGCAAGGAGTATAGAATGAGATCAGAGGCAGCCTCTAGGTGTTTGCCACTTTTCTGGGTAATTAAACTCAGCATTATATGTAGCCTTTTTTTTTCCCCTGTACCAGTAGGAGTGTTCTCTGTAAATTTTTGGAAGCACTATCTTGTGTTCAAGGGAGGATTCCACAGTTGCAAGAAGACTAAGGAGTTTAAGCAGAGCAGTAGGTTTTGAAATTACTATATTTAGTTGTGGGGGTTTTTTTGTTTGTTTGTTTTCTGTTTGTCTCAGCTGCTTTGATAGAAATTTTCTTCTCATTTTATTTCTTTTCTTGCCCCAAACTCAGGTCAAGAATTTGTTTTATCTCTGAGTTAAAGAGCAGGTTTCTCTCCCAATTGCAAGTGTCCATTTAATTATTATTAGACTTTAGAGCTTTTTACTTATTGACATTAGACTTGAACACAGCCATGAGTCCCTGCAGTGTGCGAAGCAATTAAGGTCAACTTTGGAAAGCAAGTTAAAGCATAAAAGCACTGTCAGAGTAGTAGAAATTAGAGAGGAGAAAATGTAATGATAGAAATCAAAGTAAGAAACAGCCTCCCCATATTTGATAAGTCATTTTAATTGATTTTTTTGGTTCATATTTGTGCAAACTAGAGTAATTTCACTGAAATCCATGATAAATAAAATAGTTATTTCCTTTAGGTGCAGACTTTAGCTACACTGGCTCAACAAAATACAAGTTTCTATTAGCCAAGCCCCAAAGTTCACCTGTAGCCATACTGAATACCAAGTACAGCTATTTTTGGTTAAAGCATCTTCTCTTCCATTGGAAGTTTTCCATTAAACCTGCAAGGAGAAGAGAGCTGAAAATCATGCAAACAATAATTCATAGCAACTCGATAAGCTGTAACTCATTAAAACATTATAACTCTATCACATTCATAAGTGTGTATTCTTATCCTTGTTCTTGTCTAGGATTTGTGTTAGGGCAAGATAAATAATACATTTTATTGGGAATGGTTTTCTTGCTTACATGTTTTTCTAAATGTTACTTTGCATCTTTCAAGTAATGAGTGAAAGAATAAAAGTCAGTAACCATGTAAATGCTGCTAGGAGGAAACTGGGGCCAAATGTACTCAAGAAAGAGGGTTTCTGTGGGGATGTATTGGTATGTACTGTGTATTAGTACTGTCTTTGCATCTGACTATAGCAGGTTTCTCTTTTTTTGAGCCTAATCAGTCAACCCTGATATCCAGAACAATTTAAGGGAGAAGTAATCATTTGACATAGTCATGATTCTTGTATCAAGTATAAATATGAAGAACTCAGGATAAAAACTTTAAATAAGTAAAATGTTGATCAGATAAACCTCAGATTATTAGAAAGAGAAAAAAATATTTACACTTTTTATTTGAAAGAAAACTAGTTTTCTAGACACATTCTCTTCTGATTCATCTCTTTTATCTTCATTGCCTTTCTATAGAAAGCAAAGACAACATGCAGGCTTTCGCCTTTCTCTGTGAAGGACAATCCACAAAACTTCAGTGACATATGTTGTCACTGTAGATTGCAGCCACTGGGTTTTTTTTCAGGCAGTTTGTAATTTTTTTTTTTCACTGTCACTGCTGGATTTCAACAGCCTGCTTTTTAAAGCATAACAGCTGGGAAACAGGAACAGAACAAGCCGCAGTCAAAAACCTCTAGAAGCCTCCTTTACCAGTGAATTTATTTCATGTGACCAGCACTGCTATGACAGTGGTGACTGACCTTACACTACTGAGAAGGCTTGGTTGCTTTTAAATAAGCAGTAAAGATTGGGCATTGAGGTGGTTATGTTTGAGGTCAAGTCCCAGATCAGATTTGGGTTCAGAGTCTGCAGCATCAGAATCTCCCATTTCAGCCTCAAATGACAGCAGCATCTGGTGATCATATGACCTACTATCATTTCTAGGAGTCCTTAGGAAAGAAGAGTTCTTACAATTTTGACTCCACAAATAGCTAAATCTAAAGGATCAGGTTCTGCTCTGAGAATTTCTGGGAAAACAGCAAATACTCTTCTGTTGCCCAAAAGATAAATATTTCAATCTGTTTAATGCAATTAGGCATCACTTTTTTCCCTGTTTGGCTGCCAGAGCACTGGAACAGACTGCTCAGAGAGGCTGGGGAGTCTCCTTCTCTGGAGGTATTCAAAACCCATCTGGGCAAACTACTGTGTGACCTGGTGTAGGGAATCCTGCTGTGGCAGGGGGGTTGGACCAGATGATCTTTCGAGGTCCCTTCCAACTCCTAACATTCTGTGATTCTGTGTGAATTTCACCAGACTGTGGGAAGAGATTGCCTTTCTACAGAAAACAATTCTTTTTGTAAAGAAATTCACCTTGCAGGAATTTTGAGGTCTGAGATCTACATATGGATTGTGAACATTTTGTAGTTAACATAAATTTTGAAAAAGAAAATAAGACTTGCAGGATTTAGAAGCTTTTGATCCCTCCAACTCCCAACAACTAATTTAAGGATTGATCTCCAGGTTACATTGTTTTCCTCTGGGTGCATTTTCTTGTATATCTTGGATTTGAGTAGCTATTGGTCATGTATCTAGATAAAATGATACACTTCTTTCTGAAACCATAGAGTCTCAACCATCAAGTTGCAGCATTTGAAAGGAGTGAAGTGTGTGAATACTAATAGAACCCAGCAGGAGCCTACCCATCTCTCTTGTAAGGGCTTCTGTGAATCCTTGCTGTAAGCAGTATTGTGAATCAAATCAAATGATTAAATCTCAGATAAGCACAGAACTGGTTGGACTCCAGTACCTGGAAACAAATGGATTTACCAACCTCTTACTCTTTCTCTGGTGGGATTACCACCAGCACGTGCAGCATGGAGTTGGTCTAGCAGTCTGCTCAGTCTTCTGTGTCACTCATCACATCTGTGGCTTGCACTGCACTGGTATGAAAAAGATGTGGGAGTGTTTCTTTTCTTGATATTAGTCACTTATTTACTGATCAGAAAACCAGTTGATTATTAAGTGATTACTATACAGCTGTTCAGATGTCCTAAATAAGCTTTTTAAGGATTACACACAAATATACATCTACATAAAAAAAAAAAAAAAATCAATATTCTTTAGCCAAAAAGATACCTATATGGAGATATGTAAAAGGTGGCCAAATCCTAAAAGATTACTTCTGTCACACAAAAGACTTGCCTGTTTTCAAGTGAATCTTGTAGATATAATCTTTTTACAGCTGAATTAAGAGCTGTGTTTTACCGGCTGTTGTTATCTGAGATCACTTTCTTCAGAGGGTGTTGATATGGTGTCATTACTATATAATCAATGTCCAGCCACAGGTTAATTAAGAGTTTGGCTGCAGAATAAAGCAAGGAAGCTTCTGTGAAAGTTTGGTTAAGTCTGTCATAGTTGTCCAATTATAATCCACAACAAAACTATCTAAGGTTATGTATGTGTAAATATGTTTATACTGAGCAATACCATGTCCCCTCTATACCCTTCTATAGGTTGCAATCTGTATTAATAAGATGGTAGAACACATTCTTTACAGAAATTTACAGGTGATCAGTTTCTTTTTCCTTATTTTAGAATCTCAGCTTCAATCCTCATTAGTGCAATAGCTACAAATGTCTTAGTTATGCCCTTTTTAATTTCTATGAGAACAGCAAAAAACCTTCAGCTAAAGCATGTTGTATCCTAAAAACACTCCAAAAATTCAAGCACTATTTTCTGAGTTAAACCAAAACTGCCATTTCTTTACCTGCTGTCATTAAGAATACATTTTTGCTGCTATATTTTGTTATATTTTTTGGTCATGTTGGTCACGTTTCATTCCATCTTGAAGTGCAAGATAACTTGATTGATGCCATTTGACAGATTATGTCTAAGATCTAACCCAAGCATCCCAAGAGTTTGTAGCAGTTGCTGAGAATCTTCTGCTCTTGCTCTGTACTTCAGAGCATATGTTTACATTTCAGGTGATATTCCTGTTTTCCTGTGTGAGAAAACAAGCTATCATCCTTCTTGAACTAAATCCACAGCTTCTAAATTATCAGTTCTTAGCAGCATTGTGTTATGTAGTAACTTACATGTAGTGTGTGAAACTAGAAATATGGGTCTGCATGTAAGCATGTAAAAGAATAGTTCTACCTGATTTTTATATTTATTATATAATCTTTATACCAATTTACTATCAACTTATTGGACTTATATTAGCAAAATTAAGCAGACTTAAAGCCAGTGTTTCTAAAACATACCACTTTATTTCTTTCAAGTAACTTCAGGCTCTTTCTGTGTAGCCAGAAGTTTGAGTGGCAAATTATTATCACGAAAGAGAGAGAAGGCTAAGTTTGCAAGCTTGTATTTAACAGGACCTAGAAGGAAACCTTCTGGAAGTGCAGGGATAGACCAATATGTGTTTTTAAAGGATTGGAACAATTTCACTTTTGCAAAAACAAAGTCCTCCTTGTTAGCTGGGTGAGCTAGTAAAATATCAGAGACTTGTAAGATGCTGTTTTCAAAGATTGGTTAGAAAGTAATCTTTGTAAAATGAATGTAAGCTCTGGGGTTTGAGCATAGTCTCTGCCCACCTGAAATAGCATGCAACAGAATCACACAAACTGCAGCTGATTATTTTCCTAAACCCAAAGCTTAAGGTAGACCTTCCTTAAGAAATAAATTGCTGCTGAATATGGAACAGAATCAGAAGTGTGGAACTAAAATAACACATAATTCCCAAAATAAAAACCATTTCAGGCTTTAAACAAAACCTTATTTTATTCTGGTAGAGGCTATTTAGAGGATTAGAATGTATTCAGCCACAAATGGAAGGAATGTATTCAAGCCTCAGTGTGTTTTATTGCCAGACTTCTAGAGACCCTGAATCCCAACCCTAACTGTGAACGATGGCACTTTGATTTTTGTTAGAGGCAAGGCAAAGCAAGGCAAGAGAACACAGCCTTTGCCATATGAACTCTGCTCATATGTCACTAAATATAACATTCATGTAAACAGATCACCTGATTTTTTTATTTTTTTTTTAAGTTGAATCATCAAATGAAGCCTAAGTGTGGTATACACCCAGGCTGTTTGAAGCTTTGATGGAAGATTAAGTGACTTTATTGGTGCTCCTGCCAGTAAAAGGAACAAGAATTTGTTAATCTTCTTCTATTTCAAGATAGAGACAAAAATAAATAAATGATTGTTCAAAAATCAAAAGAACCACACCAAATAACTTGCTTTTGTGTGGAACAGAAGCAAACAGTTTTACATGTAAGTTTTAGAGAATCTCCAGATATTTTAGTGAATATTCTTCCTGAGAATGTAGACACTGACAGAATGGGACAACATGACAGAGGAAAGGAACCTATTAGATGCCCAGATTATCCAAGGATCCCTTTCTCCAAAGGTGATCTCCTGTATTTCTGTGAGTTAAAACACCCTAAACCAGAGCCTGTTTGATGTTTGGAGCCCAGGGACAAGAAATCCATGTCTTCATAGCATCTTCTGACTTGAGCTGCTTTTTTATCTAAGCTAAGCTTTTTTTTTATCTAAGGGTTTGAAGGTTTACAGTGGATTTTTTATTTGTTTTGTGGGGTATTTCTTTCCTTGTTTTTGTTATTTTATTTGGTGGCTATTACCAGAAATTAAGATTTAAGCTATGGCAGGACAATGAACTAGTACAGGGCTCTTACAGCAGAACTAAAACAAGACATTGCTCCAGAAAAACAACATTGTTTGTTGGTGGTATGATAAATCAGAGAGCATGTGGCAGCTACTAGCAGATCACCAGTCCAGCTGACTGGTTTGTTTATCAGCCTCACTGTAGCAGGTCTGTCATTATTTCTTCCACTGCTAAACATCTCTATCACAATTTTCTGGCAGTATTTAGAATTGGACTTTGTGACCCAGCTAGTCCTTTCTAGCTTGCTAGATTCATTGTACAGCAGTAGCATTATAAATAATATCTGTATAAAACCCCATAATTATGATAATTAGTGTTTTGTACTAGATGCATCTCAGATAATATATCAAATCAGAGTATATGGAAAATGTCATTGTCTCCCCTGCTTTTTATATGAAATTTTGTATAGATAAGAGACATGATTATATTCTACCAACATGTGCTATATTCTTATTTCTTCCATTGTTGCATATGTAATTCAAAAGCCTTCTTAGTGTACTTTCCAAGGGAATTTTTGTTCTGCTTCCTTTTTATAATCTTTGTTCATACCCTGTTTAATTCTAATGATAGCTTTAGTCCTAATTTTCTATACTTAAGTAAATATGGAGAATGGCAGTATCTGGTCAGTATCTGGAACCAAATCCATGATGTCTGTGCACACACACACACACAAAGGAGACAGAGAGAAAACAAGAAAGCTGAAGATAACAGCTCTTTTGTCACATTTCTATATTCTTAAGTCTATAAAGTTCATGAAAGAAGATACTCTAAGATGAATCCAGAAGTTATAATGTAAAATCAGGTTTTCTAGGGTTTATCCATCCTATTCTTTAAAATACTGAAATGATGGCAAAGGGGACTTCTGATAGCTTGTTTCAGGGGTTCTTGTTTGCTCCAAAATGAAGTATTCCAGAAGTATCTTCAAGATAGCTAAAAGAACAAACTCAGCTGGAGAGTAGGCCCAAACATTTAAAATAGTGCTGGTTTTGCACTGAATTCCTATGAAAAATTTAGATGGAAACTCTGGTTACAATAATTAAAAATGCATGGGAGTCTCCAATGAGGTTTCTTTCTCACTTTTTTTCTTTTTAATTTTTGTGGAGTGTTACCATTAAAACTTCATGATGTCAGTACCTTGCCAAAGCTTCTGGCTCAATCTGCATCATGAGCTCCCGCGTGCACCAGTGCCTAAAGTGCTGTTTATTGGCACCTACCAGATTGTCATTGCTGCTGAAGATGCACTTAGAGTTCAAGCAAAAATCCCAAACTTTGCAGATCTGACCTTCTATAAAATGCCAATATAAATGACTTACACACATTACTTAATCCATTTGAATAAGCTGGTGCTTAATTTAAGAGGATTTTTATTCATTCTTCTAGTAAACAAAAGTTTTCAGGATGTTAGAAGCATATTATATGACCTGTGAATTTCCTATACAAATACCTGTTGAATCTGTTCACTTCTATTTTTGACATCTTCATATATATATATGTATGTATACACTTGCAGCCTAGAAAGCCAACTAATTGTTAATAACAATGCTTGACAGAGAAGAATTAGGACACCATGGTTGGTTTTGGTCTGGAAAAATTACACTCTGTCAAACAGCTTTCAGACAGTGTTAAGAAATTAGCAGAGCTAAAGATGATTCCCTGAATGCAGTTTGGAAGCAGAGGCTAACCAGGTTTAACTGCAAAGCAGCAGGTCATTTCATGCTAGTTGGCCTCTCCCCAAGGGCAGTGCTGGACATATTCAGGTTTCCAGTATAGATATTCCTAGCCCTGGTGTTCACGCTTGCACATTGCTGCATTGACACCTTCCTGAGACCTTTGAGGTTAACCAGCACATGTACTCAGATGTCTGTATTAAAATATCTCTAATTAGCCTGTGCCCTGAAGTTAGAGACACAACACCATTACCTTCTGAACACGCTGGAGAATTGTCTTGTCAGCTATTGGAAGAAGCCCAATTTTAGGACTCACAACAGCCGCAGCAACAGGCTTCCTTGCTATGATCAGAATCAGCTTTATTACTCCACAGAAGTGAAAAGAATATTTAGGACAAAACATTGAACAAACAACTAGTTGCATGAATAAACTATGAACTAGCATTAAAACTTCTCCTTAGCTTCTCCAACATTTTACCAAGCTTCTGAAGCCACCTTGTACTTTTTGTTACTGACTCAGGGGGTAGCATACTCTGAAGAGGTCTCTATTCCTTTCCTTTTTCCCTGAGATGACTATTACATCTATCAGGAAAAATTGCTTAGGAGAGTTTGTTACCTCTGTAGCACAAGATGCTTTCACCTAGTGATGAAGCTGTCATGCTCTGTACCTGGGTATCAGGAGAACAATGTCACTGCCACTATTTCTCTAAAATGATTTGATTATTATTTCCAATGTGCATTTAAGTACATTTAATTAGAATATTTTTATCTTTAGATTTCAGTCTCCTTTCTTTTGCTTACAGCTTTACTAACCCAAGTGATATGCATTTTTTATGAGCTACGTGTTATGATAAATAACGTATAAAGTAAAGCTTTTTAGGATTCATGTTTAACTTGCTACAGCTTTTGCATGCTCTCTCCATATAACATGCAAATCCAGCTAAATGTTCTTATGAGAAGGAAACAAAAAAAAATACACTCCCTATTTGACAATTTGGAGGAACTTTGTCAGAAAAATAAATTTAATATGATGTCAAAATTTATATAATTAACCCATTCATATGTAACTGTATAACTCCAGTTTAGCAATCTACTGCAAAGCAACACCACTGTGCAATTATGCTGCAATTACAAGTTAATTACATAGATACTACAGCATCTGCATTTAACTTATAATGTCTTTTTCCAAAATTATAGTAATTAACCTTGCAGCTTCTAAGTTTTACCTTGCATAACAATAAAGCACATGACCTGGAGAAGTGAAATTTCTCTGTTCCTATGTTTACTTTACATAAAAAACTTAGATAAAATACTGACATAGCATTGTTTCTCTACCTAATTTAGATTGAGAATTCATAGAAATATATATGTACAAGGGTTGGGGAGAAGCACAATATTTTGGTATTGTCTGCATATTGTCTATATCTTAGATTTTAGACTGATGGTGTAATAGCAGAATGTGATTGTTTATTACTTTGCTAATGATAAGAAACATTACCCTTTATTCAGAAGGACAGGTTTAACCTTGTTCAGAAGCATTCTTTTTTGTCAGATCAAGAGGCAGGAGGAAAAGTGAAATCCAATGCCTTGTTTTCAGAAAGGTTCATTCTGATACTTCCTATTGTTATTCCTCCCATATGTTAAACACTGTACATAAAACAAAGTACAAGCCCTGTCTAGACTGTGTTTATAGCCTAAATCGCAGATTATAGGTGCATCAAGTGAAACATAATCACAGGAGAGAAGTAGAAAGTGAAGTCACCACAGAAACACAGAACCATTTTGAATGGAAGAGACTTTTAAGCTAGGTCACTATTAAATCATGACCTTCTGCACCACATCTAGACGTCTTTTCAATCCCTCTGGGGTGGTGACTCCACCACTTCCCTGGGCAGCCTGTCCCAGTGCTTCACAACCTTTTCAGGGAACACCTTTTTCCTAATATCCAATCTAAACCTCCCCTTGTGCAACTTGAGGCCATTTCCTCATGTCCTATCATTTGTTACTTGGGAGATGAGGCCAACCCCCACCTCGCTGCAACCTCCTTTCAGGGAACTGTAGAGAGCGAGGTGGTCCCCCCTGAGCCTCCTCTTTTCCAAACTAAACAACCCCAGCTCCCTCTAGCCGTTCCTCATAAGACTTGCACTCTACACCTTTCACCAACTTAGTTACCCTTCTTTGGATATGTTCCAGCACCTCAATGTCCTTCTTGTAGTGAGGGGCTCAAAACTGAACCTAGTACTCAAGGTGTAGCTTCATCCAATATTAAGCAGCATTTTCAGAATAAGCCTCATTTAAGTGTTATCTTATGATGATGAAATCAGACTTCCAGTAGATATTTTAAAGTCCTGATTTGTGTTTTATTGTTATAGATTTTCTTTTTATAAAAGTAGCCTAAGACATTTTTCTAAACATCTCTTCTGTAGGACTGCAGCAGAACTACACTATATCTCTAAAGGAGGTGGGGAAGAAAAGATACAAGAGATTTTAAACCTGCGTGTTGCCAGGAGCATCTGAAAGTCTAATCATGATATGTTGTACAGCCTCTCATTTCATGAGCCTATTCATTCACACCTAATCAATGGTGTAGGTTTAAATAACCAGATTAAGACTTCTTGCCTCAGGAACAGACAGTAGTTCAAAGCATTGCAGACACAGTAATACCAGCAACAGCTGATTTCCTATTCGTCATTATGACAAACTTCAATTTAAAGTTAAGCACATTTTATCATAAAAAGGGAAATTAAAAAATCCTGATATGTGTGTTTCACAACCATCCATCTACAGCACTAACAAGAAAGCAAACAGACAAACTATGGCACAAATAAGAAAACAATAATTTTTGAAGATGATGAGGAAATTGAATTATTTATTTGTATTACAACAGATTCATTACATTTTTTAGATGGATGTATATGTTATTGTTTTCTCAATGCCCATCATGTTGTTAATTAACCGTGAAATAATATCATGCCAGAAGCAAGTGTTTGTTCTTAAACCTTTATTCACCCATATCAGTAAAACTGAGAGTTTTCCTGTAGAGAGAAGTAGTAAATGGCTGCATGTGTTAATTTTTTTCTTTCTCCTGGAGTTTCAATTTAATAGATACATTTTTTTATTCTATAGTAAGCACATGGAATCTATCTAAAAATACTTTTATTTCTCTGTTCACTGGAAATGCCAAAGAACATTCCCTCATGCATTACAAATATTTGGAATAATTATATTCATTACAGTACACACATAAGTCTGAATTCAGATAAGTAAACTGGTGGCATAGCCTTTGAAATACATCAAAACTGTGTTTATGCTGGGAAGGAAGAGGGGCTGTTTAACTGACAAAAAATATCTTAGCATAAATTGTTCATTAATAAATTTAAGCTGGTAATTAAAAGATGATGTCTAGCCTTCAGAAGGGTGAGGTTCCAGAGCTGTAGTGTCATCACTGGGTGAAATTAAATCAAGTTTAATATATTTCTAAAAGACATAAAAAACAGATTGTGCTTTTGATAGTGGGAGGATGAAGTCAGTGAGCCAGGAGTTGTCCTCTTCTATAACTTAACAAGGTCGAAAGAGACAACCTCTCACATTACAAGCAAGTTGCTATGATTCAGGAAAATAACTAATGATTTAATTCTCGTTATAAAATGTTAGTAAAGATGGTTCCTGGCAAACATGCTGGGCACAGCATGACAACCTGACAAATGAAGTAAATAGAATCATAGAACCATTACGGTTGGAAGAGATCTCTGAGATCACAGAGTCCAACTACCACCACCATGCTCACCACTAAACCAAGAGATTGGTGGAAGAGTAAAAAAAAATCAGATTCTGGAACAATATCCCTAGTACAATGCCAGGAAAAGAACAGTTCAGGGGAGGTTTTCTTCACCTTTATCATCTTTTTTTTTCCCCCCCAGGTAAATTGCCTGAAGTTTCTTGTTTTGTTGATGTTTCCTGTCTAACCTACCTCTTAACTATATGATACAAAATCATAAACACTCCTCTCTTGTTCTGGTTAAACACAGATTGTTTTGGAAACAGACACAGCCTGACTCAAAGAGCTCTGAATTCAATGGGCAAACTTTCTTTGCTTTCATTAACTTTGGCAAAACAGCCCTCCCTGTGGTTACAGTTCTTGCAGCATAAGATGAATAGTGAACTGATGAATGTTTCCATTTTAGCAGGACTAAGTTTTAGTGAGCTTACTGCAATCTGAAGGCAGCCTTTGTATGTAATTTTGCATGTAGCTTCACAGGTTTCCTACAGACTTAAACATTTGAAAGGTATAGTTAGAGAATCTAAGACAGTGTGCAGTTCTGATATTCTTACCTTCTGATTCAGCATAACAAGAAGGAATGAATATAGAAAATTTTCACCACTTTATCATATCTCTCACTGCCATAGCTAAATGTATCAGATCCCTGTAAATTTGGCCATCAATGTGCACGCAGCTAAATGCTTCTATTCATAGACCATTGTGCATTTCCTCAAGTATTCCTGGAAAACATTTCCTAGCTGTACATTTTGAATTAATCAATCAAGTTTTGTTTTCATTGCACCCTTCTGGAAAATCCACTCATAGCACTTTCAGTAATAGAGCTAAGAAAAACGAATCCATACTCTCCATTTAAGACTAAATCATCTATCTCCTTAACTGCATTCATGGAGGACATTTCAGCTGTGTAAGTTCCAACAGCTTTATACCTTTAGGAACTCTTTAGCTTCAGAAGTAACAAATATGCATAGGAAGCAATAAAAGTATCCTCATCACAAAAAGAATGTGGAGCCAACTGGACTTTTGATTTGACTGTATAAATCAGGTCTTAATTTCATCATTTGGGAAAATTAGAAAACACTTTGAAGTAATTTCTGAAGGCCACAGTGTGGCTGCTGAAGGGCAGCTGTGGGATTACTCACAGTTACTCATAGATGTCAACAATGTGGATGTCTGCAGCTGAGCTAGGCTCTTTTCAGGATCATGAACAGAAATAGGGTCTCTTATGGCTCAAGTTAGCTCATCTGTTCTGGATGAGTCATGCCCTTCAAGTGCTTCTCTTAATCATAAAAGGTGTTGAGTATGATTAGCTCTGATGCAGGCATCTACAGAGACCTCTCTTGTTTACCAAATGAGTTTTGGCAAGAACTACAGCCCAACATCATAATGAAATTGCAGTTAAATAGCCAAATAGAAGGCAAATCTAATAAAAGACCCCAACAAATCAAACCTCAGGCCTATCTTATTATATGAGTATTAAAGCTGGAAACTTACCCAAAGTACAGACAGATGCCTAAACGATTCAAAAGCTAGTCCTCAGTAAAATGAGGCACTAAATGGATTGAATGGATGCTACATGCCAGGTTTTATCAGATGGTTCATTGACCATTATTTCCACAAGTCATCCAGAAAAAATTATATTAGTGCTTTGGGCACATGTTGAGAGCAGAGCTAAAGCAACTGCCAAAGCACACAGACAACTGGGCAGCTGAAGAAACATGCAGAAGGGCCAAATATAGGAATTTCTCTTTTGAGCAATACTCACAGAGAGCAAAATTTTCATATCCAACTTGGAGTTGGAAGTCTTAAAGAATGGAAAGTTTCTTCTGCCATAAACGTGCATTTTCTCCTTCTATTAATCTTACTGCCTCCCTGGATGTTTTGCAAACTTGTTCCTGTCCTGAACTGTGGCTCATTTCCCATCCAAACACCTTGCCTCATGCTGTGCTCACTTGTATTTTATATTGTGAGCTTCCTGATTACCTTGTGCCAATTCATTTTGGGGTGGGGGATAGAGGGAGGATTGATCCATCTGCCTTTCATCCATGTGTTAGTACGTCTACAGAGGTTACTTCAGTAGCATCATACATGTCCTACCTTTATTTTTCAGCTGAAGTGCTATCTTGTCCTACAAAATAAGTGCTTCTGTTCTGAATACATTTGAAAAGTGGTTTTATTTGTGGAAAAAAAAAAATGAGACTGACAAGGTCACTTATCTCTTGCTGTCAGGAAGAATCTACGCTTTTATTTACACTTTTGCTGACAGCTGACAGGCTCTTTCTTCCTCTGGCCAGCTTAAAACTTACTCCTTTCATCTGTTCTCAAGGTAAATGAAAGTCCTGTATGCAAACAAGGATCTGTTGAAACAGGCCTTCACTCACACCATGCTCTCCTGACCTGACTTTGCTTATTCAGGAGCAGTGGGATTCCAGTCATGGAACTGCACCTAAAAATTAATCACCTAATGCTATCAGTTAAGCCACCTATGCTCTCTTAGCAATCCAGGGATTTTCAGACTGTGAAAGGTGCCTTCCTTTCTTCTTTGTGAAAAGTAGCTCATACTCAAGGTGGACATGTCTCTGTAATATTTTCTTTCCTGGATTAGCTGGAGAACATCAATGATGCAGCTATCAGAAGGTGTTAGCTCACTCTGCTGTACACCCTCTCAAAGAACCTTAGCACTGAAAGTCCTAGCAAGTCTTGCCGTAAGAGAAGAGGGCAAGCTCCTTCCTGCTCCTCATGGAGGAGCCTGGGCATCACAGAGCTTGCCAGTTCCTAATTCCTGACTTTCTCACTCCCTCCAACATTCCAAAGAATATTGATTTCCCTCATCATTTTCCTATGAGCATTGCTTTAATAGGAGCAGCAAGCAAGAAAAATGAGGAGCTGGTAACAGGGGGCAGGAAAGGAGCATGAGCAAAACTATTCAAGGTTTTTCAGAGAGCCAGCAAACTCTTTGTGAGGTTACAGTAAGGATTCTATTGAGGACTCTTATAAAGGCTAAGGTAATGATTTGACTCAGGAAAATAAAAAAAAGCCTTCAATGCTCAATAAGCTGAAAAGTTTATTTTCAGCCACTCATATGTACATTCAGAAACTAGAAGTTACGTGGAGAACCACACACACTGCAATGTTAGTATTTTTAGTATGAGTGCAGTAAACCACTATAAAAGTGCATAGATGTAAGCAGACTACAGTTAGTTCTGCCACAATGAAGAAATAAGCTACTTGGTTCTGACCAGCTGTGGTGGACTGGCCCTGGCTGGATGCCAAGTGCCCACCAAACAGCCTATCACTCCCCTCCTCAGCTGAACAGAGGATATAAAATAAAATTAGAGGCTCCTGGGTTGAGATAAGGACAGGGAGAGATCACTTGCCAATTACTGTCATGGGCAGAACAGACTCAACTCAGGGATTTAATTTAATTTATTACCAATAAAATCACAGCAGGGTAATAAGAAATAAAACTTAAATATTAAAACCATCTTCCTTCACCTCTCCCTTCTTCCTAGGCTGAACCTCACTCTTAATTTTCTCTAACTCCTCACCCACAGTGGCACAGGGGGATGGGAAATGGGATTTGTGGTCAGGTCATCATGCAGCTCCTTCCTCCTCAGAGGGAGGACTTCTCACACTCTTCCTGTGCTCCAGCATTGGGTCCCTCTCACAGGATACAGTCCTCCAGGAACTTCTGTAATATGGCTCCTTTCCATGGGCTGCAGTTCTTCATGAACTGTTCCACATGCCTACCTTCCACAGGTTGCTGTCCTTCAGGAA
Source organism: Galbula dea (assembly GCA_013399015.1). Lineage (NCBI taxonomy): Eukaryota > Metazoa > Chordata > Aves > Piciformes > Galbulidae > Galbula > Galbula dea. The sequence goes on from VWZX01006416.1 coordinate 1,415,133, forward strand.
CAGATGGCTCCAGCATGGGTCCTCCATAGGGTCACAAGTCCTGCCAGAAGCCTTTTCCAGTGTGGGCTTCCCATGGGGTCACAGCCTCTTTCAGGCATCCACCTGCTCTGGTGCTGGGTCTTTGACAGGCTGCAGGTTGACACTAGCTCCACTGTTAACCTCTGGGGGCTGCAGGGAGACAGCCAGCCTCACTATGGTCTTCACCATGGACTGTAGGGGAGTATCCGTTCCTGTGCCTGGAGCATCTCCTCCCCTCCTTCACAGACCTTGGTGTCTGCAGAGTTGTTGTTCTCACATAGTTGCACTCTTCTTTTGTGCTCTGCAATTACTGTTTCGGGGGGTTTTACCTCCTTCTTACCTATTTTATTCCAGAGGCACTGCCATCATCACTGATGGGCTCAGCCTTGGCCATTGGCAGGTCCATATTAGAGAAAGCTGACATTGGTTGTATCAGACACAGGAGAACCTTCTAGTAGCTTCTCACAGAAGTCACCCATGTAGCCCCTCAGTACCAAAACTTTGCCATGTAAACCCAATAGAACAACTCTAAAGGTAAGACAGCATCAGCATGTATCAAAGTATCTTGTCATCATAAGTACTTCTTATTGACAGGAGAGAATTTTGGGTTAATTACCTGAATCCTCAAAGCTCTTAGCTATCTACTCTCCTGCCGGTAAGTATTGAATGTTTTGTGATCTCTGATTTCTTACAAATTTGTCCTGCCATTCAGATTGTGAGCCACTTACTGATGATTGTCCTGGTAATGTCCCAACTCTCAAAACAGCAGTGTGTTTTCTGCTGCTCAAGGTTGTCAATAAATTTAACAGGTCTAGCAAGAAAAACACATCCTTGTTTGTCAGACACAGGGAACAGAAGGATGTCATTTGCCAGTGTGGGATTTAACAGGTCAGATTGCCCTGAATGTTCACTAGCATTTCTTATCTCTAGCCTTCACCTTATAGAAGGCTTATAAGTGAAATGTTACACTTACCTCAAGGGAGACTATAGCCTTATAGGATACCAACAAGATTTGCACAGGAAACTGAAGGACTTCAGAGACAGAATAAATCATAGAATGGCTCAGGTTGGAAGGGACCTTAAAGATTATCTAGCTCCAACCCCCCTGCCATGGGCAGGGATGCCACACGCACTACACCAGGTCATCCAGGGCTACATCCAGCCTGGCCTTAAACACTGCCAGGGATGGGGCCTCCACAGCCTCTCTGGGCAACCTGTTCCAGTGCCTCACCACCCTTTGGGTAAAGAACCCCCTTCTGTGCTTTAATTATTTGCCTTTGATGAAGCTTCTTGCTCCAGTTCTTTGGCAGCTTTTCCACATATATAGTAAACAGCTCTAGATCTTGAATAATTCTTACAGGTGCAGGGAATAGTCTTACAGAAATATATTTGTGCACACACATGCAGCTACAAACATGGACCTTCCATTCCTTCTGCAACTTGAGATGAGAGATGTGACATGGGGAAAAAAATCCCAGTTTCCCTAGGAGAGTCCAGTCCTGATCTCCAGGAGAAACAGCTTGGCCCTGATGCTGTCACCTTCTCAACTTGGGATACCTTCACCCCACATGAGGGCCCATTTCCCAGTAAAAGCTGTGGACACTTTGCCTTGCTCTTTTGCATGGGTGATATTGCTGCCAAAAGGGAACCCTGTAGCCTGGTTCCTAGTGGCTGAAATCATCAAGCCCAGGATTTGTAACTATTTAAGCCAATTGTTGCTCATGTTCTCAAAGAGTGCTACAAGCAGGAAATGTTGTATTTAGTGCAGCATATAAAGAGTGATCAAATGTTGATTAATAAATAAAATGGGTTCAGTATGAAAGAGAAGGAGGAGACTTAGGAGGATAGAGAGTAGAATAAAACATATGAGAAGGAATTCCATACTCAGTGTATCAGGATCCAGCAGTGGCTCCAGTAGGGTTGATTTATTTAGCTTCAACTTTTCCCATTTTTCCAGTTATTTGTAATCCCATCAAGAAACAGAGAAGTTCTGTTTCCAAATTTTATGTGATGACTTTTGAGGAGAGACTTTAAAATTCATTGCGGGTGTAAAACCAAATCAAGCTAACAGAATGCTCAAATATACTGTGCTGCCTGGATTTATAATTGAAAAATGCTCTGCTGCATGAAATGAGTGAAATAGAGCAGATGAGCTAGCAGACAAGCAGGAGATCAGAATTAAACAAATTTGTGTAAATAAATCCCACTTACTTATCAGATACTAGGAATTCATTTTCTCTGTATGTGGCCTTACTGTCAGATAATGTGAGCAAATATTGGTTGGGATTGGAGGGCAGAGGGCATCCAGATTATTTTCTATTATTTATTTATTTTGTTTCACTCAAGCAGGCAGACAACAAAAAGGGTCTCTGCTAAGTTCTAGGATGAAAAGAAAAAATGAAAGGATGTGTTTGATCACAAATCTTTATGCTGTAGGCTCAGTTCTCCTTTGGGATATTCTAGAGCCACTATTTGGGAGCCTGGTTTACTTTTCACATGTTCCCCACCTGATGTAAAGTAGATGTCTGGCTTTGTCTAAGCATCACTATAAAAAGCACTAGAGGGTTTTGGTTGAGAAAGTATTTACCTGGACATTAAGCACTGGTTCAGTGGCTTATTGAGACCTAAGGAGTCTGCAAAGCAAATCAGAAGTCTGTTGGTCGGAGATTTCTGATGCATTCCTTAACAACTGTAAAATGGAAGTTCAAGCTGTTCTTGTGAAATTATTTGGAAACTTTATTAACTTTCTGTTCCAAATTTTGGGTAAGGTTTACAAGGAGAACATTTTCACATGTATAAATTTCTGTATCAGCCCAAACTTGAAAGCTTTTGCAGGTACATTTTGCACAAATGTATCTTGTGTTTCTGTACTAAACTCCTCAAAGGGTACCTGCACAGTGAACAGTACTAAGCTCAGAGAGGATTCAAAGCTTTCTGCTATTTAAGGGCTAAATTTTGTGCTATTCTGAAGTTAGAAATGGATTTGGGGGGCTGAATATAAATATGATACTATTTTCCTCCTTCTGAAAGCCTTGCTTAATGACTCAGGTAAATGATAGATTCATTTTTTCTCTATAGATTCAGTCAAATTCAACTAATCTAAGCTGAGGATGGGACCTTGGGAGGTTCCAAATTATCATTAACTTTGACTCCCTGGGTGCCTTTTCCTATTTCTTCTCTGCACTCGACTTTTCCAAATTATCTGTTTGGGAAATTACTTAATTGCCCATCTCCCAAGAGTTCTTACAGAACCATTTAATTAGTCTGTACAGTGCTCTTGGAACTATCCATTTATTTCATTTTATTTATATTATGTCTGATTAATAAGTGCTTGAGGTGAAAACTCTGCTCAAAGTCATTGGCTTTCTCTCTTTATTTTTCTTTCTTACTTTTTTATTATTCTTATTATTCCAGCAGGCTGGGCAGAAAGGGTGACAGTGACTAAACAGCTCAGACACTGGATATAGCACCTTTCAATACTTGTCAGTGCCTACTTGAACATGCCAATCAACCATTCCCTTGACTAAGTGGCAGAAAAGGTCTATTTCCTTGTTCCAGAGGTAGATGATGATGATGGTAATTTCATTATATTTTCTCCATTAGTTTCAACTTATCCTTTTAATTAAAGTGTAAAGGAATGACAGATCCCCCATGCTTACTCCAAGTCTTTACTGAAAGTTCAACATCCCAAGTGGGACTTGAACTCGTATTATCACAGAGCAAAAGTTCAAAGCACTAAAACGGGAAGCATTAACGTGTCAAGTAAGTACTCTAGCACTTACCAGGATCAATTTTCCACTTAGGCAGCCTTTGCCCAATTGTGCTAACTCCCACTGAATCTATATCCACTAATGGATCAAAGCTGACAGGCTAGGAATCCTAAAATCATCGATTCCCAAAGCTCATTAATATTATAGTTGCAAGTTGCACCCACTAGCATTGCTATGAGAGGGAGCTCTTTGTGAAAATGGGGTTGAGTTTTCTTCTTTGGGGAGGGGAGGGAGAATTTTTGACCCAACATGAAAGTTTATTGTCTTGATACTTTAAGGTGTCTTGCAGACTGGCTGATTATTATTTATTCAATAAATTTAGTTGTTAAATGGAATGTTAAGTTACTAAAGCCATAATGGAAACAAGGATAAGGAAGTTTGACATTCGGTTCCAAAAAGATTTTTTTGTCACTGACAGGTGTTCTATTTGACTACCACTGTAACCCCTGGATGAAGGACACCACCACAACCCAGTCATTAGTATGTTTGTCTTTCTAGTACCACCCAGATAAGCAAAACCTTCAGAACATATGAATACAACACTAGAGCTTCAGTTTGTTCTTTTAAAACTTAATATTAACATTAGAAAAAAAAATGGACTTAAGATCCTTTTCAATTTTTCTTCTCCTTCTTGCTATTCATTTCTCATTTTTAAGGGGTGTTCCTAATGCATATTCTCTCAGTAAAGTCTCACTGTAATGTCCTCAGCCTTAAAATTCCTGCTTTGATGTAATTAAATTGGAACAAAATCAGCAATTCAGTGCAGGTACAACAGCATCAACAGCAGATTTCTAGATAAGAACTGTAAATTGTTTCTGCAACTATCTTCTTGAGATGTCTACCTCTGACTGAAGTGGTAACCTCCCACAGTGCTGCAGAATTGAGGCTAGTGTATTACAAGAGCATCTTTCAGATTTTGGTAGTTGAATTGACCCTAGAGCATGACTTAGAAATGGCGGTGTTTGAACTATAACCTATGTTGCAGAGCAAAGAAGGTAGTTTTGCTGTTTATAAGATATTCTTCATAGATTTGGTTAAAAAATATATATTTTAAAAATATTTTTGTAACTTGGTGAGAAAAGTGCCTGTTGGATGAAAAAACAATTAAATCTGCCCTACAGTTCCTGTTGAGCAGAAAACTACACATGAAACACATCTAGTTTTGTAACAGCTCCATGCTTCTAGCCTGTGTAATGCACAAAACCTCTATTTATCAAATAACTACCTTTCAAAACCTGGGTACTGAAGTAACTTCCACAGCAAAGCTTCTGTTTGTATATTAAAATAGCAACTACACATTGTTCCACATTATAAAATGCATTTCTCTGCCATGGAGTATTGGAAGAGCTTGAAAAACAGAAGACCTTTAGGAAACTCTCTGAGCAAAACTACACTGTTAAAAGTATCTTTGGAAACAATATGGATTCTATAACAAATGTTGGGAAACCACATGGTTGTTACTCAGTCGTGCAGGGATGTACAGGGGAGACAGTGCAATATAATTATTCTCCCAAAAGTTTGAAACCCCCAGATAGGCATAAAGTTGATCTGCTGTTAATGACTGACCAAATAATAGAAACAAGGGTTTCATCTGCTTATATTGAAATTGAATATCTCTCTATATAATAATTTATAGCATTCAGAGGTTAACTAAAGAGAAACTAACATCTTTCTGTTGTCAAGGTTGAGTTGCATTCTCATCATAAGCTATATTCTGACAATCCGACAAAGCTAGTCAGTGGGAGGGGAAGCTGGTAGAGATCAGTACATTTAGGTTGCTTAACACATTTCATTATGAGGTATTCCATTGTCTTTTCTCCTCTGAGAAGCAGTAAGACCATTGTCAATTAACTGTCACACAGAAATTTTTTTACATGATCACAGGGGGTCCCTGCCTCATTTAGTGAATTGAGACACAGAATGAAGTTTGCAAGGGCAATCATTGACAGCTGCTCAGCTTTGCAGTCTTAATAACATTTTTTAACCTTCTTTATTTTCCCCTGAAGTAACATATAATGCACCCCATTCTAATACCTATTATCTGTTTATATAAAAATGGCAGGTTTTATTTTGTTTTCCCTCTAGACCCAAAAGATGCATCTTTCACAATAGTCTCCATTTTTCTGACACTACTTATTGATCTTATCTTTTGGCATTTTTAACCATGTAGTAAAGACTCTCAAAGGAAATGTAAATCACAAAATCCATAAATTCTCTCTAAAAAGTCAAACTGAGAGTCTAGTTGTGGTTGTGCCTGTATGTGGCATTAGTTTATCTGTGGTAGATACTGATGGATACATATCAGAATTGTATCTGAATCCTCTCTATGACTTTAATTTGATGTTTGTTGGTGATGAGAGAAATGGCAAAGAAAATATGCTTAAGATGAATCAGGATGAAGTCTACCTCATGTCCTTACTGATGGCAGTCAAAGTTGTGCTCTTCACGTGCCAAATAGGATCTTATAATTTCATCCTCAAGAATATTTGCTCAATGTAGGGAAGGACTGAGTGAATATTCCATCTAAATGTTTAATTGGGAAGAAGATGAGCACTGAAATACACCCAAACCTACAAATAAATTGCCTTGGTGTGTCATGCAAAGAAAGGCACAGATCATCCCAAGTCACCCTTGCTGAAGATCTCCTGCTCTCAATATGCACAGCAGCATTTTAGATTATTGTTTTGGACTGTGTGGCCTTTGTCCCATACAAATAAAAGTGCAGGATTTTTATGAAGCAGAATCAGATGCTGCTGTATGAAAGAAAATAATTTTTATATGTAAAATTTTATTCCAATTCTATTTTTTTTTATTTTCCATTTTCTGACAGCATGTTAAAAGGTTCAGCTTCTTCCAGATGAAGAGGTTTGTGACCCTCACACTAGACGGATTTCATCTTTCTTTTCTGAAACAAAAAGAATCTCCAGGAATATCCTGGAGATAATTCAAAAAATTAAAGACAGTACAGGTGTGTTGTGTGGAGCAGGGATGGTGGTGGAACCCAACTTTAAAAAACTGTCTGTAGGCTTTCAGCTGTAAATTATTCCTGTAATATATAATGCAAAGCTTGACAGCGTAATGATAGGAAGATGTGCAGACTAACATGAAGGGGGGCTTGGATTCATGGATGCTACCTTGTCTACCTTTATTATTAGTTATTGTATATTTATATGCAACTTGACTGACATCCCAAAGCACTTTTCTGTATGCAAATAGACAGTATAACAGTACATACCTGAAAGACAATTCTCTTTGTCAGGAATCATTGTCCCAAGGTTGATTAAGTCATTTCAGATGGAGCTTCTGTGTATCAGTACTCCCTTTACAACACATATCTAATGCATGTAAGACAATTATAACAAGGAATATTCAAGCAGTCTCAGGATTAAATATGCCCAATTACATATAAAAAAAAAAGAGACCATATCAGGAATATTTTATTTATAAGCACTGTGGAAAGCTAAGAAAATGAATATAACTTAAACCATTCAAAACATCTTCAAATAAACCCCCAGCACCCTTATTTTAGTAATTGACAACTGAACTGGAGAAAGTCAACATCAAGGCAGTAGGCCACAGATGAAAATAAAATGTCTGCCACCTGTAAATATTCTACCCTAACTGGAGATGCTGCAAGTGGGTCTTTTCTCATACCCCCTGCTGTTAACTCCAGAGCTGTGACTGGCAGAAGTTAGACAAATGTCAAATTAAGCTTAACAACTATCAGAAATTATATCAAGGTAGGAAAACAGTTTGGGTTAAAATTAAAAATTCAGGTCTTTACTTAGCAGTTAGTTGAACCCATGTGTTACACCCAGGCAACCTTTTATTTCCTTGAAAATCATGTTAAAAACATAAACTAAAACTCATCCAAGACATTTTTTCTTTTCCAGCCCCTACAATGTATTAAGACCTGACTCCTACCCAGCCATGTGTCCAAATATCAGTGTGGTTGCTGGAGTGCAAATCAACTGTCCTTAGCACTCTGTACAAGGAAAAATAATCACTACAAGGCACCTATCCTCTGACTTATTTTAGATTGCCAGAGAGAGATGAATCATGACCCCAAATTGTCTGTTTCTCTTCAGTGACTGTAAAGGGACCCGTGGGTGCCTAACTTGGATGGCAGAATCTCCAGTGTAAATGCCAGAGTTAGGAGGGATGACTCTTATCCCAGTCATTTCACAAAATGTGGAACTAGTTTTTATTGTGTTATTATAAACTGAAAAAATAAGAAATGCTTAGCAAAAATCTGGATTTCAACAGATTTCATGTTTGGGGTTTTTTGTAAGTAAACTTTCCATAAGTACAGAAATTTTCTGTAAGCAAACTATGAAGAACTGTTACAATTTGGGGAAATAATAAAAATATTTACCATTTAGGTGGCAGATATATTTCCACACAATTATTTGCACATTTCCAGCACTGCTGAAAGAGAAAGCCCAGTAGGGATCAGTCTAACACTTCACTGATATCACAGTTCTTTAGCAACATCCCCAGTGCCTTCCCTCTTCATTCATGTAGCATCTGCCTCTGGTGCCTATCTGCAATTTTATCACTACATTTGGTTGCTCTTGTTGTTTCAAATGCTCTTTGCATCACACTCTGATTTTTTCCATCCATTTGCAAACTACATCTGAAAACTTTTCTTCTTCACTGGTTATCTTTTGCCTTTTTACACTCTCTTTTCAATTGCCAGTATTAGGGTTTCTAGGGTAAATATTGCCACTTCAGAAAGAAAATTTTCAGACATAGCTTCTCTGAAAAATATACTACAACATGAAAAATAATGACAGTACTCTCTATTGTTACTTTTAATAATTAATTTGTATGTAGACCTGAGCTTTCTGGATTTTTCCAAGACTGACAGAACAATATAAGGTTCAAGTTCTTCATTGATTATTTTTCTCATAGCAATAGAAAAGCAATCCACAGAAGACAGACAATCTCAGTTTTCCAGTGATGTTTTATAATTTAACTTTTAATACCTTCCAGGAGACAAAAGGTTTCATTTCTGCTTAAGCAAAGGTAAGCAGTTTCTCTGGAAGGTTTTGAAATGAGGATGATAAGGTTAGTCAAAATGCTTAGCCACTGAAGATTAAGTCATGTGCCTTGGTCTGATAGCTGGTGTGATAAACTAACATTCAAAGAAAAGGAGGACGTGTGGCAACATAAAAGCTCAGCTGAATTTTTCAGATGAAGTCCTTTATGACCAGAGATTAACACAGATCTAGAAAAACACCTCTACAGGGCATCCTTTCCTGCCTGTGTCTCTGTCTTGTTTATCTGTAGATTTAAATTCCATGTAGTAGCCTTAGGCTGACCTAGGTTGATATTTACACACTGTGTGAATGAATTCCCTGGGCAAATTCCAAGAGTGTACAGACCATGTCTGATAGATAGAAGACCCTGATGTAAAGCTGAACCAAAGTGCTTGGCCTAGACAGTGATTTGTAGCAAGAGGTGGATGAAATAAGTGAGGAACAGGGTATCTGAGTATTGACAGCTCTTTAAGAATCTCACTATACTGTTTCTCCATCCCCTTGTCCAGATCATTGATAAAGATATTAAACAGGACTGGCCTCAAAACTGAAGCCCAGGGAACACTACTTGTGATCAGTTGTCAAGTGGATTTACCTGGAGAGTAGAAGCATTAGAAAGGGTGTCTCTCTACCACTTCATAGCTTCATGAAATTTCATAATTGTTGAACTCACTTTGAAGTCAGCAAGATAGCTCAGAAGACTTTAAAGAAGAATTGACAGACTGTGCAAACATGCAGACACAGACAAGCACACATAGGCACATACATATCCATCCCATTAGGGCTGCAAAAGCTTATGGAACCTGCCTAAAAATGCATGATATGGAACATGATGAAATATAAAAATAAACTGCTATGTAAACATGTTCTTATGAAGAATAGATTATTAACAATTAACAAGCAGAAAGATGCATAAAAGTATGTGGAAACAATAGAGCAAGAACCTTAGGTATTTTTCCTTTTTCCTTTTTCTTTTTCTCTTTTTTTTTCTTTTTCTTTTCTTTTTCTTTCTTTTTTCTTTCTCTTTTTCTTTTTTCTTTCTCTTTTTCTTTCTGTTTTTTCTGTTTTTTCTTTTTCTCTTTTCTCTCTCTCTTTTTTCTCTTTCTCTTTTTCTTTCTCTTTTTTTCTTTCTCTTCTTTTTTTCTTTCACTTTTTCCTGAAAACAGGGTTTAGTGGTGATTATAGGATGTTTCAAAGAAAAGATCTGAAATAGAAGATTTGCCCTTAACTGTCAAGGAATAAAAGACACGTAAAAGAACTGTAACTCCAGAGAATCAATTGGATTGAGCTCATAGATAGTGTTTTAAAGCCTAATAGCAGGGGACTGCAAGCGACCAACATGACAGGAAAGGCAGGAAAATGAAATAGTATATGATCAGATAAGGGAGACAGGTAAGATTGTGATTATGGGTGATTTTAGCCTCCCTAATAATTATGGAGAAACCTTTGAGATATTGGCTGGTGGCATCTGAAATGACTGACATAACAAATGATTATTTCCTGAAGCAATATATCAAAGACTCTGCTAACAAGAGTTTATTTCTAGATTTGGAGTTATTCAGTGTCCAAGATATTAATATATTAATAATGTGAAACTTCTCATCCCTTTGACTCAGTGCAGAAAATATAAAATACAGGATAAAATACAGGATGAAAACTGTTACCAGAGTTTGAGCAGATCCTGAATGATCAAACAAGATTTTAGCAAAGAATTAAATGGAAGGATGTGTCAGCAGGATTGTTCTAGGAAAGCAAAGACTTCACATAGACTAGACTCCACAATGCCTTTCACCTTGTATTTCATTTCTCAGTCTCTGGACCTTTAGAAGCTCTGTATCTGGAATGTTAAGATAAAACTGCTGAATGCAGGATCATAGACTTGTTGGAAAGTACCTCAGGAAGTCCATGGTCCAATCCCCTACTAAAGACAGTCACATAGAGCAGGATACTGAAGGCTATGTCTAGTCATCTTTTGGATGTCTCAAAGGATAGAAAATCTATCACCTTTCTCTTCTAGTGGTTGACTTCTACTGTAGTACAGAAGTCCAGAACTAGAATTAGCACTCCAGATGTCTCTCACTAGGGCTATGCAGAGGGGAGAGGTCATTTCTCTCTGCCTTCTGGCAGAGCTTCTGTTAGTACAGACCAGGAGGCTTCTGGTTTCTTTCCCACAAGGGTTCATAGCTGGCTCATGTTTAACTTGGTGTCTACCAGTACCATCAGGTCTACTTCTGCAAAGCTGCTCTCTACCCACTTGGCTCACAGCGTGTCCTGGTACTTGGGTGTTAGGGGTAGGACATCACATTTCCTTTTGTTGAGCTATGTGAGATTCTTTTTTGACCTTTCTTTAGCCTGGCAAGGTCCCTCTGAATGGTGGCACTCCTATCTGTTGTATTACTTCTCCTCACAGCTTTAATTCCTTTGCAAACACACAGTCTAGGCCATTAATGAAAATATTGAGTATTGCTCACCCCAGTATTGAACTTTGGAGTTCACTGCTGCTGTCTGGACTCTAGTGGACTTTGTTCCACTAACCATTTCCCTCCTAGCCTGACAAGTCATCCAGTTGTTCTAGGTTGTACATCCTCAATTTGTCATTGTGGGAGACAGAGCAGAACACCTTGCTGAAGTGAAGTGAAACAATATATATAGCTTTCCCCCATCCTCTGAGCCATCTAATAGACTTGACCAGACAGGATTTCCCCTTCATGCAGCATTCTAATGTCTCTTTGCACCTCAGCTCCTCACAAAAGGAAAACATCTATAATTGAAATAAACCTTAAAAGATTAGTAATGAGAACAAAGGCAAATGAGAATACTAAAGAAAAAAATAAAGAACTAGATTCAAGTTGAAATGCAAAATCATAAGAAAGTTCCAGAAAATGCCAGTTTAATGGAGAAGTTTTGAAAACTTTGTACAGGAAATGATCCAAAAAAAGCCAGTAAAGATTTCATAACAGGCTATGTATATGCACAGCCTACAGCAAAACAGCCCACAGCAAGTCATTTATTTGTGCCACAAACATGCAGTTATCATCTATTCACTTTTTTCTTTTTTCTTTTCAAGCAATGAGAACTTATGTCTTCTTATGTATCACATGCATACAAACAAGTTTATGGTTTATCTCTGACTCAATGTTAATTTGATTATTTCTTAGTTATTTCTCAGTATAATCTCTATGTTCTCTGAAGTTTCACAACTAACTTTGATGAGCTGATAATATTAGAGCATTTGTCTGCAACACTTGATGCTTATTCCCTGCATAAGGTCATCTGGCATCCTTCCATTGCATAGAAATATGTCTGTTCCCAAAAACATAACTGAATATCTCATGGGGTATGAGGGGAAGGAGGACAGGTGGAATGGTTGGTTTTGATTCTATTCTGTGACTGCATACCCTGGAATTATGTTTTCCCTACATTTTCATGGTCTGGGATGCAGGACACCTTACTTACACCTAAAATAAGATTTAAACACCTAAGGGTACCTATAGTCAGCACACAATCTGGATCACTCACTTTCTAGGACTCCTAATTACAAAGATGCTTAACTTTGTTGTACAAATCCTCTTTCAATGTGTTGGTTTATTGGGAAACTATCTTGAGTGCTCCAAAATTCCCGCTTTCTGCCTGCAGTGCTGTTGCAACTGTGTATTGAGTGGGCAAGTCTTTTTCTAACCCCTAGGCCCCTGAGTCTTGGGGCTGTTTAACCTGGAGAAGAGAAGACTGAGAGGAGTTCTAATTAATGTTTCTCAATATCTAAAGGGTGGGTGTCAAGAGGATGGGACCAGACTCTTTTCAGTAGTGCCCAGCTACAGGACAAGGGGCAATGAGTACAAACTAGAACAAAGGAAGTTCCTCTTAAACCCAAGGAAAAAATTCTTTCCTGTGAGAGTGACAAAGTATTGCACCAGGCTACCCAGAGAGGTTGTGGAGTCTCCTTCTCTGGAGACTTTCAAAACCTACCTGAAATCCTGTGCGACCTCCTGTAGGTGACCCTGCTTTAGTAGGGAGCTTGGGCTAGGTGATCTCCAGAGGTCCCTTTTAACCCTTACTGTTGTGTGATTCCAAGATTCTGTGGAAAGGCTTATGATGTGATGCTTGAGTATTTTGTCATATAGCAGTTGAGTGAGTCAGGTGCTCAGCCCAAAAAAGGAAGAATTGTATTCAACACATTACCTCACCTGATGTGATTACCTTATATTCATGTATCACAGAAAATTGCCCTAGGCATCACCTTTGAGGTTGTTTCCAAGACTTTGGTCTGCCATCCAGTGTCAGAGGTGCAGGAACCCCAGTCTTCCTTCAGCCCAGTTATCCTGTGCTATGTGATCCTTTAGAACTGTGAAAATTGTTCAGGCATTTTGGTACTCTGTTACATTTGAGCCTTTTCTTCACAGTTGAAGCCAAAATGTGGGATGTGGCATGCACTACAGTTCATATAAGTTATTCAGCTGGGAAAGGAATTATTTATTATGAATCACTGGTACATATTTTTTCACATGTAATATATTCAACATTTTGACCAACAGAATTTTAAGTAATCTCTGTGATAATCTTTGTGACAGGATTCCTATTATATCTGCTGGCAGAGAGGATGTTACTGACTCATTAGTGGAAATATATTATCTTGTTCAACATAAACATGAATAACAAAAACCTCACGTTATATTCAGGCTTCTAAAGCCTCAGATCATCACTAGGGAAGCATCATTTTGTTTTAACAATATAAGAACACAGTACCTGATTTTCCCATTATGATATACATCATCCTCAATAGATCTTTTTCAGTATGATATCCACATTCATTTACTTCTTTCTTTATTTCCCTTAATTATTCATTTTTTAAAAAAATTATGCTCATCACAGTCTCTCTGGGTGCACATGTAAATTATTAAAAACAATGAGTAATGGTTGACTGATGTAAAACTAAATTGAAAGAGATTCAGCTGTACAATACAATGTAGACCTTCCTCTGCTTCTCTCCTAAGGTGGAAGCCTCAGTCAAGTGGTTTTCAATGTGTCCAGAAGGTCAACAGGTTTAGCCAATACTGACCAAACTGGCAGTGGATGTGGATCTTTCACACCTCTATAGCCTATTAAACCCAAATAAACATTTGAGGTTTAGGTTTTAAAATTCTGTGGTTTGTGTCTGAAAATCTAGTTTATCTTTAAAAGATAGATGTAAGTGTTTGTATGATGAATTACACATGGCAAGTGAAGTAGCTTCCATGTCTCCTGCAGCTGTTGAGGGGTTAACAGCAACTTTTAGTTGTTAATATAATTTAAATTTAAATTCCAACAACATATATATTTATTAATTTACAATGAAGTGCTTGATCAAAAGCCTGAACACAAACTTTTCTAAACAATAGCTCCAAATGCTGATACTCCTGACTTCAGCATTTCTGAATAATTTCTCTTCTTGGTGACCTTCCCTTTTCTAATAAGGCAAATAGATGGTCTTCTCAGAGTTCATCAAATGCACTGCACAAATCTCCTGCTTTGCTGCATGTACCAAAGAAGAATTCAGATGTTTCTGTAGAGAAAAGACAACGGGAAGATTATTTTTAATCCAGTGTCTTGTCACATCTAAGAGCAGATCATCTTCTGAACAGCCACTGCCTGATGAATAGTTTCAAGACAAGAAAACCATGCATTCTGACTTTCTGTCTGTTCAGAAACCTGAAAAATTGCTGTACTGCTACTGTCTACACTGCCCTTACCTTTCTATCACTGCCTGAAGCAATTCATACAAGGAGACATTATTGTCTAGTTGTCTCTCAAAAATGCATCAGCAACAGAAATAGTTTCACATTCTGTTTTGGTTTTGTTAAAGAACATCTTCACAAAAACTCATGCTCATAAAATCACAGAGGCAGTATCATGGGTTAGTAGAGTTCAGATATATGTAGAAGGGAACTCCAGTAATCATTTTATCTCTCCATGGATTTTAGGGTAGAGTCACCCTGACCTGTTGTCATGTAATACCTTCCTACTCCTCTTTTGAAGGCTCAAGTGATGGGAATTCCACTGCCATCCTTGGATTTTCTAGAACTTAGTAACTTTTATCATCAAAAAGATTTCTTCCTGCTATCTGACTTAGATCTCCTCTGCTGCAGTTTAACCATTACAACCTTTCCCCAATAGATATGTGGAATATTTTATTATCTCTTTCTCTGTGAAGATTTTAAAATATTCAAGATCTTTAGGCTATATCCATGTAAGTTTTCTATACATGGACTCAACCATGCTGATTTTTGGAGATTTTCCTTGTAAGTCAAAGGTTTTATTCCTTCAATTTTATTTTCTTTTGTGGATTTTATCTAATTGTTTTAGAGTTTTCTTAGAACACAGCCCTCACAACTGGATATATCAGACCAGTGCGACATTAAGACAGTTGACTGGAGCTGAAGGTTGTTTCATGCTGCATGTTGTATAACATTCCTGCTTATGAATTTGGTCTGAAGTTACTTGTGTGTGTGAATGACAGCTTATCATTGTATTTAGTAACCTTTCTTTATCTCCAGTTCCTTTTTCAGTGGGCTGATCTCTACCCAAATTTTTCCCACCTTGTATTTGGGCATGTGACGTCTGAATTAAAAGGCACTGGTGATATATAGGTAGCTGGAATTCAAAACCCTAGAAGATGACAAACCAAAACAAGTGATTTTCTGTGCTAACATGTGTTCTGTGAGATAAAAGAAGGTAAATACTGTGACCAAACTACATATAAATAATGCATATATCTGTACCCTTAACACACTCAAAGCATTTTGCTTTTCCAAAACCAGAGGATTTTTTATACAATTTTCTCATTTATCTGATTGATTTCACTGACATTCCAAATGGATTCCCTTTTTTACAAGCTTTCCTTTGATTTCTGTAAATATCCAACATATATTTCTAGTTAGAATGTTTTCCTCTTTCCTTGCTTTTTAATGCTCTCCAACCCAAAATTGTATGAAAAAGATAATATTTTATAGACTGTACAATCCTAAAGATTCTCTTAGGTTCTCTCAGGGAAGCGCATCAGTTCCCTTCTTAAACTAATGAAAATCCATTTTAAAGCAGGTGTCTCTTCTTCATGTTCCTGAAAGGATTAATTCTAAAAATCTATTGGCAACTCTTTCAACAATATCAGAATAAAATATTTAAATACTTCAGTCCTGAGAATTTCAGTTTTTCTCTTCCTTGTATTTGCATATTGAACTGGGATATCAAAATTCAAATACACTCTGTGAGTTTTAGAGGTCAACATCAGTCTTCAAATTTGAGATGGCCTAAGTGTCACTACATGCTAATGATAATACTTGCAATTTTTGATAGACTAAATTAATATTAACAGGAATGAGTGGAGTTGCCAGCATTGCTTACTGAAAAACAAGTGTTATAGTTCAGGTCTTTACTTTGTGTCTGTAATCCCCAGGTTTCACTGTTTCAGTAGTGTGTTTCAGAACAGATCTGTGTTTCATGGGTATTGCATTATCTAAACTTTTCTCTTTTTATTTGGTTGGTTGATTTTGGTTTTGGTTTCCCCATTGGAAGAACCAGTGCTGCCAACTCCAGCTATATTTTTGTTACTCTCAGAGTGTTTGATCTTCTTTATGAGAAGTTGAGGATCAGAGATTAGATAGTTAAATTTCTCAAAATTCTTCCCTATCTTTAAATGTCTAGATATTTAAACCTTAGGGCTGCTGAGAAAAAAACTTAACTCCAATATTCTTATGTCAATAGATAAACAACACAAAAAATAAAAGCCGCTTTTTATTTATTTCTTTTCTTATTTAACAGTGGCCATTGATGATACTAAAGGAGCAGTAGTTAAAGATGGGCCACTAATGCTTATGTACTCTTCAGATACCACAAACAGCTAAGTAAATATCAATATGGATCAATAAAAGTTATTTGAAGGGCCTCTGGTCAGCCTTTCCATGTAGGTGAATTATGCAGGGCATTGTAGCTTACTGTATGAAATCTTTTATTTGACTGTTAAGCTATAAGGCTGGAATGGATGCAGCACAGGTTTCTTCCTAGCAAATATTTTTTCTTGACCTTGACTACCCCAAATGTAACCTTAAATATAGCACACTATTGGCTAAACAAAAATATTGAGAGGAATTTCAGAGCTAGCAAATATCACTTTTCAAACAACCCAGTAAAAACTGCCTTGATTAAGGGTGAAATTTGCCTCCTGCAGATCTGAAAGCATGTGCACCACTCGAGCCCCATTTAAATCCTCTAAATGGAAGTGAAGTGGTGAGCTCCACTCCAAGTACAGATTTTAAATGTTCTTCATTACATGAAACCTCCAGTTCTTAAACTTTTATTTTCAAAAGTATTAGTGGTGTTCAGGGTGGTACATTTTTCATTGTGTCTAAATATTATTTTCAAGCCTTTATCTCCAATGGATTTTTTTAATAAAGAAAATAATAGAGCCCCAGGAAATGATGATGTGATTGTAATAGACTTGGTTCAGTAAAGCCTATGCTCTTAATTAAGAAACTTTCATCTTTGAAGTGTAGTATGAAAAAAATTCTTATTAGCAAAGGTATGTTAGGTCAGTAATAAAGTAGATTTCCCTTTGAACATTATATCTAATCAATCCAGAGAGAATTAAGACAATTATATTTTATCAGAAACACGTAGAGGCAAGGATCAACAAGGGGGATGGAGTGTGACTTTGGTATTAATTACAAAACTGTTTTAGGAAATAATCAATCCTTTGTTAATCAGGGCAGGTATATGAAATGACAAAGAAATTATTTATCAAGCCACAAGGGCAAAAATCATAGACAAGGGATTATAAGGATAAATCTCTGAATTGTAAAACAATCAAATAGGCTTTTCTTTGCTTAGAGGTTGTATTTCTAAATTTATTCTATTCCAAATATCACTAATTAACTTAGAAGGGAAATGTTAAATGCTAGAAACCATGAGAGACATATGAATTAGATAATTTCATTTTTCAGTGTTCTAGTTAAACTCTTGCAACACATTATTTTTTTTCAGTCTTAATTTCTGAATATATTGAAACTGATTTGAGGGACAGACTACATTTAGTCTTGTGGTAAACCCAAACTGCACTGTTGGAACCAAAGCCACCTGAAAATGTATTGTTAATCTCATCAAAAAACCCCAAACCAACCAGATCATTCTCTAAAATAAATCTGAATTACAGTATTTGTTCACAGTCATTTGAATAATCTATCTTCATTTCAGTGGACCTTTATGACATACTAAGTTCATCAACCTAAATAACCAACAGCATGAAAATATGAAAGAAAAACATAAGAACTGGGAATATTACTAAGCAATATAGATATTTCCTCTTACACAAGACACCAACATTTCCATTAACAAATTCTTTAGACTCAACTCTTCTTTCTAGCATATGAGTCAAGTAAACTGTGAAATAGGAAATAAATCTCAATTTAACTGTATCTTTGGGAATAAATAAGCAGCAAATTAGGCACCATCCCTATGATATAGTTACAAGAACATCTGAGAGAAGACATTTTAATATGAATATCTCTTGTATTACTTCACAATATTTACCTTCTAATTTTTGATGCTTTTTTACACTTTTTTTGTTGTTTTTTTCCCCCTCCTTATTTTCAAGTAGTTCTCTGACTTTTCCTTTGATGTTTTTCTGCTAGTGCTCAGAGGGTGATAGGTGAAGTTCAAGTATGAATTAATCTCTTTTTCTATTTTATGCCAATCTTACAGCTTTGTAACTGTCCCCATCTCTTGAAATTTGCATGTCATTGTTAGTCTGTATGAGCTGCTACTTATTTCACCCTCTCTGACATGTAGTATCTCAGTGACTACTATTTCCGTTGCAGTACAGCTTAGAGACACCATCTGTCTGTTGTACTACCCACCAAACACACACGTAGTGAGAGGTTTTGTTACAATAAGCTTTCAATAGAAGTAATTAGATGAGATGTAAAAGGAGAGGTAGAAGATTGTGGAGAGGAAAAATTTGCCTACAAATTAAGGGAGTGTTCTAGATGTTTTGAGTTTCTTTCCAAATTCCTCAAGACTCAATGTCCTGTTGCTTTTCTTGTGTGGTTGTCCATGATTGTAAGCTCCTGGCAGCAGGGTACTGCTGTTTTGCTCAGTGTCTGTCCATATCCAGATGGCAGGAGTCTTTCTGATGTCTGACAGAACAAATAACAGTAGCTATGACCCCCATGCTTCAGTCCCCAACTGAAGGATTTTGTAGTGGCTGAAGTGAACCTGCCCATTCCTTCTGTTATGCAAAAGGGAAATTTATTTGACCAACCAAGCAGGAAGGAGGATGCTGGCAGATAGGAACTGTATGAAATCAAAGATCAGATGATCTAAGGGTTTTTTCCCAATGAATCTTCAGGTTAAATAAATGGTCTTCAAACCACTTGTTCTTTCCAGTTCAGTTCTTCAACTTTTTTGCTAATATCCATCAAAATGCTAGTTTCTGTTGGAAGACCCCCCCCAAGGGCATTAGCTTCTCAAATATCTTGTTTAGTGTGGCTTTGTACTGCTATTTCATAGAAGAAATAAAGATACAGTAGTCCTTTTATGTAAAAAAAGATAGATACTTTTTTCCTTTTTTTTTTTTTTAGAGAGATGATTGTTCAACACTGTCCTTCATTTTCACTTTTTTCCAGGTTCTCTCTTTATTAATTAAACACCTGCCTATTTAAAATTTTTTCTCTCCTTTACACTCCTCCTTCTGTCTGAGGAATATCTCTGAGATGTTACTCTCTTGCCTGTTGCAAGCATTTGCTAGATTTCTTAAATCAATCTCCAAGTGTCAGCTACACAGTGCCAGTGTGAATTGGCACCCAGGCCATTTCCACAGCCAAGCCAAAATCTCAACAGCTAAACAGGGCTTTTCTTTATGCAGATCCTCCCAACATCATCTCTCCCTGTGCTCTCACATACTGTCCATAGAAAGGAGGGCTGGTTCTGAATGCTAGCAATAACCTTTGACAGTTATACCTGATGTTAAATGAGTACATTTCCATTATTCAAAATATATACTTGCTTTTTCCCCCTCAAGACCTTCACTCACCAGGATGTCCCTAGGCTATTTTTGTCAAGGTTTGACAAATGGCTTAGTGTGATTTTTTTGATGCAAGTTAATACAATGATAAGCACAGTAAAGTCTCCAGGAATAGCAAATCATTAATTTACTTCAGAAAATAAGACTTCAGTGATGAATAAACCCCATAAGGATTCTATAGTTTTAAGCAGCTTCACTGGCAATGAATATCTGAACTGCCTGAAAGAAAAGTAAAACACACTACCAAAGCAGTAATTGTTTTATACAGTTGATCAACAAATAAGCTTTAGGATGGAGAATGCTTGACAAAGTAGTTTGATATTAGACTTCACTGAAATGAATGATCTTTATTTTAAACACATTATACCCCATAATTATAGGAGCAGATAACTGGAAGATGTAGCTAAGAAGGGTGGGGAAGGAGGTTTTAGACAACAGAAATAATTTTGCACTGTCATTGCAATATAGGCAATATCATGAGTCAGGGCTCAGTCTCATATTCATAAGCCATATTGATGGAAATGCTCACAGTGAAATGAGTTGTTCTGACATTTCTGATCTGGACTTCTTCAGTCTGCACCTGCTGCTTCTGTCATACTAGAAGCAAGACAAAGGGAACTTTTCTGCTTGTCTTTAGTACTGCTTCATTTTGCTTGTTATGCTTGAAGTCATTTTCCCAGATCCATCAATCATTTAAATCTTAAGCCAGGTAAAAGATAGTAGTCAAAGAGAGAGTTAAACTCCACATAAATATTAGTACCTTGCTTGTACTTGCCCTGAATGCATTGCACATTGCAGCCTCATGCACAGGAAGGCAGGTTGTTTTAAAACTCCTCCTCAAAAACCGGTTTGATTTACAAAGGCAAGAATTCTCTGTGCAGAATGATGCATCTTCCCAGCAGCCTGTTTTAAATGATGAAAAGATTAATTCATCCTTCTCTTGAAAATAACAAGTGGGAGGTAAATAACCATGGGAGAGAAGGAGAACCAGTCTGGCCAGTGGAGACATTCCCTTGTGCACTGTTGAAAGGATATGATACCAAGATCAATAAAATATATAATTTCCTTGGTGTGATAGTTTTTTAGAGTGAGACAGCTACAGAAAATCCCTATTCTGCTTTTCTTATCCCTATTTATTTCCTGTGGTAGATCCAGAAGGGCAACATAGAAGAAGTAAACAAACTTGATTTTTCTTTTATTTGAACAATTAAAAGATGTATTAGAAAGTAAAACTTATATGAAACCCTCCTGAGCAAAACTGAGAATTTCAGTGGCAGATTTATTAACAAAGAGTTGGTTGGTGATTCATTAATTACAGTATTAATTTTCTCCATTGGAAGTCACATCTTAACCAGAGGGTCTCAAAGGAACAGGAACACTGAAATGTCTTGGCCATGATACAAGTAAGAATATCTAGCCAGGCAAACTGTAATACATAACAGATTGTGTGAACCTCTTTTCATGAATGAATCAGAGCCATGACATCCTTTTGGAGATAACCTACTGGCTCTGAGATGGTGAATTTTGTCCTGCTCTTCACAGCTTAATGTCAACCTTACAAAGAAGCTTCAGCAATTTAAAAAATAACACAGAAGCCACTTGTACACATGGAGCTCACAGAGTTTAATGGAAAATCACTGTCACTGGTCAGGATGACAGGTCTTTAAGTGATCTTCTGCAAATAATATCATGGAATGTTGTGTTAATAATTTACAATTAATTCCTCCATAGCTAATCTAAAAATGTACTATTTTCTTCTTTCTTGTCATCTCCAACAAGGGACTTTCTCAACATGAGATTCTTCTCTAAGTCTTCAGAGAATACACACAAATATATCTGTATCTTTAGTAATTGTCACAGTTTTCCCAGCAACTGGACAATTCGGCCCAAATTTGGCCCATCAAATCTTGATTGTTGGTTAAGTTGCAAGAGAAATATTCCAGGTTTTATGTTGTCTGCAGGCTTCTGAAAAGCAACAGGTTTTACTTATAAATCAATGATTTTCATATAAAATATTTACTTTGTAGAGATGGAACCTTGAGATATGTCAGTCAGGCATCCACTGAAATCAGATTCCAGTCATGCCAAGGGCCTTAAGCTTACATGGCACTTTGTTCTTTCTTGCTGTGTGCCTACTGGCACCTAGTACATGAGAAGATGTCTATACTGCACCTGTGCCACACTGATGGATTGCTGGAACCATATCCAGAAACAGGACTGCAGCCATATCCCCAAATTTTTCCTGGGTGATTTTTCTCTTTGAGTACACCTGGAATTCATCACATGTACACTGGTTTTGGAACCCACCTTAGAATGTTTGCATTGTGGTGCTTGTCACAGTCATGCTAATTCAGTTAAAATTTGCTTGGGACTCTCCATGCCATCCCACATTTTATGACACTGACGTTCCCTTCCATAATGAGACTCTCTGAGTCTTTGAGTGAGACTTAATGACTAGTAATTTACCACAGGAGTAATCTTGTGACCTAATGAACTTAAATATTGTGGAATGGTTAAGGAATTATTCCATATATTTAGTTTCTGCATATTGTACATACTGTAAAATTAATGTTTTAAACATAGGAACAGAGATGCCTAATGATCCTAAATGCATTATATTTAAAGGACTAGTCTAAATTTCACATCTTTATAACAGTTAATAGAGAGCCAATGCAGAAGGAATTAGAACTCAGGACTAGCCAAAGCTCTTGAAGATTGTTTTCAAGTTTCTCTAGCACTAACAGCTCTTTCTACTTAATCTTTATTTTGACTGTAACATTAATTATGTGAATTAACATCTTCAGAAAACAAAGAGACCTCCTGCAAAACAACAAGTTTGAGGCTGTTTTCTTCCTTTCAGATGAGGTCTACAGCTTTAAAACTCAATACCTTCACCATTTGTACAAGGTGATTCACATCTTTTCTTAGTGTATTTGAATCTTTAACAGCAAAGGAAAAGTAATCTTAAGCCTGAAGAATTTTCAGAGGCCAATGACAAAGAAAATGAAAGTCAAATTGAAGGAAGTGTGTACAGAAGTGGACAAAAAGGATGGTGAAGGAAAATAACCTGATTTTTCATTTGGATAACTGAGAGAGGCTGTCAAACATTTTCACCTCCAGGGCTTTTTTTGAATTAGCACTGGTTTGACAGTTGCTGCTGTGAGCTGCCTCAGGATTAAAAGTGTGGAGAATAGAGATGTCATTCTGACTCCAAGAGAAGATGACATTCAGTAGATTTGTATTCGATTGCATCTTTATCACAGCAAAAAGCATGTCTCACTCCTTCTAGTAAGTGTCTTGCTTGCTTTTCATTTTCTGGACACCAAAAAATGCAGACTGACAGCCTGATTAGCTCTCATAACTTCCATTAATGATTCTTCAGTCAACCACATTTTAAGGGATGTTTACTTTTTTAAGATCAAGGATGTAAAGGATAAAGCAATAATGCTATACCATTTATTGTCTCATTTCACATGTCCCTATGAAATACAGAAATAATTATGTTATTCAGTCAATAGGAGAAAATATTTATCAGAGTCATCACTGAATGTAAATGTTGTCTCCCATGAGAATTCTACCTGCAAATGAACAATCTGGAAAACAGAATGGGTGATTAAATTGTCTATGTATGTTTAATTTACACTTCAAAACAGGTCTGAGGATTCATTAAAATAGAAATAAATATCTTACCAGGTGTTTTTTAGGAACTACTCCTAATGTGTCACTAGAAAAAAAATAATGTCCTTTCTCATGTTTTGAAAAGATTAGGGTTGGAAGGAATGGATTAACTTGCAAATATGTGTCTCAACTCCTCCTTCTGTTAAATACAGAAATGATAACAACTCCATAAGAATAATGTTTGAAAAGATTTAAAAAAAAATTAAAATAAAATCTCATTTTGTATACTAGCCCAGGATACATCTGAAAAGACCAACTCACAAGAAAGCATACCCAGTGTTTCTCAAAAATAAGACTTTTAATATGTCCAATATTTTGCAACTGAAAATAGGATCATCTTAAGTTAGTCACTTGTGAACTCATAGCATCCTAAATCTTCCTGAGCTTTTTAGTTTTTCACAAATGTAAGATTCAATATTAATATGCATAAAATAATAGTAAACTAGGAGTCTCATTTAATTAGGTGTTGTAATTAAATGGCATATAAATACAGTGGTGGGAAATAGTTTTAATACATCATGAATATGCAGTTCAGAGGCAGAAATAGTAACAGAATTTGTGTCTGCTGCATTGCTAGACTTAAAACTTGCACTTATTACCATCACAGAGACCTACATGGGTTAAAAAATACAAAACAAAAAACAAACAAACAAAACCACCACTGAACTCACCCAACTTTATGGAAAATTTATACTTTTATTCTTTAGCCAACCTCATTCTTTAGCTGAGATAATTATTTTCACTCATGATGCCCTTACAAAAAGAAATCATGTTCCCTACTCAGGTTTACTTAGCCTGACAAAATGACACAAGCATTTTAGTCTCCTGTTCTTTTTCTTAAACCATTCAGTTTTCCCTGAATTTACTTTCTGATTTCTACTGAAAATGTCTGGCTTAATGCACTCCAGTTCCCCATTTGCCTTTTTCTTGATGGCCTTATAATGATGTCTTTCAGACATCCTATGATGAACTAAGGTCTTCTTCCCATGCCATTTCTGAGCAAAAAGATTCTAGTTCATTTGAGAAATTGTGATTACTTATGTCTGACTACTAGACCTCTCAAATTTCTTTTCATCTCTATTCTCCTCCTTTAATCTAATAATTCTTCCATGATACTTAGATTTTGTTCCTACAGTGCTGTCCAGCTTTGAATCAGTAAATTCTATGAACTTACTTTTAACCTCTGATGCTATGATCATTAACAAAGCTTTCAGAAGATTCTTATAGAGATCAGTTGTTGAGACCCTTTCCTGTTTTCTGTACCATATGCTCTTTATCAAGCTCTTTGCTTAACTTTAATTTTTTTTTTCTAATCCTAGTTTTTTCCAATGTCTACATTACTTAGACATATGGCAGTTTATGAAGTACATCACTGAGGCCTCAATTTGATCTCTTGGACAACCTTTGTTAAGAAAAAGATGTCTTGGAAAGGACAGATCAGGCTGGGCATTGTGTTTTATCACTCTACCTAGTCATTCTGTTTGGGAAAGACCAACTAAGCCAACCAAACTACATAACATAGCTAAGTAAGACAAATATTTTTCTTGTGATGGTACCTCCAGAGCAGTTGTAACTCTCATCTTGACATTCCCATGCCTTAAACCAGTGGGAGAATTAGGCCTGATGGAACTATTCTTATCCCCAGCCCAGGAATATATTCTGTACATATAAAGTGGACTGTGATCAAAGGAGAATGAAAAAGTAAGATTGTTGTCCAGAGGGAATTTCTTCTCTTTTTTTTTTTGAGTTTGTTGTTCTTCCATGATCATCTGATGGCAATTTGACAAAGTCTCCCAGAGAAGTGTTTCTATCATGTTCTGATCTCCACAAAGTCAGGCTGTCATTTTATAGTTGTTGGGTCAGGGTTGTTGTTTTTAAACACATATTTAATATTGCTAGGAATAAATTCCACTTGTAATCAGAGATCTAAATACTTGTTAGGCTTTTGGAATTTCAATCCCATAGTTGAACTTTTTTGACTAGGACTAGTTTTGAATTTCTATGTACAGACACAGCTAAAGAATCTGCAAAGATATGGCTTTTTTTAGCCAGTAAGTAACCCTTCATGGACTGGTTTACCTGTTGTTTTCTTCCTGATCTTGTTTAGATTTTCACAACTACAGGATGAAAACTGAGCTCCTCCAAAAAAGGTTTAAGCACAGGTGTATGAAAGCCACTGCTCTCCATCTTCTTCATGCTTTGTCCCCCAGCTGAAGAGCTTGCTCAAGAAAGTGAAGGGATAAGTAATTCCTCATGTTTGTCCATTCATACTTGTCTCCTGAGACTGACAACAGTGATGTTCATTGTATTTATATGTCCACTCAACTGCCTTGGGACCACTGGCTCAATTCATTTAGATCAAAGCTACTAGGAAATGATGACCACGTTCTGTCATTATTGACCTTAACTGCATTTGAACTAGTGTAGCAGAGAGGAAAGCCTGT
The DNA here is from genome assembly GCA_013399015.1 of Galbula dea. Classification (NCBI taxonomy): domain Eukaryota; kingdom Metazoa; phylum Chordata; class Aves; order Piciformes; family Galbulidae; genus Galbula; species Galbula dea. The sequence continues at coordinate 1,441,135 of VWZX01006416.1, forward strand.
TAATCTCATTATGACTGTATCTCTTGGGATAGGCAATCTGCAGAGTTGCTGCAGAATTTGGAGGCATGTTAGGATGGAAAACTGGTAGTGACATAACAGACCAATTCAATGAGAAAAACAAAGTAAATGCAGACATGAAAACTACATTACTACATTAATTCTTCATTTATTTGGGAAAGGCATTCAAAAAATCAAACACAAGAAAAATACAGAGCCAGGAAAGAAGTCAGCTGGGGTAGAAAATAAGGTGAGGAAGTGAAAAGGTGACTAAAAATTGTGGAGATGATGATGAAGAAAAGATAAGTAGAAAGATTAACTTCCAGGACAGGGAATTCTACTAAGAGGTCTCATATAATCAGGATGCACTACATTTCCCATATGTTCATAAAGTCAAGTTAAAATGAAGAGTTTATTTAAAAAACTTGGTGAGAGACAATTAGACATGGGCAAAGAATGGATTTCTGTTCACTAGAAAAATGTAGAATGTCAAAATACTTTCAGCTGAAATGAAAGTAAAATTTCCTCCATAGGTTTACTAGATTTGCTTAATAATATCATTTTGCTATTTTATAATTTAAATATTTCTTCATATTTTATGAATTATTCATCTTGAAACAAAAATATTTCAAAATTATGGAAGTTTTTGTTCCAAATCTAAAACTTATAACATTTTCAAAGTGGTTTACTTTCTTTACATTATCATTCAATATAATTTTGATCAAGCTGATATCATTTCACATTAAAAAAAAAAAAAGTATGAACTGATTTCATCTGAATAGGACTGAAAGAGAGAAAATTATTTGCATGGAATTTTTCCAGCCAGCTTTTATTAACATTCTCAATTTCCTGTGCTAGAGTTATATCTTTAATTAATTTTATAAATGGAACTTTAATATAAGAATTCAAGCCATGCTGTGAATATGGCAGGAGGGGGACTGGTCACTTCTCCATCCTCTGAGCTGGAACTTGTACACTGTTGTGAGTAGTAGTAGCATAGATGCTATTACCTCAGCTGTCCCTAAGCAGCTTACTGACCAGGGACAACAATTTGATGCATGAAAATAATTTTAGAGAGCACAGAGCTGAGTGTAAGGATATGAACTCTGAAATGGAGAACCACAAAGAAACAGCACCTGGTCCATCACCTTTACCTCTGCAATTGCAGGACAAAGCTCATAGTTGCTTTTTTAACTGAATATTTGTTGTTTGTGTGTGCTCCATTTCTATGGACTTGAAAGGACTCATTTGCACACCCCACTCCAGGAGTGTCAGGTTAGGTTTAGCTCAGTAGGTAGAAAAAGAGTTTCTCTCTCCTGCAGGAAAAGGCAACTCAAATCTATATTGGTTTTGTTTGATCCTGCCCCTTACATTTACTTTTGGTCAGGGAAAGAGGGGAAAATTGGCAGATTTTTACATTTCACTGGAGTGGGAAATATCAGAAAGAAAAGGCAAAATTCCCTCTGATATGTACAGCTAAACCATTGCCATCATTTGTTTCTCTGTGATTCTCAGAGGATGCAAATTGGAGAAATTGACTTTGCTTGCATCATTTAGCATTCACCTTCTTATGGAAACTTAACTTCAATGAAAAAACTGATTATAACTTCTTTACTTTTTTAGATGCTTGATTTTTGTAAAGGACACTGGTCTTTTTGCAATGTAGACTTTTATGCAGCATCCTATTAAAGCAACAGAGAAGAGATTCTGCCAATGAGACTTCTACTCCTTTTTATTTCCTCTGTTTGCTGAGCTTCAACTGCATGACATGCACAGTAAGAGACTGCTTTAGCAAATGAAGAGTGTAACTCTGAGTAAATCATCATCCTTCTTTCAAATGTAAAAAGCATTTCCATGACAGAGAACATATGAGATATTGAATGATATACCTTTATTCTCTCCTATCTTTCATTCAGATAATTACTTTTTATTTCTATGAAACTTTCTCTGACTCTGTGTACAGTAATCATATAGTAAAAAAAAAAAAAAGGATATTCACCCATAGAATTAATTTGAGTGACAGCTGATCTTGACTGGAGACCAGAGTCATTAAACTTAGAAGGTATTTCATGTAGGAAAGTTTGATTAATATCAAACAAAGCCCATTTTATGCTACACCTTTTTAAGAATGGAGTGGCACCTTTAATAATTATATGAAATGGCTTTAATTTCTAACACCTATTCCAAACCTTTTTCATTTCCATAAGATTGACAGCATAAGAACACTTGCTGCCCAAACAAGAAATGCTAATACTCATGGCCATCAAACTTTTTGTATTTTCTCAGTGTAATTCCATGACTGAAAGAACAATAGTTTCTTACATTATTTCCTCCATAGTGTTACTTTCAGTATGAAAAATAACAAAAACATCCATTGTTTAAAGCTGTAGATTTACTAGACCTACCACTGAGTTATTAATCCAAAAGATACTAAAAAGATGTGTTGAAGTTGCAGAATCTCATCTAGATAGAACTATTTTCAGAGGAAATTGGTTTGTATATTTCCTTTCTTCATGTTTATTCAACTATCTTTTGCAGTGATGAATAACAAGTGTATATATACATAACAAATCTCCATATGTCAAATAGATGTCAACACATGGAACAAAGAATATGATTCCACATTACAGTATAAATGGCTGTTTGAAACTGAAGATGTTATTTAGTTTTTCACTTATTTAGCATTACAAACTGTAGACAACATCCTTTGAATTGGCTGAGATGACCCAGACATGCTGCCTGGTTAAACAAGAAATCCACACAGTTTGGTGATTGTTCCTCCCACTGCATGCTGTGATGTTTCTTCTCCAACCTATGTTTCTAGCAAAACAGAAACAAATCCTCATTTAAAAGAGATTTTCTTTTAACAAATAAATAAATAAATAAATAACCTCCTTCTATTTTTAAATTCTTCCTAAAGATTTTCAACCTTTTTGTCCAGAAAGGAGATAATCATCACATTGCACTAAAAATGACTAAGAGCTGCTATGGTCTGCCTATGGATTTGACAGTCTTTGTGTGTGTGTGACTGCCACAGAGCCAGCTGGCCTGAAAGAATAATACAGGACTGTATTCTCCTGGAGTTTAGCTTCCTATATGCAGCCCTGAGAAAATCAAGGCATCTCTTGGTCTTTTTTGGTCTTCCCCTTACTTATTCAGAGTCCTTTTAAACCTATTAGAGGTAGAGAACAGAATAATAAAACCAGAAAAAAAAGGAGTGGGGCAAAAGAAGTTCAAGGAGTAAGGCAATTTGTTATCCTAGCTCAGGTGTCCCAGGACATTCCCCAGCAGTGTTCTGGCTGTGGGCTGAACTGAGGTATACACCATGCAAGACAATGAAGTAATATCTTTGGGCCAACTCGCTTAATTTTCCACACTCATCAGCTCCTGTATTCATTCATTCTTATTTGCAAGGACAAGAACTCCCTTCTAACTCCCCTTCCCAATGACCTTTTCTGTTCTCCAGGGGATAATGGTGACATTCTCACTGGCAAGAATGAAAAAAACTAAGCTGGATTAAACTCAGCAGTTGTGATGTCAGTGGGTGGTTTTCATCTCTGGATTTCCAGAACTATTTTCTAATTTACATCCTTTTGAAACACTGTCTACTTTGTGTCTGCTTGACTTAAGCTATGTGTTGTGTTAAGTATTCCTGATCTGTCTCTAACAGCAGCACTGAGCACATACCCAGTAGTTAATAATATTATAATCAATGGGAATAATGGGTTTAGAAGGAAAACATTTAGAACATGTAACAGGACTAACATATAGAAGCTTCTTGTTTTCTGCAGTGAATGACCTTACTTTGGTGTCATAAGTCTCCTTCTCAAGCTAAATTTGAAGTATACTTGCTGAAGCCATACTCTGTTCTGTGATTTTGTCATACTCTTCTTTGCATACCAAAGCGAAATGATATGGCTGTTGTTTAAAGAGTGCTACAAGTCACACAACATGAAAATGTAATTGTATTTCCATTGTATATAAGAATGAAGAGGAAGAGTCTGGACATAACAAAAATGCTGCTCCCACTTGATGAACAAAGAGGGCTGGTAATCAGATGTATAATCTCTCCAAACACCCATAAGGTTAAAATTTGAGAGTTCAGGAAGATTAGAAAAGGAGAAATAATCCCAAATTTCATTTTTTAGTCCACCCCTTTATAACCTTAGAATACTTTTAAACCAATACAATACAAGAAATTACTAGTTATGGAATAAATCCTTCTTTGATTGTTTCATGATTATCAATCAGTGAAAACCGGAATCAGAAATACTAACCAGTACACACAGGTATCCTGAGCCTAACCTTCAGATTTGTTCATGTCACACACCTAAAGTCATACTGATTCAGAGTTTATTGACATCATTTTGCTTTGCAAATCTCTAGGAAAAAAAATATTTCTTTCATTCTGTATTAGAAGCAAAGAAATGCAGTAAAAGGGGGGTTTCTTTGTTATGGTAGTAATGTGTTTCCCATTTGTTTTTATCTGACATTTCTCACCAGTTCATTTTATATAATAATTCAATGTTTGTTCTCTAACAGTCTTATTTTCAGAGGAGCAGGCTCTGAAGTGTTTACATGCTTTAAAAATCAGTACACAAACTGAAACAGTGTTTAAATTTTATTGTAGTTATTACATTCCTCAACTCTTAAAAAACTCCTTTAAATTTCAATAGATCTTCTATTATAAAAAATCTTTTCATTCATCAGTTACCTTCCCTCAAAATCCTCCCTTTTGCTGATAAACATTTAAGTCTATGATTTTTGCTTTTTGTTTGACACCTTTTACTCCAAAGGTAGCAAAACACAGCAACCTATAAACTTTTATGCCAAAACTCTGTTGTGTCAGCACACACTCAGAAAGTATACTTATTTTTAGCCTCAGGTTTTGTTATTTTTTTCCACCTTTCCAGCTCCACAGATGAAGAGTACACTTCTAAAACTTTCAAAATCAATATTTATTGTACCATTTCTGCTGGTCTGTGATTAAAATAGGTCTTTTTTGCATTGTTAAAAATGTTGCCATTTTCCAACATAAAACAAAAGCTGCATTAAGTATCTTATTTCTGTCACTAGTGCTAAAGGAAAGATGTGCTGTGAAGTTTAGTGAATTAGTTCTCTTGGGTCCCATTCCTGCCAAATACAATCTGAATTCTGTTATGCAGTGGTTTTCATTCATTTTACTTGGAAAAAAAACGCTGAGCCCACTTTCTCTTTTGTGAATAAACTTCAGTGAACTTTATTAATCCATTAAGCACACAAAAACATTTTTGGAACTAACCCTAGAATAGTGGGGAACAGGCTGGGTGACTTATTAAATCACCTTGGAGATTTGGTAAAGTGTGTTACAGAACTGGCCTCACACATAGGACTGAGGTCTTGCACAGAGGTGCTCCCTCTGCCAGGTGATATGTTACCTGGCCCACAGGCACAAGGCCATTAAAATAAAGAAGGAAGACTCAAAAAAGAAAAAACCCCATCTTTCTTAGTTCTTCTTTCACAGCCATCCCCCTGAGTTCAGTATATCTCCTTCATCCTTCTTAAAACATGAGAAATTATGTCTTTATATTTGGACAGGATTTTATGTCCATATCACCCCTACAGCAGGGGCCCAGGTTTATACAGGGGTACTCTTCTGTATCTGAATAGCCCATTTTTGGCTTCAAAAGTCTTTTTGGGCACTGGAAACAGCCTGTGAGTGACATAAGTCATAAAATGCTGGAATAAGAGGAAGGGAGGCTGTGGAATCTTCAACCTCAGAGGTTTTCCAGCTACTGTTAAACAGTCATTGCCAACCCGGTGTAGCTTTAGCAACATTCATGCTCTGAGCTACAAGTTGGCTAGATGACCTCCAGAGGTCCTTTCCAGGCAGTATTTCTATTTTTCTATGAAATTGACAACAGAAATGTTTAATGGATATGAAAGGGAATATGGAGGTATGTACCCACTGACATTCCTAATGCAATAACTGTGGAAGAAGTTATCTGCATACAAGGGTTAGACTACCTAGACAGCCTTTGCTACTGCTACTCTCAGAGCAAGAGTAAGTGTCAGAAATAGTGCTAGGGCATTTCTTGTGGTTTAGGAAAGCAATTAAAAGATGGTTTCTTCTTTTTTCTCCTTTTTTCTTTTCTTTTTTTTTTTTTAAACACACTCAAGTTCTAATTTACTAAGGGGCAGTTCAGGTAAGAAAAGGTACAGAGAAAATGAGGTAAAGTGAAAGAGAAAGATGGAAGCTAGTGAGATTTTGATTCCATCATCATTTCCCAAAGTTACCCTTTGAAGGAAACCACAAAGAGCAAATTCTTCCCTTGTCTAAACCCTTGACATCCTTGGAGGATTCTGAGATGTGAGCACAGAGTGAAGTGCAAAGAAAGGAAATAAAACAAATACATGTTTAATTATGCTTAGTATCTAAACCTGACAATCCAAGCCTGTTCTTCTGACAGTGATAAATCACTCATGTAAATAAAGTATCTAAAATAAAATGAGTGCAGATTATTTAAGATCTACTTTTAAAAATACTTTAAATATTCCATCAATTAAGGGAGTATGATAAATTACTTCAACCCTGGTGTAATCAATACCTGAATTTACATTGATTTTATAAAATTTCTAGCCAGTATTTAAGGGTGAAACTGTCAAAAGCACAAGGGTGAATTATATGCTGCTGAAAGTCAGTAGAAATACATGTAGTCACAGACTCTTAGAATAAATCAAGTTATAGGGGTCATTTGGAGATCATACAGTCCAACCTTCTGATTAGATCAGAGTCAATTAGAACAGATTGCTAAAGACATTATTTCTAGGTTTTGAGAACCTACAGCTTCTTTGGGCAGCTTTTCCAGTTTTTGTCTACCCTCCAAATGAAAAGATTTTGCCTTCTACCCAATCAGATTTTCCCTTGCTGCATCTTCTCTTAATCCTTCTGCATGCTTCTGAGGAGGACTTAACTGCATCTTCTCTAAACCCTCCCATTAGGTAACTGAAGATGTCACACTAGAATGTCCCTTCACTCTCTCTTTATAAAGCTATACAAACCTAATTCCTTTAGCTTGTTTGTGCATCACACATGGTGCAGTCCTGGACCATTCATAGTCTATGTCTGTACTTGCTTCAGTATGTGAACATTTGTGCACAGCTGAGCTGAGTACTGCAGATGTGCTCATGGCAATTTTGGTAAATACCAGGTAGAACATAGAGAATTTAAAGAGAGCAAGGTTTTTATTGAAAACAGACGTGTGTCATAAAGCCAAATACAAGAAATTTGCCAGTATCTCTTCACACTTCAGTATGTACTTGAGCTAGCAGCATACTTAAAAGCTTTTTGAATGGAGACCTTGATTAGTAATTTGAATTTTTAGCCACAGAAATAGTCAGAAGTTAAACTACTAGACCTCAGTGTTTATTACATATAAATGATTGAATCTTTATTTCTTTTTAACCTAGGGAAACAAAAGGCAAGTAATAAAAAACAAAGCCACCTGAAATATTGCTGGTTTACATTTTCTTACTTCATTTTCTCCATGCAAAGTCAAAAGTGCATTAAAAAGTAATATTGTGCTGAGCTCACAAATATGCAAACGTCTCTAGATAGCTTGTCTCAATAAAGTTTATAGAATGCATTCCCAAAGGTCTGACAAGGAAACAGAATAAATCGCAAGGCTCATAAAAAGATAATGCATGCCATTTTTTTGCTTACATAAACACAAACAAATGCAGAGAGAGAGGCAGGAGTGACTCTGTGAGGCCTCTTCTATTCAAACTCATTTCTTTTACCATTACATATATTTGGAACAAATTACCACTATCTAAGGCAAAAAAAAATTAATATCAGATTGTGTGAAGCACATGAACATCAAAAAAAAAAATTCCTGCATTCTTGTAAGTTCTGTGGGAAATTGTCTTGTCTTTTCTCAGTTATTCAGAGGAGCTGTTGAGGATCATATCCTATGGGGATCCCAGTCTCCAAAAGACATTAAAAAAGAACACCACAAACAAGCAGACATTTTTTCATATCTGACATTACAGTACAGCAGAAAAGCCTCACCAAAGTCCATTGTTAATTCATAAAGAAATGTAAATACATAGACTAGATTTCCATGTTGAGTAAAAATATCCCAGGGAAACCCTGTTCTACATCATAAACTGGGGAAGTTCCTTTCATTTTCTGTGAGCAGGAGCTTTATTCAAGCCCTGAGAGATGTCAGAGTTTTCTTTACAGGTATGATCCTGGTCAAAAGTGAATGCAGCAAAACTGTGTATAACATCTGAGCATTATTAGCTGAGTTACAAAAGTCTGACAGGAATTTCTAGTGTGTGATTATAGTTTACCATGGTAAGGATTTCTACTGTCTCATTATGGACATGTTTTAATCGAAAGAACACCTAATGAGAGAGTAGAAACAGATTTATTTACATGCAAACATGCACATTTCTTTATTTACCTAGACACAGACACATTCATTTTATACTTTCACCCTGGTTAAATCATCTCTGTGTTCCTGCAGCTGTCAGGTTCACACTTCAAAACTGAGAATGTTTGAGCAGATTTCTGTAAGCTTCCTCCATGGTTAAATGTTTTCTAAACCATTCTGCCTTTGATCCTGATCTGTGTGTTCCTGAATCCAGTCCCAGAGTTGTTCAGAGGTCTGCAATGGTCAAACTCCTCATCATGTTACACCTGATAGGCTTTATTGGTTTCTACCTGACCCTCAAATGGAGATGTGAATACAAATAGCAGGTGAACACAATAAAAGGATTCTATTGAATTTCACACACCTTAAAAATAAAATTTAGCTTCAAATTTATCAAGTCAAGAAATTCTGAACTACTGTATCTTTGCTTTTACTTTCTATTGAGTTTGCATGTTGCTGTTACTGAAGTAAAAGTCTTTTCCCTTGGTCTGTCTTAACAGTTTCATAAATCTAATGTATACCTTTGCTGTTCCTTCTGGTCTCATCTTTCACTTATTTCTTGACTGGAGATTCTTCACACAGAATGGTTGCCAAATATATTGCCTATTTTTGGTCCATCTGTAATGTTATCAAACAGTCTTACATTCACTGAGGGGAAGGAAAGAGAGCAAAATAGTGGAAAAAAGAGTAAAGAAAGAAAATATCCATTCCATGAATCTTTTTGTCCTAGATTAATGTAGGCAGTACTGTCAGAACCAGTTAGACTTAAATTAGATGCGATTTTTTTTCCCCATCACTATTTTCCATAACTTTGCTGCTATTAAGTATAAATTTTCATGACATGAACCATATCACTAGTGGTTTAATATTTACTATTGTATTTGTAGATATTGTAGTGAAGCCACGGATAAATGAGGTGGGGTTTTTGGGTTTGGTTTCTTTCTTCTGTTATTTTGGATGTTTTTCCCTAACAATAAACCTCTGAGAAAAAACTCTATCTCCAGGACACTTTTCAATATCTTATCTGTCTGGGGTGCTACAGTTCTTCATTCATATTGTAATAACTGCTGCAAAAGCAAGGCAATGTCAGCCTGTTTTGCAGGGTTCCTGCCTAATAAGAGTAAGTACTCATGGACATGCAACTCCTATTGTCATCAGTAATGGAACAATTACAATGTAAATCAATGTGATGTTTCAGAGTAGCTATAATTTGCATATTATGTGTGAGTTTAAACTTCCTGAAGGTATTTAAAATTGAATTATAAAAGAAGGAAAAGCTCATTTTCTATGGCAAGTTGAGGTTCTTTCAGCAGCTAGATTACAAACAATGAACCATATCATTCAATTTTTAAGACCTCAAGGTATCATATTGTGAAGCATGTCTCACACATCTATGTAAATATCACTATGACTGGTGAATATATGCAGATGGAAAGAAATGTCTATGTTTTGTTCCTTTTTAATTCCTATCCAGCTGTTTAGCAGTGGCAATGGAGCTCACCGAAATGTTTTCACTCACTTGGGTTTTGTGATTTAGTGTTCATTAAGGTTTTTGACTTGATCCTATAGCATCTGAGGTTCTCATGATGTCCCCATACAGTAATCAGCAAGGTCCAGGAGCCTCTATGTTGGATGCATTCAGTATGGAGTGGCTACAGGCAGAGATATGTATAAACAGTGCAATAAAGCTAACTGTGTATTTGATTGAACCACTTTAACTCTCTGATACAGTTGAAGCCCTTCAGTCACACAAGTGAGAATATACTTATATTGGTATTAATGTTCCTGTACCAAAATGTCTTTTGCAGGTTTGCATCAATTTATTGGTCAAAAATCATATTCATCAATGACAAAGTTATACTCTAACTACATTTAAGTGAAGGGAGCTGAGATCAGATTTCTGTTTCTGGGTAAGAAACTGAAGTTACTAATTTGTATTCAGATTAGACTTTTGGGCTATTAAAAGTGTTTATGCAGTCCAAAGCCTGAATCTTTGGTTCTCCTGAGATGTTGGCTCCAAAGAATAGATGTCCTCCAAAAACCCCACACAAATTCAAAACAAGATACTGATTTTCTTTAAGTCATGGTACACCTCTCTGCTTACTGCCTCTTTTTCTTAAACACTCAAATGTGATTGTGTCTGGAGACTAAATTAATAGAGAGAGCTCACTGAAGGATGCTGAAAGACAACCCAATCCTTGCAAACTGTCTTTGGCCCATGTATGATGTGAACATCTCCTTCAATAAACTATGCATCAAGTAATAGCAAGCATCATGTAATTAGAGAGAAAGAGAAGTCATTGACTCATTTCTTCCATAGAATTTCATATGACAACAGGTGGCTGGTACTAGAGTGCTCAAAACATTTCAGGGTTTATCATTCCTGCCTCTTCCCTACAGGACACTCAGTCCACAGTTGGCAAGGAACACGTGCATCTGTTGGGGAATGGGGACAACCTGATTATTTTCCTGGTCTCTGTTACAATTTGCTTTCACTTTCTGGAGTCATATAAATGTAGGACCATGCCTCCCATTGACTGATTACTGGCAGGTTTGATCATATAAATAGCACTCTGCAATTCAACAGAGTTGCAGGCAACAATGAAGGATTTGCTGGAGATGTATTCTCCCTTTGCACTCTCATTTATCAATGTACAGTTTCTCACTTGCCATTTATCATCTGCTTTTCTGTGCTTCCCTCGACATCTGGAGGATTTGTAGTCTGCTAAGTGGAGCAAGGCCTTGTCTTGAATACCTTACCATCCCTGGCCAGGCAACATATTCCTGATTTTTCCTCAGTTTAACTTTTCTTTAAATAAACCTGACAGGTTCAATATATCCTTGCTGCAAAGGATACATTTAGAGGAATTGTAAGTAATAAAGAACAAACTGAAAAGCTACAGCAGGAGGAAAAAGAGTGAGACAGAGAGAAATGCATCTCTAATGTGTGTATGAATTTATAATAACAAGGAGTTGTGATAATTGCATGTCTTTTAACTCAAGAGGGCCATAAAATGAGATGATGGAATATAAGCATGAGTGCCAGGTGGGAAGGAGGTCTTCCGTTTTGCAAGTACTTTCAGGATTTAGAGACCTAGGATGTAAAGAAGCTCCTTGCTCTCATTAGTTAAAAAAAGCAGTTATGGATTCTGGTACATTTGAAAAGTCTACAGGATGTCTAAATATGTCTCTGCCTGACAGATGTTCCAGTATTAAGTATATGGAAAATAAAGAAAGGAGGAAAAAAAAAAAACCTAGAGAAAAAAACCACCAAAAAACAATAAAGAACTCTGGAAGAAATCAGGTTAAGAATTCACTTAAAAATTTGTAGGCATTTTGTTTTGATAGTGACCTTTCCAAGTTTCTTTTATTTTCATTTTCAAATGTCAAAACAGGGCATTTTGACAATTGCAAACCATGATGTATTGTCTTTAAAATTGAAATGTGGTATTTTTCACAACCAGTCTCTTTTTGCACATGATTTCACTTCTGAATGAAATCATTGTTTTTCAGGGGTGGGGAGGGAAAGCAAAGATAAAACATTTCTGAGAGATGGTGTTTGATATTCTGTACCAGCATAGAACTTGCATGGAGGCACCAGTCTAGTGCCAGAAACCAAAAGATCCGACCCTCAGGTGAGTAGTGATCTTTTGAGTTCTGCCTGGTTGCCCAGTCTAACTGTAAATAGGATCTTAAGTGAGAAGGGCAAGTAAGACTGAGCTGGGAACTTGTTTGTCCTGTGTCCAGTACCCGGGACTAGCCAAATCCCTGACCTGGCCACCAGGTGGAGGAATTATACAGAAGAAAGCGTTTCTCTTCCTAATAGGTATGGTGTGTGTTGACATTTATCTGAACAGATTTTAGATTCTTGTCTGTACTCAACATACCAAAAGATGATGGAAGTCTGATAGCTTGTCTTGAGCTGCATCATCATGGAGAGGATATCTAACTGTTCCTTGAAGGGCTGGGATGAGATTTAAGAGAGATGAGTTCACTTTGTGGTTTGTTCAGACTTGTATGATCTCAGGGGAACATCTTCAGAGTTTCCCAGGGAGCCTTCCTGTGTTGCTTATGCTGCACCTGAGCAGCACCTTCAGCTCAGCAGGGCTTTCACAGTGTCAAGAAAATGAGCTGACTCCCTTCGAGGCAGCATGCTTCTCTTTTATCATAGGTCCTTGTTCATTTTGCATCTCCAGCCTTTTTTAGATACTTGTCACAAAGGCTTTCAGCTACGTTTACCCTTGAAACATATCCCCATCCTGTTCTTCCATGACCAAAAAATCTCATGCACAATCAACACAGGAATGCAACAACATGAGGTTCATAGATGGGACTTTGCTATTATTAAGTCTTCCTGCAGTTGACAAGTTTTAACTAAAGTGACTGCCTTGCCTATTGGCTGCTTTATTCCTTCATTAAAAAAAACAAAAGTCAAAAGTAGATAATATTTTGAGATCTCTGTCCATCACTCAGCCTCTCTATTTAGGAATTTTTGATGCTGGTTGTCATAGAAGCATTTGATCTCATTACACACCAAATTAACAAAAGCCAAGGTCCCAATGGACTGTGGGGAAAAAAAACATGACAGAGTAGAGTCTTAAATGGTGTGATTTATGACAACTCTATCCAAGCTGAATAGAAATGTGAAGATTGTCCCCAGAACCCAAGATTTGCATCCCTCCAAAATAAAATCCTACAGCTTTTACCCCATCGTTACCTTTTTTGAGAGTTCATACACCTTCTAGATGTATGTATTTGGCTAAAAATTATATATATTTAAAAGTACATTCAAATCCTTTCAAAACCTTCTGGTAAGGCAGAATTATTCAATTAAAAAGCAGGGGGAAAAAAGTAATAACAGGAAAAAAATCAACAACGGTTAAGGTCAAAGAATTTCTCATCTCCATAATAGCACTTAACACATTTGTCAATCTCTTAAACAGAGGTTTCATGAAAGGACAGTAGATTAGCCTCAAAAGCAACAGGCAAGGTTGACTTTGAATATCACCTCTTATGGGTTCTAATAAGGAAATTAGCAAAGGGCAAATAAAATAAACACAGTTTTAGAGGAAAGCTTTCTGTGAGCTGCTTCTGTCTTTCTTAATCAAGAAAGAATAGGCTGTGATTACAGTAATCATTATGCAATTAATCACTATAATTACTTTTTATTGGAATAATAGTTTAAAAAGCAACTAACATATTTTCTGTACTTGCTTGACTGGAAGACATTAAGTGCTTGTCAAGAAGTTACTAAAATTATGTCTTTGCAAGTTATTTTTCTTTTTGTCATCTTATTATGTTGTGGGTTTCTTAATGTAAAAGTAAGAGTCCAAGTTTATGAACATTGCATACACAGACAATATTCACACAAAGAAGGGAATGTGCTGTTCTCCAGTGGTAATAAGATGCTATTTTTGTGTATTGCTGTGCCACAAGTTTCTTTGTGACATGTACTCACATGTAGATATCCGTAGTATGGTCATGATTATAGGTGGGTTTACACCAATGAAAAAGGCCAACTAATTAACAATTAGGAAACATTCATCATTGTGAAATTGAAGTTTTATCCTTCCTGGACTTCTTTTTCTGTGACTTCAGGTTGAAAACACCTGAAGGCTGAGTTATGTGTTTGTAGCTTCTTCTAAGCCTGACCTGGTATCTCAGTCTTTGCAATTACTTCTTACCTTAAGTTTTGATATAATGAAGACAAGGGAAGATAAGAGTTTGCTTCTAGAAGTGATAATGCTCCACTTTTATAATTACTACCAAGAACTGGAGTGCAGAAAGGCTCTTCCTTACTGCTCTTGTGCAGACCATGGTCACTGCTTCATCTTTTGTACCCATACTGGGGTGCCATAAGGCAAGAGGTGGGACCTGTGGGGAGGAGCAGACAGGGCAGGTGACCCTAACCAGGCAAACAAGGGATTCCTTTCCATGTACATCATATTCAATATAAAGCTGAGGGATCACAAGGGTCAACCTTCTTCTTCAATGTCCGGTGTCTGGGGGGGACTCTGTCTGTTCTGCCTCTGATACTGATCCATGTGTTCCTGAATCCAGCTCCTAAATCTTGTTCTCATCTGCCTCTGAGTCCAGTCTGGGACTTCCCCAATAGCTGGCACAACATCAGTGATAACAGTGATGTAATTGCTATATTAGGTTCTATACAGGTTTTGTATAGATTTGTATAGATTTCAATTTATCAATATTATTTTCATTAAAGCTATTTTAGTTTTCTTCTCCAACTCATAAGTTTCTCTCCCTTATTCCCTTTCTATTCTCCTTTGGGAAGGCAGAGGGGTTAACAGAGGACACTGTGTCACTCATTTAGTGGCCAGCCCAGCCCTCACCCTTGACATGTGCCCCTTCACGATCACAATAGGTGCATGATGAAAACTCCTAAATCTGTGCTTTTTAGCAAGCATTAAGCTGTGTAGGCTACAGTTAATATGCTAGACTTAACTGACCATTTTGTGTATCCCAGTATACATCCATACAGCAGCCTTCACCTACATATCTCAGTAAATTTCAGACAGATTCTATCTAATGATTTTAAAATACAGAAGAGGTAAAATACATAGAAAGTATTTTACACCAACGCTTTCTCACAATAAAGTTAGTCTGAACTATTGGGGCAGGGCATGAATTCAATTGCTGAGAAATTACCCTATTTAAAAACTCTTTCATTCCAGCCACCTCTTAGAGATGGATCAGCAATGGCTGTTTCTCTTTCCCCAGGCAGGGAGTAAAAATGCTTTTAAATAGCACCTTCAGATTCCCCTCTGATGTTGGACTCTGCTGATCTACTACCAATGAGTGAACACTGTGAAATGGCTGTTAAGTAGCAATTCCTCCCCATGCTACCATCTTTCCCAACACCTCTCCAATTGGCAGCACAAAAAAAATGCTCTTAAATAGCATTTCCTGCCAGTGTTGGACTGTGCTGGTACGTTTCAAACCGAGAGAGAACCAGTGTAACTTGAGTTTACCCTGCAATAGATTTTTACTGGTGATTGCTGGATCATTTAGGTAGTTAGGGGAATTGAACTTGGAGTGAAGCTACTGGTGTAGACATAGAGACATTGTTACAGAGCATTTTTATTTGGAAATATATGAACATTTTCTGACCTCTGGAAAAACTCTGATTCACCTAAGAGGAACATAAATCCTTTGTCTACATTAGGGTTTTAAGGGACGCAAGATAACATATCCTAATAGCTGGCCTTTTCTCCATGGATCTCTGTGACACAGTTGGTCACAGAAGAGCTTTGGGTAAAGACAGGTCAGTAACTATCCCCCCCCCCCC